>CM075861.1:76086330-76276330 GCA_037975125.1 Latrodectus hesperus
AATAATATCACTAAAAATGTGTCTCTGACAGAAATCGCAAAACAAAATGGGTTCCAAATAATAAAAGATATTTGTTCAATGCTTTGATTTGCAATATTTTATCTTAACTTCTTCGGAAATTATTTGTTTTAAGTGTATTGATTCAAATTACAAACTTAATTTCAATCACATTATTTTACTTCATATCTGTGCACAATACATTGTAATTACAAATTTACCAATTACGTATGTACTTTATCAAAACTTATTAATATCTTGATCTATAAATAGATTTATATTTTAATATTTAAAAGCCAGTTTACGAGGATATAAATAGTTTCAATTAAATTGTATCAATATCATTGTTTTCATATTTATAACTTCATGTGTAAAAACTTAGAAACTAGTGGTGAAAGTATTGCATGAAAAATAAATAAAAAGCTATACTTTTTTAAATAATTCATTAATAATCATTAAAAAGCATAGTAATTAGTTCCCTTTTTATCTGGTTTACGAAGAATTTTATACAATAATTTTACCGTAAATTTAATTGAAGTATTCTTAAAAATAAAAAAATCTATTTATCTAAATGTTTTATTTTAAAAGTTAATTCTAATTAAAAAAATAATGATTAAAAAGTATTTAGATATAGAACTGCCAATTACTTTCAATTTACCAATTACGGAGTTTGATATTATTCCTAATATTAATTAACTAGCTAGGATACCCAACTTCGATCAAGGAGTTGGTTTGAGATTCTGTGGTAGTTGTGGAAGAAAAGGTTGGACTTTAAAAATAAGAAGTACAAAATTTTATTTATCGAAAACTGCTAAATATAGGATACTTATTTTACAAACTACTCTGATTGGAAATTTCAACCTTTTTAAAGTAGAATGGCAGTTCTGTAGAGATTAATGGTATTCTGGTGACAAATACCATGCGCCTTTTGTGCTTTCCAGACATAAGTTCAGCTTCGACGATGTTATTCTATAACTGTTTGAGGATCGTTCTTATTCTATTAAACAGTTTAATGAGTTGAGATTTCTGAGTAGTATGATCGGAGATCCAATTTTCAGCCGAAGACTGAGGTTTTGGTACATTTTTGGTACATGCAACGAATTAAAAATCCTGTTGGGAAGTTAACACTTTCTTCAAAGGTTACAATTGTACCGATTTTTACATTCTCACTCCATGGAAATTTACTTTTAAACAGTAAAATTTATATCATCGAAAATATTAATTTTGGTTGTTAAAATTGCCCTATGAAATAGCCAGTCCGGATTGGTATAATTATGAACAATGCTTCTATAAATTTGGTCGTTGAGTGGTTTCAGTAATAGATATATTGCAGAAATCTCTTTTGAGATCAATAAGGCTGGTCGTTTATTCAATAGGTGTTGTTCCTTGGCCGACTTGTAAAAGATATTGTGCAAAATATGTTGTTGTTTCGTGTTTCGATTGCTCAACTCTCATTTTTTAGTTAGTTGTAGTATTTGTATATGTAGCAAGCGATATGTTCTTTTTAAGCATGCATTGATTTCATCTGCTGGTTTTGCTTGGGGATAACTGGAAGTGTTTGTTGAAAATCTCCTGAGATTATGAGCATAACTCCTCACATCGCTTAAGAATTTTCTCGCAAGTCTTGTGATGTTTTGTGTGCAGAGACGGTTGATTTTTTAAGTGCTATTGGGCATTTTTACCAGAAGTTAATTTTGGCTTGTTTCAGAAATTCGCGTAATCCAGATCCTCTTAAGATTTAACATACCGAAAATTATTCTTCAGCTATATTCAACGGTAGTTTTGGGGAGGAATGGGCTGTTCATCCTTTTTCCATGAGTGCGGCGGAAATACTAGAAGAAGCCATTGCACGGGCGATATGTTGTTTAGTACGTATTTCTGCCAGCAAAAAATTTATTGGAAACGTTTTCCCGGTGCCACATGATGTGTCCAATTAAATAACTCCAACTGTGTTGTTGTTGATACGGTCCATGATAGAGTTTTAAATCTTTCTTTGATAGTCATTGAGAAGAGGATGGATGAGAGCAATGTATGAAAGTAGTTTGTTGATGTTGTAAATTTCTTAGTTTGCAATATCGAAGTGTAGTGGACTGAAACAATATTTTCGTGGTACTGGCAACACAAGTCGCAATAAGGTCTGATTTTTTATCGCTGAACATTTGTCTTCTAGACGAATGAGGGTTTCATTGAAGATGTAGTCATTAAATTCGATGGCAGTTTTTTAATATATTTTCGGATTCAGTGCATTGTGTCATTACACATATTTTCTTTGAATAAGTTCAAAAATATTTGATATTCACATTTTGTTAGAATTATAGTGAATAAAACTCTGACCTCGTCAGCTGAAGCTGTGAAAGAATTTTCTTTTAATATTAACACCCAGTGATTGTCGTTTTCCAGTAGTCCTAAGTGTTGGCGTTTTCCTATGATATGATGTTTTACGTCTGACAGTGGTAGCTATCAACAGTCTTGAGACCCCTGAAAATATTTGGTCCCATATTTTGTGTAGCTGCATCCGGAGATTCCTCTGTTGGAACTCCTTGTATTCCTCGTTGAAAGAATTTTGTTGTGGTCCACCTATAATAGACATCTACATAGAGTAATGTGTTCGAGAATGGATTTGTTTGGAACAGTTGGAAAAAAGCTGTTAATGTTGTGTTCTTAGGTGTTTTGCTAGCAACTTTTCTGACATTGTCTTTTTTGAAGCATACTCCCTGTCAAATATAGATATTGCACTCTTGTATTTGTACTTTAGCTTAAGCTACCTTTTTGTGTAATCGTCTTCTTTATTTGAAGTAATATTTATCTCCGATTTGGGTGCACGTCCAAGTATGTGCTTTTGGTTTGGTTTTTGCTTACATTTTCCATCACTCGTACATGACGAATGGGAGCTTAATGGCCTGCATGGTCCGCGAATTATATTTTCAAAGCTATGTCATACAACTCATAATCTTCTCATGAATTGGGAAATTCACTTTAGATACTTTTGCCAATATACGTGGGATGCATTCAGTCATCTGAGTTTGTGGGTGTGAGGCAGTAATTGTTTTTGTCCTTCATGTGTGTATATCACTTAGCTAACGGTTCTAAAGATATGGTTTATTTGTGATGACTTCAAAAATTATTGTTTGATTTTGACGAAAACCGGGATATTTTATCATGTAGATCAATGGGGACTTGTCCGTACCTTAGTTGATAGTTGTAAAGATATATATATATATATATATATATATATATATATATATATATATATATATATATATATATATATATATATATATATATAAATTTTTTTATATAAAGAGAGAGAGAGAGACAGCGAATAGAAAAAAAGAAGACTGTTTTCTATTTATTGCATAAGGGCAATTGACATCATATCCGTTTAGAGGATTTAAAAATAATATTCCCTATTACATGAGTAAATAAAGAATTATATAGAATTTAAACCTTTAAAATAAAAAGTTAAATTTTAATTCAGAACTTATTTATAGACATTATAATTCAATAAGAGTTCCTTAAATTAATTTTTTGTAAAGTTTTACATTTTATTTTAACTTATTGATAACTATTGCAAGTCAAGATACTTTTAGTAATGTACTATTTTTAACTCTAGGTTTTACAGAAGATAAAATTATTTATATCTTTATGATAAATTATTGAAATTATATAAATACATGATTAATAAGGAAACAAGTTGTTCTCCAATGAAGGATTAGTTTTAAACATAACAGAAAATTTGTAGCTTTTAAAATAAATAATTTTCTTCTGTGTAATTGTGATGTTTATATAGTGAATATTTTAATTGATAGTAACCAATTAAAATATTCACTTCAAAAAGATAAATGTTTCTTTTCCTTAATCAAGTTTTACCATTGATGTATTGAAATTTATAGGTATTTTTATAAATGTAAACAATAGTATATTTCATCTAACCAGATTTCTTCTTTTAACGGTTAATGCATGTACACATTCTTTTAAAATTTGTTTTTCTGCGACCAATTTAATGTGAATGAATTGAAGCATGAGGGCTTCTAATAAAGGCATCTGAATTGCTTTAGTTTAAAAAATGCCATTTTGAAACTAATGTTATTTATCTAAAAAATGTTTTAATTTGCTGTAATAAAACCAGTTTTGTTTTGTGATTCATTCGTAGGTAAAAAAAAAAAAAAAAAAAAAAACTGTATGCAAAACTTACATGCAAATTCGTATGCTGTATAATTATGTGTTTTATATCCACTAATTTTTAAGGGACGTGACATGAATTAAAATTGCACAGAGAAAAAGATACATATTGAAAATTTTCCGTTGTGTTAAAAAATTCATTCAGATCAAAACATTTATATTAATATAGGAGAGTTTAAAAGGTTTGCGCAGATCTGTTTGCGAAGAAATTTATTTTATTCTTCTTTTATTATTAGTATTTGATAATTATTACACCACTCTACAAATATCAAAATATTTGAAATTCATTCAGAAAACAATTATGAATGTTTACATATTCACAATAATAAGTTTTCCCGATTTTTAAGTTATATGTAGTAGCACTTTTCAAATCAATGTTTTAAGAGGATTTGCATCAGATTATAAGACACAAACTGTTTGGGTAACTTTTATAAAATACGTAGTGAAATGATGTGACATTAGTAAATGTAAAATGGAGACATGGGCAAAAATTATCTTAGCCAGTTCATGAAAATGAAACAAGAATGAAAAATAAACAAAATGAATATCTTCCTTCTTTTTTGCTGGAATATGTTAAATAAACAAGGAAAGAGATAAGCAATGACGAACCCCATGTATAAGAACATCGGTATTTTTGATGAAAATTTGCGAAATATTGTACAAAAAATAATGAATATATTCAACTTATAATTACCTAGTTCAACTAATTTGGCTAATATTCAACCATTGTCAACCTGTTGCTGTTTCTCAGTGTCAAAACTGAGAAACGGCATTTTTAAATGAATAAAAAATAAAAATTATGTATTTCAGAACGAAAATTTATAGCTAATTATTATATTTTTTGCTGCTTTGATCCATTTCGTATCTGTATTAATTTTAGTTAAATTAATCATTGAAATTTGTTCAAAGATTTCTTTTAGTTTTCCACCAGTTTAAATGTACTTTAAACTACCATATATAACAAGAGTTTTCAGAAATTGCATGTTAATATTGATAACTGTTCATTATTGAACAGCGATCTCTTTATGTAAGGGGTTGCTGAGTCTTTATTGCTTGAGAAATTATCACCCCGAACGTTTGATATTTCACTGATTGGTATGTTTTTTGGTTAGGGAGTTTGGTTGCTGTTGGTTATGCAGGGTAAATGATTAATTATTAAATATTTATGTTTTCCTTTCAGTCTTCAACAACCGTATTTGTAGATACCTTAAAGCTAATTGTTTTGTTAAATGACTAAGTTTCCATTGCATAATATTTCATTTGTTTCTTTCATTTGTTTGATGATGATTCAAAAAGGCAGTCTTGCAAAATCAACAATGCTAAAACATAAATAAAAATATTTAGGTTTTTTATTTCTTTATCATATAACATATTTTTACGTTTTTTATCGAAAACAATTACCGATATATTGATAAAATTATAATCATTAAAATTTTTCATTTATTATTTACAGTTAATCATTACACATACATTTTCCTTTGAAATTGTGATATCTGAAACTTATTTTATGAGAATCATTGATAATAAAAGAACGTTAAGTTAAATTGGAAGAAGTGCATCAAAATCAATTAATTCTTCTGGAAACTAATCATTAAAGTACTAATTTCATAAATTTTTTTTTAAAAAAACTGATTTACTTTTAGAAATGTTATTGCATCTGTGTCATGAAATATACAAAAAGAACATTTTGAGCCACGTATCCCTTTAAAATCATAATTATACATGTGTGTGTCCTTAAATTTATACTTTTTATATCTTAAACTCCTTAAATGTATACTTATTATTTTATATTTTTAGATATATAATAGATATTTAGGCGAAATCAATATACAATTTATTAATTGAGAAAATTTTTTGTTTCATTTTGGAGAAAATTTATTGCATCAAGACAATGATTTTAAATTAGTAATTTTAATTTAATTAAATTTAAACTTTAAATTACTTCCTGATCTGGAAATAAAATGTAAACTCTTTCATGTTTTATTTATGTTTTTATGTTAATAATAGTACTAATACCCAAAATTATAGCGCATACAAACACACACACACAAAATATATATATATATATATATATATATATATATATATATATATATATATATATATATATATATATATATATGTAAACGTATACATGCATATATATATATATCTACATACATATACATACACACATATATATATCCTCACCTACATCATCTAAGTCATCTACTTTTTACCAGTTATTACCTATTAATAAGGATAACATAAATGATTAACATTTCATCTCAGTCAGATCTCAAGTAGAAGGTTTTTATTATCAACTTCTAAAAATTGTCTTTAGAGTTACTTAACCATGGTCTTCAGTATATAATTTGCGACTTCAAGAATCTGCAATAGCCTTCGAAATCGTTATGAATATGAAAAAAATTGTGTTAATAAATATGGCAAAATGTAAACAATGATAATATTTTAATGTACACATATGTATTAGTTGGGGTTAGATTAAACATCTAATTTCGTTCAAAAATGTCTTCGAATTTTCCAACCAGTTTACATAGAGTAAATAGAGTATAAACAATACCATAAGAGCTTTTCAGAAGTTGCGCAAATGTGTTGATGTCGTTCTTTAAGTGAGTAGAAGTCCTTTGTAATTTTTGGGATTATTATATAGGATTCTAGCGGAATATGTGTAGATGAGTCACTATTTAAGCGTTTTAGGTCGGGTAACCTTATGTCTCATATTTTTTGATGGTACCCATAAATGTATGTTCACGAATAGTACATTTATCTGAAAATTATAGTTACTGAAGCATAAAAAGTAGTTAGCAAATAATAAAAAATTAATTGTTCCATCTTTAATTTAGAGAATTATTAGATTCTAATATTTTTAAAACTTGTAAAGCTTAATTAATAATTTATAGACCTGATGTAGCAAATATGCACTTTCAATGAATAAAAAATGAGAACTGTACACTAGCATATATTACAAATTAAAATTAGCTTTAAATAAATATATGTAGGAAATAGTGTTTTTAAAACGTCGTATTATGATGTGTGTGTGTAAAATTTCTCTAAGATTCTTAAATTTAAATTTCTTGGTACCAAATTTATTCCACATTGCCTTTTTTATCTTTGTGTCACAAAGAACATTTTTACAATTTTGTTCAATATATCTATCACTTTTCTATGCTGAATAATCACTGAGAGCTTCAAGTACTCACTATACAATATCGCATATCGAGCAACAAAACAAATTTGCATATTATTCAAAAAATCTCATCATTGAAAGAACCTATAATTTTCTTACAATAAATAACCTTTAATTTTTTATTAAACAAGAGGTATTTTTTTAACCTAATATTTAAAATTCAGAATAGAAATATTAATTATGCATGTGTGTGTCCTTAAATTTAATTTTTGAAACTTACAATAGATATTAAGGTGAAATAAATAAACAATTTGAGAAAAATTGAGAAAAACTTAAATTTTTTCCTTTCTTGAGGAAATTTGGTTGCTTCAACACAATGATAATTAATTAGTAAAAATAGTGCTCCCTGATTTGCAAATAATATGTAAACTCTGTAACTGTTTTATTTATGATTTTTGCGAATAATAGTACTAATACCCCCAAAATTATAGCGCGCGCACACACACATCTCTATATTATACATATCTATATTAAGGTATTGAAGTTAAATTGATATGCTTCTTATGAGCTGATCATTGCATAATACTTTTTTAAATTACTAACTTGAGAGAAACTTGAGTTTAACTTGGGAGAAAAACATAAGAATTGTTTAAAAGTCAACTAAACTGTTTGACATGTAAGAAATTTGTATCATCATCTACATCTTAGTCATTTACTTTTTATCAGTTTTAACCTATAGAAAGGGATAACATTAATGAATAAATATCGCATATTTGGCTAATCAGATCTCAGGTAGAATGATTTTTTTATAAACATTCTAAAATTTCGTACTTAGTGTTGCTGAATGCTATTAAGTAGAGGTATGGTAGATCCACTGGATACTTTCTTTGCTAGTTTGCGTTATGAAAGATACGTTTACCTCTTATTTTCCGAACATAAATGAGTCATTAATATTATGATAATATTTATTGTATAAGAGAGAACTGTTTGGCGTTGAGTTTAGCAGTCACGCACTAACAAGTTAAAGCTAAATTGTTGAGTGTATGGATGGAATTTATTATTTTGATATATTATATTATTCAATGCTAAATTTATCTGCTATTTTTTAAGTATTGTTTTTGTTTTTCTAAATATAAACATTTTGATAATTTTTATCGTTATATCATAATGAGGTTTCCAGTTTTAATCACAAAATGAGACAGTTATAAATTTTCTAAACATAATAACTACTGATAGGAGCATTGCTAGCAATACAATTGCTGTCACGTATGCCTTTTTTTAAATTACTAATCATCAAAATTTTTTAAATGATTCTGATTATCAGGAATTAGGAAATTGTATTAATGATTATATAGTTTAGTATTTAGATGACAATGTATTAAAGACCAGAATTAATTTGTCTTTTTTTTCTCTATATACATATCATTAGACTAATAAAACTTTTGAATTAATCTCTTATTTTCATTATATTATTATATTACTTTTTAATTATATAGATAATTAAAAATTTTCATACTTTTACAAAAGCATTTTTTATTATTAATAACAATATATTTATTTGTGTCAAATGGTTTAAATTTTTATTTACAGATTAAGAACCAAAAAGAATACATAATTTTTTTATATTTATTACGTATGAGCAAAAGACGTCAGTTCAATTTATAGTGATTTTATCGATGATATGCATAAAATGAAAAAATCAGAAATGTATATGTTTTTAATATCTAATAATAAATAGAATGTAAATATGAATTTATTTTTAAGTATATTTAAAAAATAAGAATCACTAAGGAAATTTCATTTTAATTAATTTTTGGAATTTACGTTCTTAATTTTCTTTTACTTTGCCCATACCAAGATACCTTTATAAATATACAGATATTAAATACGTATTGTATAGAATTGAAAATTATTTATACTTGTGTACAATAAATTACTGAAATTGAATAAATGTAATTTAAGTAAAAAAAGTTTCTCATTTAAGGATGAATTTTAAACGTAATGCTGACAAAATGTAACTTTTATTGGTAAATAATTTTCCTCTGTGCTATTCTTTTGAACTAATGATTACGATAAAGTGTAATATCATCAAACCCATCTTCATATTTTTGAAAATAAGTTATATAAATAAATGCTTGTTCGATTTCTGAATTTCAGTGAAATCAAATACATTTTCTTTTCTTAAGTTTCTGTGGAAAACGAACTTATAACACTCACCTACATTTTTTTAATTTATTAACTTTATCATACTTCTGGAATACGAAATATAATATTTGTTTGCATTTCCTGTTGTAGAAAAGCTATTTAAAAGAAATAAATTTCCTAAGCGTGTTATATGTAGTTTTGTGTTGACAATAATTTATGATAAACAATTAAAATATATAATCTGTATATTTATCCATATAATATGAGAAAATATATGTATTTGCTTATACTTTATAGTAATTGAAGCAAATTATATAATATTAAAAAAATTGAGTAAAATTGCTTAAAAATTAAAAAAAAACAATTAAAAATACCAATATAAATCCAAATCATAGAGCCGATTTTATTTATATATTTAAATGTTTCTCATGTTTCATAACTTTCGTTCATATAAATATTGAAATAGAATATAAGAATGAAACGAATATTAAACTTTTAAAAATAATTGTACCATTCATTGTGAATTTTCATTATTTTAAAATTTTATTTTAAATATCACATTAGATATAGATTTGTCAAATTAGATTGTAAATCAGACTATTTGAAAATATTTTTGTAAAATTTTTGACTTATATTAAAAAAATAACTAAATTATTACTACGTGTAAAAAATTATTTTACAGACATACATTTGTTTAAGAGTAGGCCATCAGAAAAAATGCTATAACCATGCAGCTAAAATATGTTTAATAAGCAAGAAACTAAAACCAAGTCTTCAATATGTGGTCAGAATCTAATGAAAGAAAAAATTGTGAATATCATATTGAAAATTATTGGTATCGAGTATGAAATACGTCACAATAATTGGTTCTAAAATGACTGCTTCTAATCATCGAAAGAAAGTACTATATTGAACATCATACTGAATGTGTTTTTAAGTATCGTAAATTTATAATTTATTATGTTTATAAATTTGTAGCTGAAGGTGTATTTTTTCTTATAAACTTAAATAACTAATTTATAAATTATAGTGTTTGAAAATTTCTCCTAATGTTTTACCAGTTTGTTCATAGTAATATAACTGTAAGTTGTGAAAATTATTTCTCTTATGCTATATTGTCTTTGGTTTTAATGTTGATATTTCTGTGCAGTAATTAAGATTATTGCAGCATTGAAAAGAAAATATGCAGTTCTTAACCATTAATGATGTATTCCCATTATTTAAGATATTTTCAATTTTCTAAAAATTTTTGAGATTTGAAAATCAATTAATGAAATCTTTTAATTTAATAAATATTTTTCTGGACTGGGAAATACAAAATAAAAAATATCGAAACAATTTAAGAAACACAATTTGTCGTGAATCATTTTATGGCTAACAATTCAATATTAAGAATTGAAATATTTATAGTCTTCCTTAAATTGCTTACTACCATTAAAAAATGATAAGTCTAAATACGTAAATCTGGAGTCATCATTATTCATATTGCTTCTCCAACGTTTTGGGTAAAGCATTTGAATGTTTTTTAAGAGAATGTTTGAGTAGGAAATAATCACTCTTTTCAAAATATTTGGTGTGTATCCAGCATTTTTATCCAACATCATGAAACGAATTACATTTTTATGGTTGTTGGTTTTCTGCAAATAGTTGGTAATTCAAGCACAGGATGAGAAAAAGTAATATTAAATATTCCCAAGTTTTCTGATTTAATGATGCTAAGTAAACATCAAAAAGTTTTTCCATAAACTCTAAAATTTTGATGTGTTTGATATAAATACTTATTCACGTTATTTAAAATATCTTAAGTTGTTGCACCAGCATTCTTCCCTTAACTAGCACAGCGTTTATAAGTTAAAACAACCGTCTGAAGTCTTCGTAATTTTGCAGCCAAGACTAAGCAGAAGACACCCAATACTTAGCCTGCCACCCTAATAGGAATCATTTTATTTGGAGAAATTTACATACCTAGTTTTAACGTACCTCAACCGCCATTAGCGAGCTCGAAGGACCTTTGGTTAAACCTGGATTCAAACTAGATATTTTTAAACAATGAGAACGACACTCTGACTATCCAGGCCAACAAATTGCAGAAAAAAGATTTTAAAATGAATATAATAACTAAGAAAAATTGCACAAACTATAATATATACAAGCAATATAACGCCTCAAATACATTACATTAAAAGTGTAAAAATTATTCTCCTTTAATATTACTTTGATTATTTAATTTAAATTTTTTATTCTATTTAAAGAACAAGAAATACTTATAACTACAATTCAAGTTCAGTGTATTTGGGTCTGCATTAGGTAACGTGAAGACGATATTACTAAAGATGCACTATACGCGAGTATTTTCTCGAGATTGTGATCGCTTGCCCCTTTCTTTAAATTAATATTTTCTAACATACACATTTATGCTATATGGGAAGAGAATAACAAAAGTCCTTGGTAGAAAATAAGGTATATGTGTCTTGCTTGGTTAGAGAGTTGTTATCATTTTTCAAGATTCTTAATATGCGCCAAAAATTTCTTTCATTGGTTATGGTCGCATTGTCTTCCAAATAAATGATACGTCTGGAAGTGGTATGTAGAATATAGGAACGTGTTATATTCTGTCCCGGCTTCTAAATTAAGAAAGCTTCCACCTAGCTGCTATCACTAACGGGTAGAGCCTAAATTAAGGCAAGATACAAGGAATTGCATTGGTGCATCAACGACAACAGAAGGTCATCCCCTCAAGTCTTGCACGTCGCCCCAAAATTGGCAATGGGGTGCACTTGAGCAAAACGGGTGAAGTACGTCGGTCGAAAATTCTATTGGTAGGGTCACTCAAGATGTAAGTACCGTTCCATTATGCTCACCTGAGACCTTCAGGCAGTGAACCATAGACAGACTTCTACCTTTGGGCTTGTGCATGAGTGCTTCAGACCTCGGTCCAACAGAAAATGGACACTACTTCCTCTTCCAGCCTCAATGAACATACTCTAGATTTCTGTTGGACATTCCCGGGTTTATCTTGAGTTCCCCTTCAAGTCATGGACTTTCTGACTGTCAGCAGTTTATTGGGATTGATCTGACAAACGTGTGATCTTTAAGAGGATACGCCTCACATACAGAAGGACCATGTGGGGAAAATTGCATTTTAGGTTAATAATAGGTCCTTTAAAAAATTTTTTATGTCAAAATTTTGAAATAATCTGTTACTGACGATACTTCGTTTTTTCTATCAATAAATATTAAAAAAAATGTCAGCATTTTATAAAAACATTTATCATAACTAATAATTTAAATTTTTATGATAACTTTTTAAGTATTTATTACAAATAATAATAAATTTCTTTTTTATATGGTTTTCATTTAATAGTATTTTAACAAAAGAAGACATGACAATTGCAATGACACTAACTACTAATTAAAGAATGAAGACTATATTGCTAAAGAAGAATTATACGAGAGTATTTTCTCGAGGTTGCGATCGTTTATTCATTACCTTGAAATTAACATTCTCTAACATATGAACATTTAGGACATAAGAGAAGAGAATATCAAAAGTCCTAGTTAGAAAATAAGGTATCTGTGTCCTACTTGGTTAGAGAGTCGTTCTCCTTTAATGAGATCCGTCATATTCACGGAAGGTCTCTTTTATTGGTTATGGGCGCATTGTCTTCTAAATAAAGAATAAGTATGGGGGTGGTAGGTAAAATAATGGAGCGTGTTATGCTCTATTCCTGCTTCAAAATTAAGAAACTACCATCTGGCTCCTTTCACTAACTGATAGAGCCTAAATTAAGGCTAGACACAACAAAGTACATTGGTGCATCAATGACAAAAAAGATCACCCACCCCCAAGTTCTACACGTCGCCACAAAATCGGCAAGGGGGTGTACCTGAGCGGAACGGGCGAAGTACGTTGTCGAGAATTCTACTGATAGGATCATCCAAGACGTAAAGACCGTACCATTATGTTCAGCTAAGAACATCAGGCAAAGGAGCATTGACAGACTTCTACCTTTGGGATTGTCCATGGGTGCTTCAGACCTCGGACCAACAGAAGCTGGACACAACTTCCTCCTGCACCCTCACGGAGCGTATTCTGGATTTTGTCGGACTTTGCCGGGAAGTTTTATCCTTAAAATCCCTGTTAGTCATCGACTTTTTGACTGTCAACTGTTTAATGGAGTTGATCTGGCAAATGTCAGATTTTTAAAGAGGATAAGCCACACACACACACAAAAGGTCCCTGTGGCGAAAATTGTATTTCAGGTAAATAAATGGTCATTAAACATTTTCGTATTACAAAAATTTGAAATTATATTTTACTGACGATATTCTGCTTTTTCTTTCAATAAATATTAAAGAAATATGAGCTTTCATAAAAACATTTATATGAACTAATAATTTAAATTTTAGTCTTTCACATTCAATCTGCAGGATTCTGTCTAGTGAGAAAAATGAGCTATTGAACCACCTATATCCTGCTTAAATTATGTTTTCCATAATTTTAAACTATGCTTACTATTTAATTCAAATAAATCAATTCTGATCGTGGATTGAAATGGAAAAATTAATGCATGTACAATTTTTCATTTTGGGTTATTGTCGGTGTTAAACTGTTTAAATTTTCCAGTGCAATTCTAGTTAATAATAATAAGAAAAGAACAAAATAGTTCCTTTGGTAAACTGAAATTAGTAAATACTTCACTTCTTGGTGATGCAAGGTAAATTAATTTTTACAAATAGCAGCATGATTGCTAATTTGATGACAAATATAACAAAAACTCATTTTACATAATCATTTTGGGCTAGAAAAGTATTATTTATGTTACATGTAGATTTTATTAAGTATTTCTTTTTTAAAAATGTGAGTCATCTTAAATTTTGTAATGAAATATGTATACAATATGTTTGAATACCTATTTTACTGAGTAATTAGGAAAAGAAATTTTTTTTACCATGGAATATATTTAGAGTGAGAAATGTTCAATTTCTCCTAATGTTTGTAAGTTTAACTTCCTCATTTATTCAGGCATTTGTTAATTTGTTAATGATTTTTTTTATAAAATTTATTATGTATTATCAAGAGAAATGATAAATGGCTCAATATTGAATGCATATATTGACACGTATATGCATCTTATACTTGTTACATTTTTTATACTTGTTACAAGATTTTGTTTGTTATATTTTGAAGAATGCTTTCCATGAATATAATGATTATTTTTATTATTAATTTTCTACATCATGAAAGAATTTTCTTTATAGATGCTAGTTGAATTTTAATAGATCTATGGTTAAAAATTTAAATAAAAATTGTAGTTCTCTTTTCCTAAATTTATTTGCAGAGGAATTTATAAGTGTATCAAAACGTCAGCCAAATGATTAAAAATATTTATAGCATTAACATGAAAGATTAATTAAATATTCGTGTAAATGGTATGTAATTTGGTAAAACACATTTAACCTCTAAAATGTGTTTATTTTGAATGTAACAATGTACACAATTTGACTGGAATCAAATTTGACTAATAATCTTGTGTAAAAAGAATATATAACAAGCCTTTTAGTGATCTATTATTTTTTGAATTACAAAGAAAAATAATAAATAAAATAAATGAAAAAAGAAATAAAAATATGGTTTATTAATTTTGTGAATATTTATTAGAGATTTCTTTTCTACCAATTCATGCATAAATATATAATATACAACAGAATCTAGGTACATTTATCTTGTAGCTCTAATCGTGTCATCCGCAGACTCTCATTCAGAAAGTTTTACATGCTAACGTGGATTTTAAATCTCATATTTGAATTGCAATTTTTTGGTGTTAGATACTACAACTAAAGTTAGAACAATATGACATTCATATAGTTGCCACAAATCTATAATATTCTTAGTGATGATATTGGCTGTACTTTTTATGTAATTGGTTTTTATAAAATTAAAATACAAACATTGAATTTCTTTATTTTGTAATAAGAAAACTATATATTTTTAGTCAAATCAAATGTATTCAAAAATATTTAATTCTAATTTTTAAATTGTGATAAATGTATTAGTCTGTTTAGAATATTTTTTACTAAAAAAGTAGAGAATTTCATTCGAAGGTAGTTATCTTGACAAGTATACAAATCATACCCTTACAGTTCCCTTACAGACACCCTTACTCAATTCCTATAATTAATTTCTTTTTAACTTAATTAAATCTCTTTTTAACCGATTCTTGGGTCTTTATATAAGAAAAATGATTTCTCATATAAAGACCAAATCAATTATTTAAAAAGTCCTTTTCTTGTGAATCAAACCATGAACGCGTTGACAATATAACAGAAAAAAAGAGTGAAATGAAAAAAGGAAGTCGAAACATTCACTTTATAGTTAGTTTAAATTCGCAAGGTAGATTTAAATTTTTGAAAATTTCATTTATTAATGGAATTTTAAATTAATAATTAGATACTTTTATTTGGATAAAGTGAAAACAACTGTGGATGATAAACGTGGCATTTGTTTTATTTACTATTTTTTAATTTTTTCTTTATCTTTTATACAGTTAGACAATTTTTGCAGCTATTAGCATAGAGAGATTGTTAGTACCTTTGTAATTTGCATATTCAATGAGTTTCCTCTATTTTCACATTTTATTGCAGTTAAATTTACAAATTAATGTGTAATAAGGATTTGTATTAGCTCTCTGGATGAAAGATTGCGTGAAATATTTATGAAATGCAGAGCAAAAAGTCCAAATACTATATTAGAATCGTAAAATCGTACAATAGACATAGACGCAAATTATTTTATAAAATTATATTACACAAATTATGATTATAGTTAATGAATACATTATGAATGAAAAATGAATTTCATCCAACAATTTGCCTGAAATATATTAAATAAACGTTGAAGAAAATTGCAATAAAGATTTACACTATTGAGAACTCAGATTAGGTTCCTTGAAAAATTGTTAAATGTTGTATCAAAAATAACGAATATTTTGTGGCTGACATTCCAATGCCTTACTACAACAATTGATTCTAAGAATACTATCAGTATCCGAATCAATTGATAAATGTATTAAAATCTTAAAAATGCCTGTAATTTTTAAAATAGAATGACTATTGATGATGCAGATAATTTTCCTTACTTACAGGTAATAATTTTTGTTAAATTTCGATTATCCACCAATTTACGTATTAATAAAAATGCTATATATAGAAATGTTGTGAATCAAAGGTGAGAGTTTTAATATTAAATTTTTTTCTTTAGAATCAGTGATCTTCTTTTAGTCTTGCGGTTTGCTGAAATTTTCATAAAAGTGTTGGTGTATTTTACGTTTTCCAAACTTTTTAAAGATATATAATGTATTTTTCTGTTCTTAATACTTCACAATATTTAGAATCGAACTAAAGGAATACTGAGGCAGTTGGATATGGTAATGAAAAATGTCTATTGCAGGACTACAAAGATAATTGTGAATCTATAGATAATAAATCATTACTTTGATTTGACAATTTTATCTTGGCTATTTCTAAAATTGTTTTCTTCTCTTTTTGCATTATATTGCAGTCAAAAAATACAAATTAATGCGTAATAAGGATTTGTATTAGCTCTCTGAATATAAGACTGCGTGAAATGCTTGTGAAATAGAGAGCGAAAAATTCCAGATACGACATAACAAACGTAAAATCGATCAACAGCCATGGGCGCAAATTATTTTACTAAATTATATTACGCAAATTATGTTTATAATATATGAATGCATTATGAATGAAAAATGAATTTCTTCAAACAATTTGCCTAAAATATATTAAATAAACGTTGATGAAATTTGCAATAAAGAATTACACTATTCAGAACTCAGATGAGGTTCCTTGAAAAATTATTAAATATTGTATCATAAATAACGAATATTTTGTGGCTGACATTCCAATGCGTTACTACAACAATTGTTTCTAAGAATACTATCAGCATCAGAATCAATTTTTAAATCTATTAAAATCTTAAAAATGCCTGTCATTTTTAGAATACAATGACTATTGATGATGCAGATAATTTTCTTTACTTACATGTAATAATTGTTGTTAAATTTTGATTATCCACCAATATACGTATTAGTAAAAATGCTATATATAGAAATGTTGTGAATCGAAGGTGAATGTTTTAATTTCTCTTTTTAGAATCAGTGATCCTCTTTTAAACTTGCGGGTTGCTGAAATTTTCATAAAAGTATTGGTATATTTTACGTTTTCCAAACTTTTTAAAAATATTTAATGTATTTTTATGCGTTGTGTAAGTAATTACTTTTTCTTTTCTTGATATATCACGACACTTAAAAACAAACTAGTGGAAAACTGAAGTAGTTTGATATAGTAATGAAAAATGTCTATGACAGGACTGCAAAGATAATTGTGAATCTTTAAATCATTACTTTGATTTGACAATTTTATCTTGGCTATTTCCAAAATTACTTTCTTCTCTTTTTACATTATATTGCCGTCAAAAAATACAAATTAATGCGTATTAAGGATTTGTATTAGCTCTCTGGATGAACGTCTGCGTGAAATGTTTGTGAAATAGAGATCGAAAAATTCCAGATACGACATTACAAACGTAAAATCGATCAACAGCATTGGGCGCAAATTATGTTTATAATATATGAATATATTATGAATGAAAAACGAATTTCATCAAACAATTTGCCTGAAATAATTAAATAAACGTTGAAGTAAATTGCAATAAAGATTTACACTATTCAAAACTCAGATTAGGTTCCTTGAAAAATTGTTAAATCTTGTATCAAAAATAACGAATATTTTGTGGCTGACATTCCAATGCGTTACTACAACAGTTGATTCTAAGATATACTATCAGTATCAGAATCAATTTTTAAATGTATTAAAATCTTAAAAATGCCTGTAATTTTTAGAATAGAATGACTATTGATGATGCAGATAATTTTCCTTACTTACAGGTAATAATTTTCGTTAAATTTCGATTATCCACCAATTTACGTATTAATAAAAATGTTATGTATAGAAATGTTGTGAATCAAAGGTGAGAGCTTTAATATTAAATTTTTTTTCTTTTTAGAATCAGTGATCCTCTTTTAATCTTGCGGGTTGCTGAAATTTTCATGAAATTATTGGTGTATTTTACGTTTTCCAAACTTTTTAAAAATATTTAATGTACTTTTCCACGTTGTGCAAGTAATTTCTTTTTCTGTTCTTAATATTTCATGATATTTAGAATCGCACTAGTGGAAAACTGAGGCAGTTCGATATAGTAATGAAAAATGTCTATTGCAGGACTGCAAAGATAATTGTGAATCTATAGATAATAAATCATTACTTTGATTTGACAATTTTATCTTGGCTATTTCTAAAATTACTTTCTTCATTTTTTACATTATATTGCAGTCAAAAAATACAAATTAATGCGTAATGAGAATTTGTATTATTTCTCTGAATGAAAGACTGCGTGAAATGCTTGTGAAATAGCGAAAAATTCCAGATACGACATAACAAACGTAAAATCGATCAACAGCCATGGGCGCAACTTATTTTACTAAATTGTATTACGCAAATTATGTTTATAATATATGAATATATTATGAATGAAAAACGAATTTCATCAAACAATTTGCCTGAAATATCTTAAATAAACGTTGATGAAATTTGCAATAAAGAATTACACTATTCAGAACTCAGATGAGGTTCCTTGAAAAATTATTAAATATTGTATCATAAATAACGAATATTTTGTGGCTGACATTCCAATGCGTTACTACAACAATTGTTTCTAAGAATACTATCAGCATCAGAATCAATTTTTAAATCTATTAAAATCTTAAAAATGCCTGTCATTTTTAGAATACAATGACTATTGATGATGCAGATAATTTTCTTTACTTACATGTAATAATTGTTGTTAAATTTTGATTATCCACCAATATACGTATTAGTAAAAATGCTATATATAGAAATGTTGTGAATCGAAGGTGAATGTTTTAATTTCTCTTTTTAGAATCAGTGATCCTCTTTTAAACTTGCGGGTTGCTGAAATTTTCTTAAAAATATTGGTGTATTTTACGTTTTCCAAAAATTTTAAAAATCTTTAATGTATTTTTCCGCGTTGTGCAAGTAATTACTTTTTCTGTTCTTGATATATCACGACACTTAAAATCGAACTAGTGGAAAACTGAAGCAGTTTGATATAGTAATGAAAAATGTCTATGACAGGACTGCAAAGATAATTGTGAATCTTTAAATTATTACTTTGATTTGACAATTTTATCTTGGGTATTTCTAAAATTACTTTCTTCTTTTTTTACATTATATTGACGTCAAAAAATACAAATTAATGCGTATTAAGGATTTGTATTAGCTCTCTGGATGAAAGTCTGCGTGAAATGTTTGTGAAATAGAGATCGAAAAATTCCAGATACGACATTACAAACGTAAAATCGATCAACAGCATTGGGCGCAAATTATGTTTATAATATATGAATATATTATGAATGAAAAACGAATTTCATCTAACAATTTGCCTGAAATATATTAAATAAACGTTGAAGAAAATTGCAATAAAGAATTACACTATTCAGAACTCAGATGAGGTTCCTTGAAAAATTGTTAAATCTTGTATCATAAATAACGAATATTTTGTGGCTGACATTCCAATGCGTTACTACAACAATTGTTTCTAAGATATACTATCAGTATCAGAATCAATTTTTAAATGTATTAAAATCTTAAAAATGCCTGTCATTTTTAGAATACAATGATTCCATTTCGTACAGGACGAATGGTCTATGAACCATGTTTTTAAAAAGCTATGTCATACAACTCCAAATCTTCTTATTTATTGGAAGATTCAGTTTGGATAATTTTATCAATTTCCGTGGGTTGAATTCAACCTATTGAGGTCATGTGTGTGAGGTTGTATTTACCTTTGTCATTCATTTGTGTACATCACGCACCTAACGGTTTCAAAAATGTGTTTTTTTGTGATGATTTTAAAAAGTATTGTTTGATTTTGTCAAGAAATTCGCGCTATTATATCGTTTGTTCCATGGGGTCTTGTCTGTACCTTAGTTGTTCTTTGATTTATGTTCACGGAGACCTGCATGTGAATTTTATAAAGAGATCAGCTCACCAATATTTTCTTAAGTATGTCATGATATCTTGAGTGTATTTTCCCATATGTGTCGGATTTACTATTTAAGATGAAAATAATAGTACCATAGTTCCGATTTCATTATTCTTTTCGTCATTTATATATATGATAGTGTCTCAAAGAACTACGTAATCTTCTGTGTGTAATTTTTTCTGATTCAGTCTTACGTTGAACAACAGTTTCACTTCTCTTTTTGCAGGCATACCTACCAGAAATTGTTTTAACAAACAGCGTAAGCATAGAATTCTCTTTGGATGTGGCTTTTTGTTATTTTCTGCTCCTACTTCATGTAGGGCTTGTTTCACATTAAAATGGTATCCTTTCTCTCTATATAGATACATGAATGCATACTGGAGAGTATCAAATGAATGGTGAATCTTGAGTATGTTGTAATCCTTCTCTTCTTTGTCGTACAATTATACCACAGTTTTTATTTCCATTGTCCAAAATTACGACGTTGACTTCATCTATTTATGATGTATTAAATCGAATTTAATGTCCTCCAGTCGATTTAAATTTCAACTTAGTAGTCATCACCATTCGAATATCATAGATAACACTCAGTTCAGCTCTGCAATAAATAAGTTGATTGCATTTATGTAAGATAATTTTCACATCTGGATTATTTTTCGACTCAATCCACCAATGTTTGTGCATCGTTGCTCAGTTACTTTTTCTACATTTATGATACATTCATTTATTGTCGTGTGGCAGCTATGCTAGCAACATGTGGTGCGCTGCTCCACTTTTTCAACTGATACTTATTTTGGTGAGGAGTCCTACTTCCTCAGTACACACATGCCATAGGGACCCATTTAGAGGGTAGGCAACGATTCACACCTCATTCATACAAGGAACAGACAAAGACAGGATAGATAGAGAAAGTACATGCATGCCCGAAACGGGATTCGAACCCAGGACCTCTTTATCCGTAGTCAGGCACGCTGACCACTAGACAAGTTGGTCAGCTACATTTGTGATGAAATATGCTTTAGATAAATATAGTCTTTATTTGATAATGGAAGTAATAATCCCATTTTGTGATAGATTTGTCCTTTGATGAAAAAAACGTAATCAAATTTTCATCTTTTTTTGTTTGATCGAAGTATCACAGATAGACGTCATTTGCAAACAAGAACTGTAAGCTTTTACATTTTGAAGAATGAGATTTAATTCTGTAATTTCCCTGGTGGTATAATGTAAAAAATCCTGCTGTGGTGCTTCCAGTGTAATAGAACTTTTGTATTTATGCAACAGATTACTGGTGTTTCTTTTCTGATTTTTTTCGTATTAAAAATTTGGCACATGTTATTCCTCTTTCTGACTACGACGTGTTTGTGTTTGTTATTTTCTTTCGTTGGGTCATAAATGATTTCTTTATTTGTTATGTTATACTGTTAACTTGTCCGGTTTCCCACTTCTCTTCCAGTTATATTTTTATGGGATGTTTGCGTTTGTAATCCTTTATTACAAAAATGCGTAACAATTGTTGCTTTTCAAATTCCTTCAATTTCAATGTTCTTCGGTTGTTCTTTATTCTATTCTGTAATGACGAGATTTAAATAAAGTTTTAATTAAAAATAATGTAAAATTTTTTATTTGTGCAGAAGTTAATCTTTTCAAACTTTGCAATGTTATTCAAGAAGATCTTTATTTCTTTAAAAGTAAATTATACAAATATTTTAATTTTGGAAAAAAGGAATTAATAAAAAAACTTTCAAATTATTGAAATTTTATGTTATTTACATTTCCAAAAATTTCTTGGAGATAAATGAAATCAAATGTACATTATGATCCTCCATAAACTATGAAACAAATATATGTATTCTGCTGAAATTGAAAATGATCTCCCAAGACCATGATGTATGTCTTCAATAAATTTCGCCTCATGTAAATATTAGTGGCAATGAGACCGCAGATAGACTGGCCAAAATGAAAGTGAGGAATATTCACCAACTGATTCATCATTTAAATGCCAGGAACTTTTTTCTAATGAAAAATATTGACTATATTCCACCCACGCACCAATGGTTCTCTGGAACATCTCCTGGAGCTCTTCTGAAAATAAAATGGGATTGAAAATCTTAGACTGAGTTTGCCAGATACTCAAGTGGACATCTAAAATGTTTATCTTTTGAATGTGATACAAATAATCACCTACTCTTAAAAAATTCTTTGACCATCCAGCCTCATTGAAACATATACTAGACTGTATGTAATTTCAAGGGAGGGTTTATCCTGAGATCTCCTGCTAGGCATCGCCTTTCTGGCTGTTAACTATATATTGGAGTTGATCTGAAAAATGTCAGATATTTAAAGATTTGACATTTGTCACACAAGCCACAAAAATAATAAATGTCCTCGCAAACATATCTATAACATCCATTTTCGTTTTCTTTAACATTCCAACAACAAATTGCGCAATATGGTTTAAAATTTCAATCATGAAAATGTTATTTTAAGTAATTTAATTTCCAAATATCATTTAATATTTAATTCTGATAGCCTACTGATAAGAAAATGAAATGCAGAATTTTTAATAATATTGTATTATTCTTTTCATGAAAATAATTGCATCAAAATCCAAAATTTTACTAATTTGTGTACTGTTGTGAATGACGGAAGATTATTTTCCCAATCTCTATTTTTTTAGCTAGATTTTTTTGGGAATAAATGTTTTCTTATGCAAATGAATTTTAAGATATCAAATTATACTTCTGGAAGTGGATTAAGGTACATTATTTTTCGTAAATATAAATGCTTATTTTAAAGCACATGTATTTTGGTTCATAACATTTCACAAAAGGTTAAAATTTATTAAAAAAATGAACATTAGCTACAGATTTAAATTCCAAAACCTATTGAGATTTAGTTTTCACAGTTTCTTAGTGACAAGGCCGAGCTGACAGCTAAATGATCATTGCTCTGTTCTTCAGTTCAATTGTTCGTACGTTGTATTCTTATTGGCGTGAATATTTGAAGTAAGCAATCACTTTTAAAATGTAAGTCTGTCTCGAATAGCTTCAGTGAGACAATCGTAATTATAAAGTTATGTGTGTATAGAAAACATTTCCAATGACAAAAGAATAGAACCTTTTAAAGTTGCTAGTTAAATAATTTTTTAACTTTGCTGCAATATTATGGAAACTCCAAGACGCATCGGCGGAACCTGGTTAGCATATCATCAATTAAAAAATGAAATATAATAAGACATTTAATTTCTTTTGAATTTTTTATTCATTTAATCACCATAAGAAATTTTCCTTTAAAGTTAGGAATTCTGATAGTAGTTTAACATGAATAAAAAATATTGACATATGTCCTAAGAAGTAAACTGACGTGATTAAAAATTAAGGAAACGTTCCATAAATACCTAATTCATGGTGATCTACTTTCCACCATTTCTTACCTATTATAGACAGTAACATAAATGATGAAATTTCTCATAATCGGCAAAGTGTATACACCACTATGGTTTTTTTTTTATTTTTTATCTTGTCAGCTACCCAATTTTTCTCTTCGGTGTTGTTAAAAAGATATTTTTTAGTAGAAATTTAGCTCTTCAAATGGTTAGAATTTTAAACGAGTTTAAAGCGGTTGAAGATATGTCTTTTTGTGTTTCAACAATCATCTATCAAATTTCAGTACGGGATTGACAATTTCTATGTGTTGAGAAAGTGTTTGCACTGAATGTGAAAATGTACAAAAATTAAACTATTATGTTTTACGTTCCAATTATTTTAAGAATGTTAGCAATGCAATTGTGAATAGTGATTTAAACTATATATTCAGTTTTGTTGTTTTAATTTTCATACACATTCCTGCTATTTATATATATATATATATATATATATATATATATATATATATATATATATATATATATATATATATATATATATATATATTATATATATCCTTCTTCTTCTTCTTCTTCTTAGAATTGGGTTTGTATGTCATTGGGCACCTCTGCTTTTATCAGCATTTTGTACCATTAACTCCAAACCCAATGTTTCCTAGTTCCAGTTGCTCGGGTCTCCCACTTTATTAATAAAGTCCGATAACCCTTTAATGGAGTCTAGGTGTAACTCTCTAGTATGGATGATGCCTAAAGAGGTTAATCTAGGGAGGGCAAGAGCCTCGCATTCATAAATGATATGCTCTGCCGTTTCCTCTTGCGTATGACATTTCCAGCCGATAGGTTCTTGCTGAAATAGTCCCATCTGGTCAGAGAGTCAGTCATACTAGGGATAGCTTCCTGACTTTCACCAGAAGACAGTTTGGAGGTCATTTCTACCTCAAGTGAAGGATTCATTACTGCCATTTTACAAGACAGCCTCTGAGTTCACTTGTCTTTTTCAGCAAGGTCAACTTCAGAGGCATCACCTGTAGATGCAGAAAGGCTTGTTATTTCTTGTGTCTTTTCAGCCACAAGATAACAATTTATAAGCTCAGGTAATATAAGTCCACCCAGCATTGCCTGAGATACTGGGCAAGGCAAATTACTCTAGAAGTTTGCCAGGCAACTAGAGGCTCCGTTAAGACACCAATACCGCGGTGCCAATTAGCCCTAGGCACGGAACGCATAACACCAGGGTTTACGGGAGCTGGTTCGCGGCCTCTGATTCTATATTCAAGGCTATCCTGTCATTCCTACAGGACGTTCGGTGATCCACCGCCTACCGACGCGCCTAATAGCTGCTCAGGCCCCAGGTATATATATATATATATATATATATATATATATATATATATATAGATATACATAGATATATATATATATGTATATATACAGAGAGAGAGAGAGAGCGAGAGAATATAATTAATGAAAACGTAATCTGTTACATCTTCATTAACTGTAGATGAAATTCACGCACTCACACAAGTTAAAAGTTAAGCTAAATTATTGAATGCATGGAATTGAAAGTATGATATATTAGTTTATAACATTATTGCATCACATTATTTTTCTACGAGTTCTAAATTTAGTTATTAGTATTTTATTTAAAATACATATTGATTTTTCATTTTCATATAAAAAGGTGATTAACAATTTAGTTACTAACTAAGCACAAAAGATTCTGTAACGGAAACATTACTAATGCTTCACACAAACATATTGAATTTCCTTCTAGATATATGACATCAGAACTTATTAAAAGCTCATAATTATCTGGTATTATTAAATAGTTATGATGCTTTTATAATCTAGAATTTAGAAGCTAAAACACTGTACCAGAATTAATATGAACTTCTTTCTGTTTGTCATTGAGTGTCATTATATTGAGCAAAAGTTTGAAAGAAACAATTATCAATAATATTATATTTTAATTCAATAATTAATTGAAAGTTTTCAAATTTTTACAAAAGAATTTAAAAATAACGTTGTATATATATATATATATATATATATATATATATATATATATATATATATATATATATATATATATATATATATATATATATACAGAGGGATAAAACAGGAAAAACAGATTGTTTTCTACTTATTGCATATGGACAATTGACATTAGGTCTGTTTATAGAAATTTAAAAAATGATATTCCTTATTACATAAATAAATAATTATTTGGATTTTTATGTTTAATAAAAGACTAAATTTTAATTCAGAATTTACTTATAAACATAGTTATTCAATGCAAGTCCCTTACAATTAACTTTTCATTAATTTTGTGTGAAGTTTTACCTTTCTTTTACTTAATTGATATATTTTGCAGGTGCCAAGATGCATTTAGTAAAGCAATGCTTTATTTCTGTGTTACATTGGAGAGAAAATTATTTATATCCTTATGATAAATTATTGAAAATAAATAAATTGTTAATAATGAAACAAATATTTTTGCAATGAAGGATTGATTGGAAACGTAATTGATACACTGAGTCTCTGTAGCTGTAATTGATGAATAATTTTATTCTCTGAAATGTGATGTTTATAAAAAGAATATTTTAATTGATATAATAACTATTTAAAACATTTATGCTTATGGTGAACACCATAAGAATAAATGTTTTTTTCCATAGTGATATTTTACCATTCATGTATCAAAATGTATAGGTATTTTTATAAATATATACAATAACAGTATTTCATTCTTCCAGATTTCTCTTTTTGTGGTTAACACATACGAAATCTTCAATTAAAATGTACTTTGTAAGAGCAATTTAATTCGAATGATTCGAAGCAATAAGATTTCTTACAAAATCATCTGAATGGACTTTGTTTAAAAAATGGCATTTACAAACGAATGCTATTTATCGAAATTTTTTGAATTTAATAAAACCAGTTTTTTTTAGTTATTCATTCGTTGTTGCAAAAACGGTATGTAAAACGTCCACCTAAATTCGTATAATATATAATTAGACATTTAAAATACTCTAATTTTTATGTTAATGACATAAATTAAAATTGCGCAGAAAAAATTATACATATTGAACTTTTTCCATTGTGTTAAAAAGTTCATTCAGATCATAACAGTTATATTATAATACGAAAGTTGAAAAGGTTTGCGCAAATCTCTGTATGCTAAAAATCCATTTTATTCTTGTTTTATTTTTAGTATTTATTAATTATTCCAGCTCTCTTTACGAAAACACCTATATCAAAAATTTGAAGTTTATTCAGAAAACCATTATAAATACTTTACATATTCAAAATGAGTTTTTTCCCCAATTTTTAAATTATATATAGTTACACTTTTCAAATTAATGTTGTAAGAGGATTTATACATCAGATTATTAGACACAAACTGTTTGGGTAAACTTTATAAAATATGTAGTGAAATGATGTGACTTTAGTAAATCTAAAATAGAGACATGGGCAAAAATTATAATTTAGCGAGTTCATGAAAAATAAAAAAAATGAATATCTTTATAGTTTTTGGCTGGAATATGTTAACTAAGAAAGCAAAGATACGCAATAACGAACCATTTCAACTAGAACATCGGTATTTTTGATGAAAAATTGCGAAATATTGTAAAGAAAATTATGAAAGGTGTGGCTAATATTCAACCATTGTCAACGTGTTGCTCTTTCTCAGTGTCAAATTGAGAAAACAGCATTTTTAAATGAATAATAAATAAAAATTGTTGTGTATTTCAGTATAAAAATTTATAGCTAGTGATATTATTTTTAACTGCTTTGATCCATTACGTATCTGTACTAATTTTAGTTAAATTAATCATAGTTATTTTATTCTTTTTTTAAGATTTCGTTTAATTTTTCACCAGTATAAATGTTCTTTAAAATAACATATATAAAAATATTTCATAAACGATGCGTATTGAAAATGATCACATCATTTATTAGACAGTGATCTGCTTATGTAAGGGGGTGCTGAGTGTTTATTGATTAAGAAATATCGTCAGAAAATATTATGACTTTTCTTCGTTTGAAACGTCACTTTTAAGGTGTTTATGTTATTGCTTTTATGCAGAGTAAATGGTTGTCGAATCATTGGGGGAAGTTTGAAAATTAAATAATTATATTTCCCTTTCAGAGTCATTTAACAACTGTGTTTGTATAGTTTACTTTAAAGATCATTGTTTAAATTGTTTTATTAAGTGATTCAATTCCAGTACCTAATACTTAGCCCATGATTTGGATATGCTAATTCAAATAAGGCAGTCTTGCAAAATCAAAAATGCTAAAAAATATTTAAGTATTTTATATCCTTATCACATATTTTTACGTTTTCTATCGAAAACTATTACCCATATATTAATGAGATTAAAAAAATTAAAATTTTATTTATTATTTACAGTTAATCATTACACATACATTTTCATTCGAATTTGCGAAATTTAAAACGAATTTAATGAGAATCATTGATAAAAAGAATGCTTAATTAAATTGGCATAAATGCAAAATTAAATGTATGCATAAAAATCAATACTTCGGGAAACTAATCATTAATGTGCTAATTTGATATTAAAAAAAACTGATTCGCTGTTATAAACATTATCGCATCTTTCATGAAATGTAAACAAAAAGGGCATTTTGAGCACCCGTATACCTGATATCTTTAATTATGCATTTGTGTGTCCTTAAATTTACTTTTTGAAACTTACAATAGATATTTAGGTGAAATAAATAAACAATTTGAGAAAAATTGAGAAAAACGTAAATTTTTTTCTTTTTTTGAGGAAATTTGGTTGCTTCAACACAATGAAATTAAATTAGTAAAAATAGTACTCCCTGATTTGCAAACAATATGTAAAATCTGTAAATGTTTTATTTATGTTTTTTGCGAATAATAGTACTAATACCCGCAAAATTATAGCGCGCACACACACACGCGCACACACGCACACACACACACTAACACACACTACATATATATATATATATATATATATATATATATATATATATATATATATATATATATATATATATATATATATATATATATATATATATATATATATATATATATATATATATATGTATATATGTATATATGTATAATACGCATCTGTTAAGGTATTTAATTTAAATTGATATGCTTCTTTGGAGTTGATCATTGCATATTATTTTTTAAATTACTAACTTGAGAGAAAAACATAAGAATTGTTTAAAAATCAATTAAACTGTTTGAAAGCTAAGAAGATTTGTATTATCATCTGATTATTAGTCATTTACTTTTTACCAGTTTTTACCAATAAAAAGGGATAACATTAATGATTAAAATTTCGAATGATTGGCTAATCAAGTCTGAAGTAGAAAGATTTTTTATAAACGTTCTAAAATTTCGTCCTTAGTGTTGCTGAATGCTATTGTTAAGTAGAGGTATTGTAGATTCACTGGATACTATGTTTGCTAGTTTGCGTTATGAAAGATACGTTTACCTCTAATTTTTTAAACAAAAAAAGAGAGAACTGTGTGGCATTGAGTTTAGAAGTCACGGAGTTAAAACTAAATTGCTGAATGTATGGATGGAATTTATTATTTGGAATTATTATATTATTCCATGTTAAATTTATCTGCTATTTTTTAAAATATTGTTTCTGTTTTTTTAATTAAAATACATTTTGATAATTTTTATCGTTATATCATAATGAGGTTTCCAGTTTTAATCACAAAATGAGACACTTATAAATTTTCAAAACATAATAACTATTGACAGGAGCATTGCTGGCAATACAATTGCTGTCGTGTATGCCTTTTTTTTAAATTCTTAATGATCAAATTTTTTTTAAATGATTCTGATTATCAGGAATTTAGAAATTGTATTAATGATTATATAACTTAATATTTAGATGCCAATGTATTCGAGACCAGAATTAATTTCTCTTTTTTTCCCTAAATACATATCATTAGACTGAGAAAACTATTGAATTAATCTCTTATTTTTATTATATTATTATATTACTTTTTAATTATATAAATAATTAAAAATTTTCATACTTTTACAAAAGCATTTGTTATTATTAATAACAACATATTTATATGTGTGTCAAATGGTTTAAATTTTTATTTACAGATTAAAAACCGAAAAGAATACACAATTTTTTTTATATTTATTACGTATGAGCAAAAGACGTCAGTTCAATTTATAGTGATTTTATAGATGACATTCAGAAAATGAAAAAAATCAGAAATGTATGTATTTTTAATGTCTAATAATAAATAAAATTTAAATATGAACTTATTTTTAAGTATATTTAAAAAATAAGAATCACTAAGGAAATTTTATTTTAATTAATTTTTGGAATTTACGTTGTTAATTTTCTTTTATTTTGCCTATACCAAGATAGCTTTATAAATATAAAGACTTTAAATACATGTTATATAGAATAGAAAATTATTCATACTTGTGTATAACAAATTACTGAAATTGAAGAAATGCAATTTAAGTAAAAAAAATGTGTCATAGAAGGATGAATTTTAAACGTAATACTAACAAAATGTAGCCTTTATTGGTAAATAATTTTCCTCTGTGCTATTCTTTTGAATTAATGATTACGATAAAGTATAAGATCATCAAACCCATCTTCATATTTTTGAAAATAAGTTATGTAAACCAATGCTTGTTTGATTTCTGAATTTTAGTGAAATCAACTGCATTTTCTTCTTATGTTTCTGTGGAAAACAAGCTTATAACACTCACCTACATTTTTTAAATTTATTAATTTTATCATACTTCTGGAATACGAATATAATATTTGTTTGCATTTCCTGTTGTAGAAAAGCTATTTAAGTGAAATAAATTTCCTAAGCATGTTATATTATTGTTTTGTGTTGACAATTAGTGATAAGCAATTAAAATTTATAATCTGTATATTTATCCATATAATATGAAAAAATACATGTATTTCTTTATACTATATAGTAATTTAAGCAAATTTTAAAATATTAAAAAAATTGAGTACAATTGCTTAAAAATTATATAAATTAATTTTTAAAAATTAAAAAAAAAACAATAAAAAATACCAATATAAATCCAAATCATAGAACCAAATTTATTTATATATTTACATTTTTCTCATTTTTCATAACTTTCGTTGATATAAATATTGAAATAGAATATGTAAATGAAACGAAAATCAAATTTTTAAAAATGTTTGTACCATTCATTGCCAATTTTCATTATTTTAAAATTTTATTTTAAATATCACATTAGATAGATATGTAAAATTAGATTGTAGATCAGACTATTTGAAAATAGTTTTGTAAAATTTTTGACTTATATTAAAATATAACTAAATTATTACTACGTGTAAAAGTTATTTTACAGACTTACATTTGCTTAAGAGTAGGCCATCGGAAAAAATGCTATAAACATGTAGCTAAAATATGTTTAATAAGCAAGAAACTCAAACCAAGTCTTCAATATGTCGTCAGAATCTAATGAAAGAAAATATTGTGAATATCATATTGAAAATTATTGATATTGAGTACCAAATACATCACAATAATTGGTTCTAAAATGACTGCTTTTAATCATCGCAAGAAAGTACTATATTGAATATCATACTAAATGTGTTTTTAAGTATCGTAAATTTATAAGTGATTATATTTATAAATTTGTAGCCTTAGGTGTATATTTTTATAAACTTTAACAACTAATTTACAAATAATAGTGTTTGAAAATTTCTCCTAATGTTTTACTAGTTTATACATAGTAATATTGCTGTAAGTTGTGAAAAGTATATCATTTACGATATATTGTCTTTGATTTTATTGTTGATATTTCTATGCAGTGATTAAAATTATTGCAGCATTGAGAAGTAAGTATGCAGTTCTTAACCATTAACGATGTACTTCCATTACTTAAGATATTTTCAATTTTTTAAAAATTCTTGACATTTGAAAATCAATCAATGAAATCTTTTAATTTAATAAATATTTTTCTGGTCTTTGAAGTACAAAATAAAAAATATCGAAACAAGTTAAGAAACAAAATTTGCCGTGAATCATTTTATGGCTCAGAATTCACTATTTTGAATTGAAATATTTATAGTCTTCCTTAAATTGCTTATTAACATTAAAAAATGACAAGTCTAAATACGTAAATCTGGAGTCATCATTCTTCGTATTGCTTCTCCAACGTTTTGGGTAAATTATTTGAATGTTTTTTAAGAGAATGTTTGACGTAGGAAATAATCACTCTTTTCAAAATATTTGGTGTGTATACAGTATTTTTTATCCCACAATATCATGAAACGAAATAAATTTTTTATAGTTGTTGGTTTTCTGCAAATAGTTGGTAATTCAAGCACGGGAAGAAAAAAAAGTAATATTAAATATTCGCGATTTTTCTGATTTAATGATGCTAAGTAAACACCACAAAGTTTTTCCATAAACTCTAAAATTTTGATGTGTTTGATATAATTACTTATTCACGTTATTTAAAATTTCTTTAGTTGTTGCACCAGCATTCTTCCCTCAACTAGCAAAGAGTTGAGCTTTATAAGTTAAAACAGAAACAGCCGGGTGAAGTCTTCGTGATTTTGCAGCCGAGATTAAGAAGACCCCCAATACTTAGCCCGCCACCCTAGTAGGAATCATTTTATTTGGGGAAATTTACATACCTAGCTTTAACGTATCTCAACCGCCATTAGCGAGCTCGAAGGAACTTTGGTTAAACCTGGATTCAAACTAGATATTTTTAAACAATGAGAACGACACTCTGACTATCCAGGCCAACAAATTGCAGAAAAAAAGATTTTAAAAGGAATATAATAACTTAGAAAAATTGCACAAACTATAATATATACAAGCAATATAACGCCTCAAATACAGTACATTAAAAGTGTAAAAATTATTCTTCTTTAATATTACTTTGATTATTTAATTTAAATTTTTTAATCTATTTGAAGAACAAAAAATACTTTTAACAACAATTCAATTTCAGTGTATTTGGGTCTGCATTAGGTAACGTGAAGACGACATTACTAAAGATGCACTATACGTGAGCATTTTCTCGAGATTGTGATCGCTAGCCCCTTTCTTTAAATTAATACTTTCTAACATACACATTTATGCCATATGAGAAGAGAATAACAAAAGTCCTTGTTAGAAAATAAGGTATCTATGTCCTACCTGGTTAGGGAGTCGTTCTCTTTTTATGAGATCCATCATATTCACGCAAGGTCTCTTTCATCGATTATGGTCGCATTGTCTTCCAAATAAAGAATACGTATGGGGGAGGTAGGTAAAGTATTGGAACGTTTTATGTTCTATTCCTGCGTCTAAATTAAGAAAACTACCATTTGGTTCTTTTCACTAACTGGTAGAGCCTAAATTAAGGCTAGACACAAAGAAGTAGATTGGAGCATCAACGAAAACAAAAAGTCACCCATTCAAGTCCTGCACGTCGCCACAAAATCGGCGAGGGTGTGTACCTGAGCGGAACGGGTGAAGTAAGTCGGTCGAGAATTCTACTGATAGGGTCATCCAAGACGTAAAGACCGTTCCATTATGCTCAGCTAAGAACCTCAGGCAATATAGCATTGACAGACTACTACCTTTGGGATTGTCCATGGGTGCTTCAGACGTCGGTCCATCAGAAGCTGGACTTTACTTTCTCCTACACCCTTACGGAGCGTATTCTGGATTTTGTCGGACTTTGCCAGGAAGATTTTTCCTTAAAACCCTTGCTAGTCATCCACTTTCTGACTGTCAACTGTTTATTGGAGTTGATCTGGAAAATATCAGATCTTTAAAGAGGATAAGCCACACACAAAAAAGGTCCCATTGGCGAAAATTGTATTTCAGGTTAATAATAGGTCATTAAAAAATTTTCATATTACAAAAGTTTGAAATAATATTTTACTGACTGTATTCTGATTTTTCTGTCAATAAATATAAAAAAAATATGAGCATTTCATAAAAACTTTTATATGAACTAGTAATTTAAACTTTAGTCCTTCACATTCAATCTGCGGGATTCTGTCTAGTGAGAAAAATGAGCTATTGAACTACCTATATCCTGCTTGATTTATGTTTTCCATAATTTTTAACTATGCTTACTATTTAATTCAAATAAATCAATTCTGATCGTGGATTGAAATGGAAAAATTTATGCAGGTACACTTTTTCATATTGGCTTATTGTCGGTGTTAAACTGTTTAAATTTTCCAGTGCAATTCCAGTTAATAATAATAACAAAAACACAAAATAGTTCCTTTGGTAAACTGAAATTAGTAAATACTTCACTTCTTGGTGATGCAAGGTAAATTAATTTTTCACAAATACCAGAATGATTGCTAGTTTGATGACAAATATAACAAAAACTCATTTTATATAATCATTTTGGGCTAGAAAAGTATTATTTTTGTTACATGTAGCTTTTGTTAAGTGTTTCTTTTTTACTAATGTGACTCATCTTAAATTTTGTAATGAAATATGTGTACAATATGTTTGAATACCTATTTTACTGAGTAATTAGGAAAAGAAATTTTTTTTACCAAAGAATATATTTAGAGTGAGAAATGTTCAATTTCTTCTAATGTTTGTAATTTTAACTTCCTCATCTATTCAGGCATTTGTTAATTTGTTAATTATTTCTATATAAAATTTACTGTGTATTATAAAGAGAAATGATAAATGGCTACATATTGAATCCATCCATTGACACGTATATGCATCTTATACTTGTTACATTTTTTGTACTTGTTACAAGATTTTGTTTGTTACATGTTCAAGGATGCTTTCCATGAATGTAATGATTATTTTTATTACTAATTTTCTACATCATGAATGAATTCTCTTGATAGATGCTAATTGAATTTTAATAGTTCTATGGTTAAAAATTTAAATATAAATTGCAGTTTTTTTCCCTAAATGTATTTGCAGAGGAATTTATAACACTATCAAAACGTCAGCCGAATGATTAAAAATATTTATAGCATTAACATGAAAGATTAGTTAAATATTCGTGTAAATGATATGTAATTTGGTAAAACACATTTAACCTCTAAAATATGTTTATTTTGAATGTAAAAATGTACACAATTTGACTGGAATCAAATTTGACTTATAATCTTGTGCAAAAAGAATATATAACAAGCCTTTTAGTGATATATAATTTTTTGAAATACAAAGAAAAATAATAAATAAAATAAATGAAAAAAGAAATAAAAATATGGTTTTATAATTTTGTGAATATTTTTGAGAGAATTCTTTTCTACCAATTCATGCATAAATATATAATATATCTAGGTACATTTATCTGGTAACTGTAATCATGTCATCCGCAGACTCTCATTCAAAAAGTTTTAAATGCTGAGGTGGATTTTAAATCTTATATTTGAATTGCATTTTTTTGATTTTAGACATTACTACTAAAGCTAAAACAATATATATATGACATTCATATAGTTGCCACAAATCTATAATATTCTCAGTGATGATGTCGGCTGTACTTTTTATGTAATTGGTTTTTATAAAATTAAAATAGAAACATTGAATTTCTTTATTTTGTAATAAGAAAACTATACATTCTTAGTCAAATAAAATGCATTCAAAAATATTTAATTCTAATTTTAAAATGTGATAAATGTATTAGTCTGTTTAGAATATTTTTTACTAAAAAGTAAAGATTTTCATTCGAAGGTAGTTCTCTTGACAAGTATACAAATCATACCCTTACAATTCCCTTACAGACACCTTTACTCAATTTCTACAATTAATTTCTTCTTAACTTAATTAATTCGTTCTTTAAACTATTCTTTGGTCTTTATATAAGAAAAATGATTTCTCATATAAAGACCAAATCATTAATTTAAAAAGTCCTTTTCTTGTTAACCAAACCATTAACCCGTTGACAATATAACAGAAAGAAAAAGTGAAATAAAAAAAGGAAGTCGAATTATTCACTTTAGAGTTAGTTTAAATTGGCAAGGTAGATTTGGATTTTTGAAAATTTCATTTATTAATGGATTTTTAAATTAATAATTAGATACTTTCATTTCGATAAAGTGAAAACAACTGTGGATGATAAACGTGGCATTTGTTTTTTTTTTCTATTTTTTAATTTTTCTTCATCTTTTATACAGTTAGACAACTTTTGAAGCTATTAGCATAGAAAGACTGTTTGTACCTTTGTAATTTGCATATTCAATGAGTTTCCTCTATTTTCACATTTTATTGCAGTCAAATTTACAAATTAATGCGTAATAAGGATTTGTATTAACTCTCTGGATGAAAGATTGCGTGAAATGTTTATGAAATAGCGAAAAATACCAGATTCGACATTACAAACGTAAAATCGATCAACAGCCATAGGTGCATATTATTTTATAAAATTATATTACGCAAATTATGTTTATAATATATGAATACATTATGAATGAAAAATAAATTTCATCCAACAATTTGCCTGAAATATATTAAATAAACGTTGATGAAATTTGCAATAAAGTATTACACTATTCAGAACTCAGATGAGGTTCCTTGAAAAATTGTTAAATCTGGTATCATAAATTACGAATATTTTGGCTGATATTCAATTGCATTACTACAACAGTTGTTTCTAAGATACATTTTAAATTTCAGAATTAATCTTTTTATGTTTATCAAATTCGTAAAAATGCCTGTAATTTTTAGTGTACAATGACTATCCATAATACAGATATTTTCCTTACTTACATGTATTAATTCTTGTTAAATTAAATTTTATCTGCCAATTTAAGTAATAATGAAAATACTATATATAAAAATGTTTTCGAAAGTCGAACGCGCAGCTAGAATCTTCAGTTATTTAATAAGTTATTATATATTTGAAATTTGGGGGTTGCTGAATGTTTCCTAGATTTTTCGTTCAGAAAGATTTGTGGTTCTTACATTTTCCAAATTTTTTTAAGTGTTTAATTTATTTACCGAGTTGTGAAGTAATTATTTTTTTCTTCTTAATATTTCACGATATTGAGAATCGAATTAGTGAAAAACTGAGGCAGCATGATATAGGAATGAAAAATGTCTATGACAGGATTACAAAGATAATTGTGAATCTATGATTATAAATCAGGTTATTTTGATTTGACCCATTTTATCTTGACTATTTCTTAAAATTCTTTTTTTAAGGTCATCATTTTAATTAATTTTACATTCATACTTTTTTAATTCTTGTCAAAAATATAGTTTTGATTACAATAACGCGTTTTTTAAATAGCTGCCATATACATTGCAACTACAATATCGAATATATATATATATATATATATATATAAATTATTTTTCCAACTCTTATTAAAATCTTGTTTTTTAAATGGATTTAAAATTTTTTATTCAGAAGTCAGCTGGTGAAATTTTGAAATAAGCTAATCGCAAAAATATTTTTTCTTAAATAATAAAGAATTAAAATATTAAAAAATAACTTTAAATCATACATTGTTAATCATTGATACATACAGCAATGAATTTTGCATTTTATCTGGTTAACGTTTCCTTGAACGAATTTATACTAAAATTAACATAATATACTAACTACAGTAAATTTTATTGAGATATTTATAAAACGAAAATAAAATGAACTATATATATATTTCTAAATGCTTCATGTATCGAAAGTTACAAAAGTTTTGAACAATGTTTAACGCATCACTACAGCTGTTTGCCCTAAAGTGTTCTGCGCTTATCGTTGAAAGAGAGAACAACCTTTCAGTTGTGTTGAGCATAAAAATGATTATTTCTTAGTATCATACATATAATTAATATTTAGAAGCTTGATATTTTTAGATGTATTGGTACTTATTGAGGTAAGCATTAAATTTGGAGAATTTTTTTACATTTTTCAAGTTTACATATAGAAAAATACCATACATAAAAAAATTCAAAAATTCCACAAATATTCTGTGGTTGTTTCTTTTCTAATGAGTGTGTCCATTTCATTCTTTCGGTTCCCAAATGTGTTTTTTAGAAGGGAAAGTCAATACTATATAAAGTACTCTTATCAAAAACATTTCTAAATGGTTGTGCTTATTGTCGATCCTTCTGTCCAAAAATTATGTTCATTGAAACTTTGATGGAAAGTTTGCAGATATTAAATATTTATCGTATTCTGTTTAAACTGAAGCGTTTTGATTTCCTCCCTTGCTTAAGTTATTTAAAATTAATTGATAGAGACTTAATTAAGTAAAATATATATTCCTTTGTGGAATGGAAATGATAGCAAAGTACTGGCAGAAATTAAAAAGCAAAATGTACACCAAATCAATGCATTAATCGGAATTCAATATTTGCAATACCTACATTTATTCAGAATTATCATTAGAATTTATTAACAATAGAATAAGGAAGAGATTCTTTGGCATGATTGTTGCTTTAATCAGATTCTCCCTCGTTTTTGTTGGACTTGGGAATGTTTTCCACAAAAAAGATTCATATGCACGTTAATCACTATTTTTAAGCAAATTTAGTAAGCAAAGAAAATATTGTGCGTGAAAAATATTTCATCTCAAATTGTGGCCAAAGAAATTAAATGTCATTTCATGATTTAACTTATAAACTTCAAGAACATAAACACTAGCATTATGAAAACAGTTTCTTCACTTCCGTTTACGTATATTAACATATCATACATGCAGCTGTAAATCACTTATAATTTTAGTTTTTAAATTTTTGAATATATAATTCACTATTCTTATATATATGTGCATGAATTACATTAATTGTTACAAATAGCTGCTAGTTTGATGACAAATATAACAAACTCATTTTAACGTATCATTTTAGGTTAGAAAAGTATTATTTATGTTACGTGCAGCAGAAATATGTATACAATATCTTTGAATGCATATTTTCCTGAGTAGTTGGGAAAAGAAAAAATGTTCACCGTTGAATGTTTAGGCTGAGAAAAGTTAAATTTCTGCTAATGTTAGTAATTTTAACTTTATCATCTTTTAGGCAATAGTTAATTTGTTGATGATTTCTATATGAAACCTACTAGGCATTGTAATGAGGAATGATAAATGGCTACTTTGAATGCATCGATTGACACGTACATGCATCTTACTCTTATGTAAGATATTGTTTGTTACTTTTTCATAGATGTTTTCCATGAATATGATGATTATATTTTTATTAATTTTCTTCATCCTGAATGAATTTTCTTGAGAGGTGCTAGATGCATTTTGACAATTTTAGGGTTAAAAATTTAAATAAAACAAACTTGTGGTGTTCATTTCTTAAATTTAATTATAAATGAATTTATAAGTTAATCAAAAAGTCAGCCGAATGATTGAAAAATATTTATAACATTATTTTGAAAAATTAATTAAATATGAGTGTATATGGTATGTAATTTGGTAAAACACACTTAACCTCTAAAATGTGTTTATTTTGAATGTAACAATGTACAAAATTTCATTGTAATTAAATTTGACTAATAAATTCATCTAAAATGAATATATAACGAGACTTTTAAAATAATTTTAAAGATATTTTAAATTCTGAATTGAAAATAAAATAAATGTTTTTTTATTTTTAAATATTTACTGAAGGTTTCTTTTCTACCAATATATACATAAATAGACAACAAAATCTAGGAATATTTATTTAATTACTCTAATAGTGTTATTCGTAGACTCTGTTTCAGAAAGTTTTACATGCTGATGCGGAGTATAACAAATTATGTGTGAATTGCATTTTATTTGTGTAAGATACTGCATTTAAAATTATAACCAACTCACATTCATATAGTTGCAAAATCTTTAATATTCTTATTGATGGTGGCTGCACTTCTTATCTTTTTATCTAATTGATTTTTATAAAATAATAATAGAATTATATTAAATTTCTTTATTTTGAAATAACAAAACTGTACAAGACTTATAAAATATTTAAATACTAATTTTTAAAATGCGACACTTGCATTAGTCTGTTTAGAATGTTCATTACTAAAAAATTAAAAGGGAATTAAATTCGAAGGTAAATCTTTCGACAATTTGGCTAGACTCTCTTTTTCAAATCCTACAAATAATTTCTCCTTTTTATAATTACTTCCCTCTTTAAACCGATGCTTTGATCTTTATAGAAGACAAATGATTTCTTATATAAAGATTAAAACATTGATTTAAAATCCGTTTTTTATTGATTCAAGCCAATAACGCGTTGACAATATAACAGAAAAGAAAGCGAAGTGAATAAGACAAGGCAAAACATTCACTTTATGGTTAGTTTAAATTGGTAAGAATAATTTAAATTTTTGGAAATTTCATTTATTAATAGAATTTTTAATTAATAATTAGATACTTCAAATTCGAGAAAGAGAATATAATTGAAGATGATAAATGTGAAAGTTGCTCTCTTTCTTTTTTTTAATGTTTTCTTTATCTTTTTTTACAAGTTGACACTTTTTGCAGCTATTAACGCGGAAAAACTGTTAAGAATATTTGCACTTTGCATGTTCAATATGAATTTCCTCTCTTTTCACATAATATTGCAGTCAAATATTTACAAAAATAATGCGTAATAAGGATTTATATGAACTCACTGGAAGAAAGATTGTGTGAAATGTCTATGAAATGCAGAGCGAAAAATTGCAGGTACCATCAAAAATCGCCCAATAGCTATAAGCGCAAATTATTTTACAAAATTATATTACGCAAATTATGTTTATAAAATATGAATACATTATGAATGAAAAATTCATTTCATCCAAGAATTCGCCTTAAATGTATTAAATAAACGTTGATGAAATTTGCAATAAAGAATTACACTATTCAGAATTCAGATTAGGTTCCTTAAAAAATTGTTAAATCTTGTATCATAAATAACGAATATTTTGTGGCTGACATTCCAATGCGTTACTACAACAATTGTTTCTAAGATATACTATCAGTATCAGAATCAATTTTTAAATGTATTAAAATCTTAAAAATGTCTGTAATTTTTAGAATACAATGACTACTGATGATGCAGATAATTTTCCTTACTTACAGGTAATAATTTTTGTTAAATTTTGATTATCCACCAATTTACGTATTAATAAAAATGCTATATATAGAAATTTTGTGAATCAAAGGTTGTTATTTTATCTACATTATCTCTTTTTAGAATCAGTGATCCTCTTTTAAAAGTGCGGGTTGCTGAAATTTCCATAAACGTATTGGTGTGTTTAATGTTTTCCAATCTTTTTAAAAATATTGAGGCAGTTTGATATAGTAATAAAAAATGTCTATGACAGGACTGCAAAGATAATTTAGAATCTATAGATAATAAATCATTTTACTTTGATTTGACAATTTTATCTTGACCATTTCTAAAATTACTTTCTTCTCTTTTTACATTTTATTGCAGTCAAAAAATACAAATTAATGCGTAATAAGGATTTGTATTAGCTCTCTGGATGAAAGTCTGTGTGAAATGCTTGTGAAATAGAGAGCGAAAAATTCCAGATACGACATTACAAACGTAAAATGGATCAACAGCCATGGGCGCAAATTATTTTACAAAATTATGTTACGCAAATTATGTTTATAATATATGAATACATTATAAATGGAAAATGAATTTCATCCAACAATTTGCCTGAAATATATTAAATAAACGTTGAAAAAAATTGCAATAAAGATTTACACTTTTCAGAACTCAGATTAGGTTCCTTGAAAAATTGTTAATTCTTGTATCATAAATAACGAATATTTTGTGGCTGACATTCCAATGCGTTACTACAACAATTGTTTCTAAGATATACTATCAGTATCAGAATCAATTTTTAAATGTATTAAAATCTTAAAAATGCCTGTAATTTTTAGAATAGAATGACTATTGATGATGCAGATAATTTTCCTTACTTACAGGTAATAATTTTTGTTAAATTTTGATTATCCACCAATTTACGTATTAATAAAAATGGTATATATAGAAATGTTGTGAATCAAAGGTGAATGTTTTAATTTCTGTTTTTAGAATCAGTGATCCTCTTATAAACTTGCGGGTTGCTGAAGTTTTCATAAAAAGTTGGTGTATTTAACGTTTTCCAATCTTTTTAAAAATGTTTAATGTATTTTTCCGCATTGTGCGAGTAATTACTTTTTCTGTTCTTGATATTTCACGATATTTAGAATCGAACTAGTGGAAAACTGAGGCAGTTTGATATAGTAATGGAAAATGTCTATGACAGGACTGCAAAGATAATTGTGAATCTATAGATAATAAATCATTACTTTGATTTGACAATTTTATGTTGATTATTTCTAGAATTACTTTCTTCTCTTTTTACATTATATTGCAAACAAAAGAAAACAAGTTAATGCGTAATAAGGATTTGTATTAGCTCTCTGAATGAAAGACTGCGTGAAATGCTTGTGAAATAGAAAGAGAAAAATTCCAGATATAACATTACAAACGTAAAATCGATCAACAGCCATGGGTGCAAATTATGTTTATAATATATGAATAAATTATTATTGAAAAATGAATTTCATCCAACAATTTGCGTGAAATATATTAAATAAAGGTTGAAGAAAATTGCAATTAAGATTTACACTATTCAGAACTCAGATTTGTTTCTTTAAAAAATTCTTAAATCTTGTATCATAAATAACGAATATTTTGGCTGATATTCAATTGCGTTACTACAACAGTTGTTTCTAAGATACATTTTCAATTTCAGAATTAATCTTTTCAACTTTATCAAAATCGTAAAAATGGCTGTAATTTTTAGTATATAATGATTATCCATAACACAGATAATTTCCTTAATTACATGTATTAATTTTTGTTAAATTAAATTTTATCTGCCAATTTAAGTAATAATGAAAATGCTATATATAAAAATGTTGTCCGATAGTCGTAATACGCAGCTAGAATCATCTTCAATTATTTAATCAGTTGTTATATCTTTGAAAATTGGGAGTTGCTGAATGTTTTCTAGAAAGATTCATGCAAATTTTGGAATTCAAGGTATTTTGCGTCACCGAATCAATGCATTAATCGGAATACAATATTTATTCAGATTTATTCTTATTATTCGTTTCAGTAAATACTTTTCTTTTCTCTATCGTTCGCGGTATTCAAAATCTAGTTAGTGGAAAACTCATGCAACGTGATAGTTTAATTAAAAGGATCTCTATGACAGGATTACAAAGATAATTGTGAATCTCTAGATTATATATAAATCATTACTTCGTGATTTGCAATACTTCATCTTTACTATTTCTAAAATTACTTCTTTTAAAGTCATCATTCTAATTATAATTTCACATTCATAACTTTGTATTTTAATTCATGTCACAAATTTAGTTTTAATTACAAAAATTTTTTTCAAATGTCTGCAGTATGCATAGTAACTACAAGATCGCGGGATTATATGTAAATTATTTTTCCAACACTTATTTAAATCTTTTTTTTAAATAGATTTATAATTTATTTTCAGAAGCCGCCTTACGATGCTAGGAAGAGCTTCAACTACTTTGTATTAATTGCAATTTATTTTTAATTATACTAAAAGGTTAAATGAAATTTTAAAATAAACTAATAGTAAAAATATTTTGTTTAAAACAAAATAGAATTAAAATATTATAATTTTCTTAAAACTATTTATTGTTAATCATTGATTATAGAGCTTTAAAATTTTAATGTTATCTGGTTTACGTTTCCTTTTACGAATTAATTTTATTATAAATTTAATATATTAACTACCATAAATTTAATTGAAATATTCATGAAATTAAGAAAATAAGCTTTATATATGTTTAAATGCTTTATTAAAAACTGATACTAAATGAAAAATTAAACAATTATAAATAAATTGTTATCAATAATACTGCGCCAATTAGTTTCTATTCATCATTTAAATATTTTTTATTCTCACTTATCCTAATGACATTTTTGCAAATATCAAACTTTTTATTAATATATTTATTTTAATTGAATATTTTTGATTATACTATTGTATATAATTCATTAATCAATAGAGGATATCAGAAGAGGATTAAAGGTGGGTCAAATTTTCTAGTTCTTGGAGCTGTGTTTGTGGTCACATTGAATTGTACAATCAGTTTCCCTAATGTTGTATTTGGTTTTGCTGAATTGATTTTCATAAGCAGAAGTTTAATTGTCTAAGAATAGCAACGCCGAGACTTTTGTAAAAAGGAATATTAAATTATTGAATATATAGGCTAGAATTTATTATTTTGAATGATAATATAGCTTATAAAAATTTTGTAATAAATTACAATTTAATAAGTGGTTATTTAAATAAAATTTTTTAAAATAAAAATCACTACTAAAATAAACATTTATTTAATTGGTCGAATCTCACATTCTCATTTGCCTTATTGATAACCTTTAGAGGTGCCAAGATACCTTCTTGTATATACTTCATGTATATACTTCTTGTATAACTAATTTTTTATGTATACAATTTAATATAATTGAATACATTAATTGACTTTTTTTATTATATGCTATATGGAAATAAAAATTATTTAATATTAAGAAATAAATTTTTATGATAAATTATTAAAATTATACAAATGTAATTAAAATATAAATCACATAAATATTGAATGAAATCAAATGCAATTTTTTATGAATTATGAACGTAACAAATATTTCGCAATTACAAATTTTATCATATATCCTGAATAGAATATTTAACAATTTGTTCAAATTTTATGCTGTGCGAAATCTATTTAAATGATGTTAATTTCGTAAGAATATTACGTCATTGTTTTGTGTGGATGAATAGTAATAAACACTTAAAATCCAAAATCTTAATATTTGTTCGAAAAAATTTTACTTTATTTATTCACATATACATGTGAACGCATTACGATAAAATTATTTAAAGCTAAATATTGTATTAAGTGTTCCTTTTAAATTACGACATTTGATGATATTTTATGGAGAGAATGAAGTAAATTGCAGAATTCTCAAAGAATTTAGTAGCATTGTTTAAAAATTAAATAAATTGTTCTGAAAGATGAATATTTGTGTCATCCAATGTCTTAAAATAGTTCGAATAAGAGAAATTTTGATTTTAAAAACTAACATTGCAATCAAAACATTAATTGAATAATTTTAATAATATCAGACATCTTGCAACTTTATAGTATTCTTCACTTTGTTTTTCTAGCATTACAAGAAAATATTTATTCATAATATGGATGAAAATGAAAAATATTAAAAAAATCATAAATATGGAGCATTTTTAATATCTTTACAATATTTCACTGCCTAAAGACAGAAATATTTGGAAAAGGAATGTGAAAATAACCATGTAAATTACTGTTATAGAAGAATTTTTATTTCTTATTATTAAATGCTTCTCCTGAAACAATATTTGCTTCTATAAATACTGAAATAAAATTTGAAATGAAATTATAATAAAATATGTAAAAATATTTTGCACATTCATTGTAAATTTATATTCGTTAAAAAATTTTTATTTAAAAAATCACATTCCAGATAAATATATTCACCAAAGATATGCATTAAACAAACATCACAAACAAGACATGATTGTGAAATTTATTATTAAATTTAAATAATTGATAAATAATTATGTAATTCCAAAAAATGAATCGAATTAGAAAGTAAAAGGAAATCCCTCACAAACTTATGGCTAAAATGCGTTTAGTAATCATGGGAACTGAAGCAATGTCTTCAACATGAGGTCAAGCTCTAAAAAAAAAAAAGAGAGAAAATGGTCAATGACGCATTGAAAATTATTAAAATTAAGGATCAAATGCGCATTACAACAGTCTCAAAGAATTCTGTAGAATTGACTAAAATGTAAATAAATTGTTCTGAACGATGATTATTTTTGATACAGTGTCTTAAAATAGTTTGAATAAGCGAAATTTCGGTTTTAAAAACTTGCATTGCTATCAGAACATTAATTGAATATTTTTAATATTATTAGACATTTTGCAACTTAATAGTATTCTTCACATTGTTTTCCAAGCATTACAAGAAAATATTTATGCGTAATACCGATGAAAATGAAAAATATTTAAAAAAATCATAAATATAGAGCATTCTTAACATCTTTACAATATTTCACTGCCTAAAGACGGAAATGTTTGGGAAACGGAATGTGCAAAAATACCCATATAAAATTCCGTTATAGAAGAATTTGTTTTCTTTTTTTTAAATGCTTCTCCTGAAACAACGTTTGCTTCTATAAATACTGAAAATTTTTTTAAATGAAATGATAATAAGATATGAAAAAATATTTTGTACATTCATTATAAATTTTCATTCTTTAAAATTTCTATTTTAAATGTCACTTTTCAGATAAATATATCCACCAAAGATATGCATCAAACAAATAACTCAAACAAGACACTCTGTGAAATTTATAAATAAGTGTAAATAAATTGACCAATAATCATATAATTGGAAAAAATGAATTCAATTCGAAAGTTATACGAAATCTCTAACAACCATATTTTTAAAATTCGTTTAGTATGCATGGGAACTGAAACACACAATGTCCTCAATATGAAATCTGGTTCTAAAGAAAGAGGAAATAGTCAATGACACATTGATTTAATGCCAATAATCAGATGAAAGCACTATATTTTAAAAAGTGCTTTCATCTGATGATTGGCTAAAAATAAGTTAACGCCATAAGTTATTTAATTATTAATTTAGAACATCATATTAAAGATATACATATTTTAATAACAAGTAAAGAATTTCGCATGTAGATTGATGATATTCTATTAAAGTTTTAATATATATATTTTTCTTGTATGTTACATTGCTGAATGTAACATTTGAAAAGTGCCAATGCTTATTTAGATAATCATTTATTTTGATAAAAAGTTTTTAAATGCTTACATTTTATCAATCAATATTTACTAAAAAATAATAAGTTAAACGTGATTGGAAATTTAACATTAAAGCCACTTTCTATTTATTCATTCTAAAATAAGAATAAATGCCAATAATTCCTTCAAGAAATCTTCTCTTCTAACTAACTAACTTTTAATAATCATTAAAACTTTGTTTTAATATTTTCTTGCATGTTTCAAAATTTATATATGCTATTGTCTTTAAAATTTATGCCTTAAAAAGTTTTTTTTAAAGAACTAAATTTTAGGATTACTTACTTTGAAAATCAATCAGGATTACTTACTTTGAAGAACTTGAAATAAATAATTAAATCTCGTAATTAATATCAGTTAATAAACTCGCTATTTTCTCTGAAAATACGATTTCTAGCAATAATTAAAAGTAAGCAAAAAGAAACTTTAAAAATTATGACTAAGTCAGTGGAAATCCTTAAAAATTAAAAAAAATGCCTTATAATGGATTGAATACAGATACTGTTTAAAGAAATACTCACTAGTTCCCCCCCCAAAAAAAAAAACAGAAAACATTTTTAAATGCCAGATCTGATACTCAAGGTAAAGAATGGAAGCTTTCTTTTTTTTCCTTTTCTGAAAGTAGACAATTTTTGCAGTTCACATTTCAGAAATATTATTCATAATCTATGTGCTTCGCTTATTCAATTTGGGTTTGCTCTACTTTCGAATTTTATTGCAGAGAAGAATTGCGAATTAGTGTTTACTGAGGATTCGTGATAGTCTAACGGATACAATATTTGTGAAAGTTATATGAAAAGAACAATGCGGAAATGTTCCGGATTTGAAATTAAAACAAAAAAAAAAAAAAAATTCGAGCCGATAGATACAAATAGTTTAAATGAGTACATGAGTATATTTTGAATGAATAATGAATTTTAGATTTTAGTCTATCGAAAATGTATAAGGTAAACGTGAAGGAAAGTTGCAATAAAGAATCACTCAATTAGGAAAATAAAATAAGTTCGTTAAAAATTGGTTAAATATTTTATCATAAATTACGAAAATTTTTTCCAATATTCAAATGCGTTATTACAATCATTGTTTCTAAGATACACTTTCAGTGTCAGTATAAGAATTAATCTTTTTTTAAATGTTTCATACATAATAATGCCTAGTATTTTTAATATGAATATGTTATTAATTATTCTGATACTTTTTTTAAATCTTAATTTAATATTTCTTGATAAATTAAATATCTGAATTTGTTCAAATATTCCCTTTATTTTCCAACAGTTTACATATTATTAAAAATACCATGTATCAAAATAATGTTATGTTCCGCTTGATATAACATTGGAATTTTCTCTTTTCTAATCAGCATCCCTATCTTCAACTTGGGAATTGCTGAATGTATTTTTTAGAGGCAGGCGCAGGTATTTTTACAACTACAGCTTAAAATGTTTGATTATGAGTGAGTTTTTCGCTGATGCATTTGTGAAAAATTACTATTATCGAAACATTGGGCGGAAAGAATGAGAACTTTTGGTGTAAGGTTTTCCCTAACTTCATTAAACGTATATATTTCTTTTTCGAACTCTTTAAAAACCTGATTAATAAAAACTTAAAATAATAGCACTAAAAATGTCTCTGATAACAATCACAAAACAAGATGTGCACGAAGTTAATAGATTATTATTCAATACATTGATTTGCAACATTCCATCTTACCTTCTAAAATTACTTGTTTTAAGTGTTATGATTCTAATAACAAACTTAATTTCGATCACAATATCTTTCTCCAAATCTGTGCAGAACACATTATAATTACAGATTTGCCAATTACGTATGCATTTTTCAACACTTATTAGTATCTTGATTTATAAATAGACTTATAATTTAATATTCAAAAGTAAGTTTAAGAGTATATAAATAGTTTCAATTAAATTGTATCAATATCATTTTATTCATATTTATAATTACATATGTTAAAACTTTCAAAATTAATGGTTAAAATATTTTGTATTACATGAAAATAAATAAATATTATACTTTTTTTAAATAATTCATTATTAATCATTGAAAAGCATAGTAAATAATCTTCATTTTTATCTGGTTTAAGAGGACATTTATAAATTGATTTTACTGTATATTTCATTGAGGTATTCTTAAAAATAAAAATAATTAATCTTCATTTTATTTGAATGGTATATTTTAATAGTACATTCTAATTAAAAAATTAAGCATTAAAATGTATTTGGCAATAAAACTGCCAATTACTTTCAATTTACCAAACACGGAGTTTGATATACCTAATCAAATTGATATCTTTTGCAAACGACAAATGTTTTTATTAATTCACTAGATAGGGTACCCAGCTTCGCTCTAGGGGATGGCATGAGATTCTGTGGTAGCTGGAAGAAAAGGATTGAATTTGAAGTATAACAAGTACAAATATTTTTATCGAAATTATGTTCTAAATACCATACTTATTTTATAGACTAATTTGATTGGGAATTTCATCCTTTTAAAGTGGAATGGCACTTCCATAGAGATTGGTGGTATTCTGGTGACAAATACCGTGTGTCTTTTGTGCTTCCAATCACTAGCTCAGCTTCGGCAATGATATTCAATAACTGTTTGAGGATCGTTCTAGTTGCATTAAGTAGTTTGATGAGTTGAGATCACTGAGTAGTATGATCGGAGATTAAATTTTCAGACGAAGACAGAGTATTTAGTACATTTTTTATACTTGAAAAAAATGAAAAATTCCTGTTGGGAAGTTAACACTTTATTCAAAATTTACAATTGCATCGATTTGTACATTCTCACTCCACCGAAGATTATCTTTTAAACATGAAAATTGATATCGTCGACAATATTATTTTTAGTTGCTAAAAATGAAAAAAATCGCCATGAAATACCCATTGCGGATTGGTATAATTATGACCAATGCTTCTATAAATTTGGTCGTTGAGTGGTTTCGGTAATGCACATCTTGCAGAAATCCGTTTTGCGATCAATGAGGCCGGCAATTTGGCCAATAGGCTTTGTTCCTTTGCCAATTTCTAAAAGATATTGAAGAATCGTGTTTCAATTGTTTAACTCTCATTTTTGTGTTATTTGCTATATTTGTATATGTAGCAAGAGATATTAGTTTTTAAAGCATGCATTGATTTCGTCTGCTGGTGTTGCTTGTAGGTAATTGGAAGTGTTTGTTGAAAATCTCCTGAGATTTTGAGTGTAACTCCTCCCATTACTGTAGAATTATCTCAGAGGTCTTGCCACGTTTTGCGCTTAGAGACGGCTGATTTTTATGTGCTACTGTGAATTCGTCTCAGAAGATAATTTTGGCTTATTATAGAAACTCGCGTCATCCAGATGCTCTTGAGATTTCATATACCAAAAATTATTCTTCAGCGGAATTCAACGGTAGATGCAGGAAGGAATGAGTAGTTCATCCTTATTTCCTAAATCCGGTGGAAATGCTAGACGATGCAAATGCAAGAGCGATGTATTGTTTAGTACGTATTTTTGCCAGCAACAAATTTATTGGAAACGTTTTCCTAGAGCCGCCTGGTGTGTCCAATTAAATAACTCCAACTGTGATGTTGTTGATACGGTCCATGATTGAGTTTTAAATCTCTATTTGATATTCACTGAAAAGAGTCTGGTTGAGAGCAATGTATTGAAGTAGATCGTTTATGTTGTAACCTACTTCCTTTACAATATCGAGATGTATTGCACTGAAAGCCTCTTGTCGTGGTGCTGGCACCCCAAGCATTAATTAGGTCTGATTTTTTACCGCTAATCATTTATCTTGTGTGTGAATGTGTGTTTTTTGAAGATATTGTCGTAAAATTCGATGACCAGTTTTTTTATTAACTTTTCGGATTCGCTACAGTATGTCATCACACATATTTTCTTTGAATAATTCTCTTTGCTATTTCAGATCCTTTGGGTTACTTATAGTTAGAATTATGGAGAATCTCTGACCTCATCGGCTGAAGCTGTGAGAGAGTTTTCTTGAAATGTTAACACCATTGATTGTCGTTTTCCAGTAGTCTTACGTGTTGGCGTTCTTCTCTGTCTGATATGATGTTCTACGTCTGACAGTGGTAACTATCAACAGTCTCGAAACCCTTGAATTTATTTTGTCCCATATTTTGTGTAGCAACATGTGGAGATAAAACCATTCGGTGTTCTTCAGATATATTGACTATACACTGCCTAGTCTGCTAGTTTTCATGATTCCTCTATTGGAACTCCTTGTATTCGTCATTGAAAATATTTTGTTGTGTTCCACCTGTAATAGACATTGACATATAGTAAATTTTTCGACAATGGATTAGTTTGGAACGGGTGGAAAAAAGCTGTTAATGTTGTTTTCATAGTTGGCCTGCTTGCGATTTTTCTAAAAGTGTCTTTTTTAAATGCTCCCTGTCAATATACAGTTAAATGTTGCTCAGCTTTTTAGTGTTACTGAATAGGATATGTGAAATTCCACCATACTGCTTTGTTACTTTTGATATACTTCTCCATGTGACACGAAAGAATCTTTTTTTCCTGTGTTGTTATTTGCAGTCTTTGACTATTTGAAATAAAGCCAATAATACATTGCCTTTGTTAATATACTTACAGACATATTTAATGGGTTTTGCAGAATTGCAGTTTTCTACATTTGTACGAGCTTAGAACTTTTTTCTAAAATGGTGGATTATGATTATATGGTTTTTCCAGTTTGATTCTGCATCTTGTATTTGTATTTTAGCTTAAACTACCTTTTTATGTAATCGTCTTCTTTATTCACAGTAAAAATTATCTCCGATTTGGGTGAACGTCCAAGTACGTGTTTATTTATTTATTTACTTTTCATCACATGTACAGTTGAAGTTTAATGGCCTATATGGTCCGTGTATCATTTTTACAGCTATGTCATACAACTCGAAATATTCTTGTGGAATGGGAGATTCAATTTGGATAATGTTTTCAATACTCTTCGGGGTTACTCTTAATTAATATGGGTTACTCTTAAGGAACTTTTTATACAGAATGATGTGAAAAGGAAATATATATATAAATGTTTGCGTTTTGAAGGCATTTAATTATTATTAGTTTGTTTCTTGCTGTTACGAGTGATTTTTTTTTGGTTTTCATATTAAGTACATTAAATCCATGAAATGATACATTTTTACAATTAACACCTCTAGTAAAAACATAAACAAAAATTAATTTTTTCTTAATAACTAAGCTTATAGCAAATTTAAATATAGTTTTTCAAGAGTAGTTAAAAAACTAAATTTTAAAATTACAATTGATGAGAAAGAATACAGAGGCTGAAAAATTAAGAAAAAGTATGCCATATTATTATACAACACTATTTTAATAATGCTGATAAAACCGTGTTATAACAAGGTCAATTATTACGACATTTTGTGTTACAAAATGGAAGAACTGAATTTTATCGATATATCTTAGCGTAATTGCATAGAATTTATTTGCTCAAACTGTAAAAATAAGTTTCTCCTTTACTTCACGTTCATTTACTTTTGTTTTGCCTACTTCAACGATGCTTAAATATTTCCCTTGTATCACTTGTTTTTCTTCTTTAAGAAATTTTTGAAAGGCAAAAATTTCACAAAGAAATAAGTTATCAATCAATTAATCACTGTTTCAATTTTTAGCGTGAAAAATTTTTTTCAACAGCGGGGTATACAAATTACCTTCACCACAGCAAGAAGTCTTTAATGTTAATGGTAATTAGATTATATAACATAGTTTATTGCCGTAACTTTAAAAGACGCTAATGCAATCGCTAGATACAAACTATAAGAAAAAATCATGGAAATGTAACATGTGTTATAAATGCAGATAGCATTTTATTACCAGGTATATTACCAGACTTAGAACCCACAAACACTTCTGTAGAATGACTAAATGCAGGCGACACACAATCTTACGAATCATGTAGGAACTGCCCTGAGAAGGAGTTCACCCCGGAATGCATTTTGAACTGTCCAGCCATCATAAGAAGTTTAGAAGCTGTTGACGAATTTCTCTCTTAAGAAAATCTTGACGCTTTATATGATGTATATTACAATAGCGATTTCCTTGCTAAAATATATATTTATTTAAAAATTAAAAAGATTGATTAAAAGTTAAACATAAGAGATATATAATCTCGTATTTGCTAGAATAAGAACATTTTGATTTTGAATTTGTATATTGCAGGTGATAAATTTATTGAATAATTTTAAGGAAAAAATAAACTCCTCCCAAACTCTTGAAAAACATAATTTTCTTCTGCTCATTTTCTTTAATTCATAACAAAATATTTAAGCGAATTTATAAGAAAATATACAATAATAAAGAAACACATTAATATATACAACTTTTCCAAAATTTAAAATATTTTACTGACTTAAGAAGATAATTTTTAAAAATAGGTAAAAGTTCAAAAATAATCATATAAGATCTTGTATTAGAAGACAATTAGTTTCTTTTTATTTCTTTAGATATTTATTATGAAAAGTGATTATTTATTATAAATCTTGATGATTATTGTTAAAAATGATAATATATTATATATCTTGTTTTTATAAATAGATTTAAAATATTATATTCAGAAGCTAGCTTACGACGATAGAAATAGCTTTAACTAATTTGTATTAATTGCAATGTCTTTTTTATTATAATTACAGCTGGTGAAATTTTGGAATAAACTAATTGCAAAAATGTTTTGTCTTAAATAATAAAGAATTAAAATATTAAAAAATAATTTTAAATCATTCAATGTTAATCATTGATACATACAGCAATAAATTTTGCATTTTATCTGGTTAACGTTTCCTTCAACGAATTTATACTAAAATTAACATAATATACTAACTACAGTAAATTTTATTGAGATATTTATAAAACGAAAAAAATGAGCTTTATATATATTTCTAAATGCTTCATGTATCGAAAATTACAGAAGTTTTGAACAATGTTTAACGCATCACTACAGCTGTTTGCCCTAAAGTGCTCTGCACTTATCGTTGAAAGAGAGAACAACCTTTCAGTTGTATTGAGCATAAAAATGATTATTTCTTAATATCATACATATAATTAATAATATTTACAAGCTTGTAAGTCTTAGATGTATTGGTACTTATTGAAGTAAGCATTGAAATTCGGAGAATTTTTTATATTTTTCAAGTTTACATATAGAAAAAATACCATACATAAAAAATTCAGAAATTCAACAAATATTCTGTGGTTGTATCTTTTCTAATGAGTGTGTCCATTTCATTCTTGGGGTTGCCAAATGTGTTTTTTAGAAGGGAAAGTCAATACTATATAAAGCACTCTTATCAAAAACGTTTCGAAATGGTTGTGCTTATTGTCGATCCTTCTGTCCAAAAATTATGTTCAATGAAACTTTGATAGAAAGTTTGCAAATATTAAATATTTATCGTATTCTGTTTAAACTGAAGCGTTTTGATTTCCTCACTTTTTCAAGTTATTTAAAATTAATTGATAGAGACGTAATTAAGTAAAATATATATTCCTTAGTGGAATGGAAATGACCACAAAGCACTGGCACAAATTAAAAAGCAAAATGTACACCGAATCAATGCATTAATCGGAATTCAATATTTGCAATACCTACATTTATTGAGAATTAGCATTAGAATTTATTAACAATAGAATAATGAAGAGATTCTTTGGCATGATTGTTGCTTTAATCAGATTCTCCCTCGTTTTTGTTGGACTTGGGAATGTTTTCCACAAAAAAGATTCATATGCACGTTAATCACTATTTTTAAGCAAATTTAGTAAGCAAAGAAAATATTGTGCGTGAAAGAGATTTCATCTCACATTGTGGCCAAAGAAATTAAATGTCATTTCATGATTTAACTTATAAACTTTAATAACATAAACACGAGCATTATGAAAACAGTTTCTTCACTTCCGTTTACGTATATTAACATATCCTACCTGCAGCTGTAAATCACTTATAATTTTAGTTTTTAAATTTTTGAATATATAATTCACTATTCTTATATATATGTACATGAATTACATTAATTGTTACAAATAGCTGCTAGTTTGATGACAAATTTAAGAAACTCATTTTAATGTATCATTTTGGGTTAGAAAAGTATTATTTATGTTACGTGCAGCAGAAATATGTATACAATATCTTTGAATGCATATTTTCCTGAGTAGTTGGGAAAAGAAAAAATGTTCACCGTTGAATGTTTAGGCTGAGAAACGTTAAAATTTCTGCTAATGTTATAGTAATTTTAACTTCATCATCGTTTTAGGCAATAGTTAATTTGTTGATGATTTCTATATGAAACCTACTATACATTGTAATGAGGAATGATAAATGGCTACTTTGAATGCATCGATTGACACGTACATGCATCTTACTCTTATGTAAGATATTGTTTATTACGTTTTCATAGATGTTTTAAATGAATATAATGTTTATTTTTTTATTAATTTTCTTTATCATTAATGAATTTTCTTGAGAGGTGCTAGATGAATTTTGACAATTTTAGGGTTAAAAATTTAAATAAAAAAACCTTGTGGTGTTCATTTCTCAAATTTAATTGCAAAGGAATTTATAAGTGAATCAAAGCGTCAGCCGAATGTTTGAAAAATATCTATAACATTATTTTGAAAATTTAGTTAACTATGAGTGTATATGGTATGTAATTTGGTAAAACACACTTAACCTCTAAAATGTGTTTATTTTGAATGTAACAGTGTACAAAATTTCATTGGAATTAAATTTGACTAATAAATTCGTCTAAAATGAATATATAACGAGACTTTTAAAAGATTTTTAAAGATATTTTAAATTCTGAATTGAAAAGAATATAAATGGTTTTTTATTTTTAATATTTATTGAAGGTTTCTTTTCTACCAATACATACATAAATACAGACAACAAAATCTAGGAATATTTATTTAGTAACTCTAATAGTGTCATCCATAGATTCTGGTTCAGAAAGTTTTACATGCTAATGAGGAGTATAAGAATTTATGTGTGAATTGCATTTTATTTGTGTAAGATACTGCGATTAGGATTATAACCAACTCACATTCATATAGTTGCAAAATTTTTAATATTCTTATTGATGGTGGCTGCACTTCTTATCTTTGTATCTAACTGATTTTTATAAAATTACAATAGAATTATATTAAATTTCTTTATTTTGATATAACAAAACTGTACAAGACTTATAAAATATTTAAATACTAATTTTTTAAATGCGACACTTGCATTTGTCTGATTAGAATGTTCATTACTAAAAAATTAAAAGGGTTTCATTCGAAGGTAAATCTTTCGACAATTAGGCTAGACTCCCTTTTTTCAATTCCTACAATTAATTACTCCTTTTTATAATTACTTCCTCTTTAAACCGATGCTTTGATCTTTTTAGAAAAAAATGATTTCTTATATAAAGATTAAAACATCGGTTTAAAATCCGTTTTTTATTGATTCAAACCAATAACGCGTTGACAATATAACAGAAAAGAAAGCGAAGTGAATAAGACAAGGCAAAACATTCACTTTATGGTTAGTTTAAATTGGTAAAAATAATTTAAATTTTTGAAAATTTCATTTATTAATAGAATTTTTAATTAATAATTAGATACTTCAAATTCGAGAAAGAGAATACAATTGAGGATGATAAATGTGGAAGTTGCTCTCTTTCTTTTTTTAATGTTTTCTTTATCTTTTTTACAAGTTGACACTTTTTGCAGCTATTAACGCGGAAAGATTGTTAAGAATATTTGCACTTTGCATGTTCAATATGAATTTCCTCTCTTTTCACATTATATTTCAGTCAAAAATTACAAAAATAATGCGTAATAAGGATTTATATGAACTCACTGGATGAAAGATTGTGTGAAATGTGTATGAAATGCAGAGCGAAAAATTGCAGGTACCATCAAAAATCGCCCAATAGCTATTTTCCAAACTTTTTAAAAATATTCAATGTAATTTACCGCGTTGTGCAAGTAATTACTTTTTCTGTTCTTAATATTTCACGACACATAGAATCGAACTAGTGGAAAACTGAGGCAGTTTGATATAGTAATGAAAAATGTCTATGACAGGACTGCAAAGATAATCATGGATCTATAGATTATAAATCATTACTTTGATTTGACAATTTTATCTTGACCATTTCTAAAATTACTGTCTTCTCTTTTTACATTATATTGCAGTCAAAAAATACATATTAATGCGTAATAAGAATTTGTATTAGCTCTCTGAATGAAAGACTGCGTGAAATGTTTGTGAAATAGAGAGCGGAAAATTCTAGATACGACATTACAAACGTAAAATCGATCAACAGCCATGGGCGCAAATTATTTTACAAAATTTTATTACGCAAACTATGTTTATAATATATAAATACATTATGAATGAAAAATGAATTTTATCCAACAATTTGTCTGAAATATATTAAATAAACGTTGATGAAATATGCAATAAGGCATTACACTATTCAGAACTCAGATTTGATTCCTTGAAAATTTGTTAAATCTTGTATCGTAAATAACGAATATTTTGTGGCTGACATTCCAATGCGTTACTACAACAATTGTTTCTAAGATATACTATCAGTATCAGAATCAATTTTTAAATGTATTAAATCTTAAAAATGCCTGTAATTTTTAGAATACAATGATTCCATTTCGTACAGGACGAATGGTCTATGAACCATGTTTCTCAAAAGCTATGTCATACAACTCCAAATCTTCTTGTTTATTGGAAGATTCAGTTTGGATAATTTTGTCAATTTCCTTGGGATGAATTCAACCTATTGAGGTCATGTGTGTGAGGTTGAATTTGCCTTTGTCATTCATTTGTGTACATCACGCACCTAACGGTTTCAAAAATGTGTTTTTTGTGATGATTTTAAAAAGTATTGTTTGATTTTGTCAAGAAATTCGCGCTATTATATCATGTTTTTCCATGGGGACTTGTCTGTACCTTAGTTGTTCTTTGATTTATGTTCACGAAGAGCTGCATGTGAATTTTATAAAGAGATCAGCACACCAAAATTTTCTTAAGTATGTCATGATATCTTGAGTGTATTTTCCCATATGTGTCGGATTTACTATTTAAGATGAAAATAATAGTACCATAGTTTCGATTTCATTATTATTTTCGTCATTTATATATATGATCGCGTCTCAAAGAACTACGTAATCTTCTCTGTGTAATTTTTTCTGATTCAGTCTTACGTTGAACAACAGTTCCACTTATCTTTTTGCAGGCATACCTACCAGTAACTGTTTTAACAAACAGCGTAAGCATAGAATTCTCTTTGGATGTGGCTTTTTGTTATTTTCTGCTCCTGCTTCAGGTAGGGCTTGTTCCACATTAAAATGGTATCCTTTCTCTCTATATAGATACATGAATGCATACTGGAGAGTATCAAATGAATGGTGAATCTTGAGTATGTTGTAATCCTTCTCTACTTTGTCGTACAATTATACCACAGTTTGTCTTTCCTATGTCCAAAATTACGACGTTGACTTCATCTATTTATGATGTATTAAATCCAATTTAATGTCCTCCAGTTGATTTAAACTATAACTTAGTAGTCATCACCATTCGAATATTATAGATAACACTCAGTTCAGCTCTGCAATAAATAAGTTGATTACATTTATGTAAGATAATTTTCACATCTGGATTATTTTTCGACTCAATCCACCAATGTTTGTGCATCGTTGCTCAGTTACTTTTTCTACATTTGTGATTCATTCATTCATTGTCGTGTGGCAGCTATGCTTGCAACATGTGGTGCGCTGCTCCACTTTTTCAACTGATACTTGTTTTGGTGAGGAGTCCAACTTTCTCAGTACACACATGCCATAGGGACCTGTTTATAGGGTAGGCAACGATTCACACCTCATTCATACAAGGAACGGTCAAAGACAGGATAGATAGAGAAAGTACATGCATGGCCGAAACGGGATTCGAACCCAGGACCTCTTTATCCGTAGTCAGGCACGCTGACCACTAGACAAGTTGGTCAGCTACATTTGTAATGAAATATGCTTTAGAAAAATATAGTCTTTATTTGATAATGGAAGTAATAATCCCATTTTGTGATAGATTTGTCCTTTGATGAAAAAAACTTAATCAAAACTTCATCTTTTTTTGTTTGATCGAAGTATCAAAGTTAGATGTCATTTGCAAACAAGAACTGTACGCTTTTACATTTTGAAGAATGAGATTTGATTCTGTAATTTCCCTGGTGGTATAATGTAAAAAATCCTGATGTGGTGCTTCCAGTGTAATAGAACTTTTGTATTTATGCAACAGATTACTGGTGTTTTTTTTCTGATTTTTTTTTCGTATTAAAAATTTAGCACATGTTATTCCTCTTTCTGACTACGACGTGTTTGTGTTTGTTATATTCTTTCGTTGGGTCATAAATGATTTCTTTATTTGTTATGTTTTACAGTTAACTTATCCGGGTCCCCACTTCTCTTACAGTTATATTTTAATGGGATGTTTGCGTTTTTAATCCTTTATTACAAGAATACGTAACAATTCTTGCTTCTCAAATTCCTTCATTTCAATGTTCTTCGGTTGTTCTTTATTCTATTCTGTAATGACGAGATTATATTATTTTTATTATATATTATTTTTAATATAGTTTTAATTAAAAACAATATAAAAATTTTTATTTGTGCAGAAGTTAATATTTTCAAACTTTGCAATGTTATTCAAGACGATCTTTATTTCTTTAAAAGTAAATTATACAAATATTTTAATTTTTGAATTAAGTAGTTAATAAAAAAACTTTCAAATAATTGAAATTTAATGTTATTTACACTTCCAAAAATTTCTCGAAGGTAAATGAAATCAAATGTACATTACGATCCTCCATAAACTATGAAACAAATATATGTATTCTGCAGAAATTGAAAATGATCTCCCGAGACCATGATGTATATCTCATGATGTGTATATCTAAAGTAAATTATACAAAAATTTTATTTTTTTTAAAACTTTCAAATTATTGAAATTTTATATTATTTACACTTCCAAAAATTTCTCGAAGATAAATGAAATCAAATGTACATTACGATCCTCCATAAACTATGAAACAAATATATGTATTCTGCTGAAATTGAAAATGATCTCCCAAGACCATGATGTATATCTCCAATAAATTTCGCCTCATGTAAATATTAGTGGCAATGAGACCGCAGATAGACTGGCCAAAGATGAAAGTGAGGAATATACACCTACTGGTTCATTATTTAAATGCCAGGAACTTTTTCTAATGAAAAATATTGACTAAATTCCACCCACGCACCAATGGTTCTCTGGAACATCTCCTGGAGCTCTTCTGCAAATAAAATGGGATTGAAAATCTTAGACTGAGTTTGCCAGATACTCAAGTGGACATCTAAAATGTTTATCTTTTGAATGTGATACAAATAATCACCCACTCTTAAAAAATTCTTTGACCATCCAGCCTCATTGAAACATATACTAGATTGTATGTTATTTCAAGGGAGGGTTTATCCTGAGATATAACATCCATTTTCGTTTTCTTTAACATTCCAACAACAAATTGCGCAATATAGTTTAAAATTTCAATCATGAAAATGTTATTTTTATGTAATATAATTTCCCAAATATCATTTAATATTTAATTCTCATAGCCTACTGATAAGAAAATGAAATGCAGAATTTTTAATTATATTGTATTATTCTATTCATGAAAATAATTACATCAAAATCAAAAATTTTACTAATTTATATACTGTTGTGAATGACAATAGATAATTTCCCAATCTCTAATTTTTTAGCTAGATTTTTTTGGGAATAAATTTCTTCTTATGTAAATGCATTTTAAGAAATCAAATTAAACTTCTGGACGTGGATTAAGGTACATTATTTTTCGTAAATATAAATGCTTATTTTATAGCACATGTATTTTTGTTCATAACATTTCACAAAAGGTTAAAATTTATTTAAAAACATGAACATTATCTAGAGATTTAAACTGCAAAACCTATTGAGATTTAGTTTTCACAGTTGCTCAGTGACAAGGCCAAGCTGACTGCTAAATGATCATCGCTCTACTCTTCAGTTCAATTGTTCGTACGTTGAATTCTCCTCGTGCGTGAATATTTGAAGTAAGCAATCACTTTCAAAATGTAAGTCTGTTTTAAATTAGCATTTGTGAGACAATCATAACCATACAGTTTTATGTGTATAGAAAACATTTCCAATGACACGTGAATAGAACCTTTTAAAGTTGCTAGTTAAATAATTTTTTTAACTTTGCTGCAATATTATGGAAACGCCAAGACGCATCTGCGGAATCTGGTTAGCATATCATCAATTAGAAAAGGAAATATAATAAGACATTTAATTTCTTTTGAATTTTTTATTCATTTAATCACCATAAGAAATTTTCCTTTAAAGTTAGGATTTCTGATAGCAGTTTAACATGAATAAAAAAATTGACATATGTCCTAAAGAAGTAAACTGACCTGATTAAAAATTAAGGAAACGTTCCTTAAATACCTAATTCATATAGTGATCTACTTTCCACAATTTCTTACCTATAAAAGTCCTAACATAAATAAAATTTCTCATAATTGGTGAAGTGTATATATCATTATGGGTTTTTTTTTATCTTGTTAGCTACCCAATTTTTCTCTTCGGTGTTGTTAAAAAAATTATTTTAGTAAATATTTAGTGCTTCTAATGGTTAGAATTTTTAAACGAGTTTAAAGCGGTTGAAGATATGTCTTTTTGTGTTTCACCTATCATCTATCAGATTTCAGTATGGGATTGACAATTCCTGTGTGTTGAGAAAGTGTGTGCACTGAATGTGAAAATGTACAAAAATTAAACTATTATGTTTTACGTTCCAATTATTTTAAGAATGTTAGCAATACAATTGTGAATAGTGATTTAAACTATATGATTTAAGCACATATATATATTATATGAATAGTGATTTAAACCATATAATTAGTTTTGTTGTTTTAATTTTCATACACATTCCTGCTATATATATATATATATATATATATATATATATATATATATATATATATATATATATATATATATATATATATATATACATATAATATAATATAATATAATATAATATAATATAATTAATGAAAACGTAATCTGTTACATCTTTATTAACTGTAGATGAAATTCACGCACTCACACAAGTTAAAAGTTAAACTAAATTATTGAATGCATGGAATGGAAAGTATGATATTTTAGTTTATAACATTATTGCATCTCATTATTTTTCTACGAGTTCTAAATTTAGTTATTAGTATTTTATTTAAAATACATATTGATTTTTCATCTTCATATAAAAAGATGATTTACAATTTAGTCACAAAAACTTTTAAATTTAAACTAAGCACAAAAGATTCTGTAACGGAAACATTACTAATCCTTCTCACCAACATATTGAATTTCCTTCTAGATATATTACATCAGAACTTATTAAAAGCTCATAATTATCTTTAATTATAAATAGTTATAATGCTTTTATAATCTAGAATTTAGAAGCCGAAACAGGGTACCAGAATTAATATGAACTTCTTTCTGTTTTTGAGTTTCATTAGATTGAGCAAAAGTTTGAAAGAAACAATTATCAATAATATTATATTTCAATTCAATAATTAATTGAAAGTTTTCAAATTTTTACAAAAGAATTTAAAAATAACGTTGTAATATATATACATATATATATATATATATATATATATATATATATATATATATATATATATATATATATATATATATATATATATATATATATATATATATATATATATAGAGAGAGAGATTACAGGAAAAAAAGACTGTTTTCTATTTATTGCATATGGACAATTGATATCAGTTTTACTTATAGGGATTTTAAAAATGATATTCTTTATTACATGAATAAATAAAGAATTATTAGGATTTTAATGTATAATAAAAGATTAAATTTTAATTCAGAATTTATTTATAAACATAGTTATTCAATAACAGTCCCTTACAATTAACTTTTCATTAATTTTGTGAGAAGTTTTTAATTTTCATTTACTTATTGATATATTTTGCAGGCGCCAAGATTCTTTTAGTAAAACAATAGCTTTAATTCTATGCTACATTGTCGAGAAAATTATTTATACCCTTATGATAAATTATTGAAATTATATAATAATGAAAATAATATTAATAATGAAAAACATTTTTCTCCAATGCAGGATTGATTGGAAACGCAATTGATATACAGAGTCTATAAGAGCTATAATTGATAAATAATTTTATGTGCAAATGTGATGTTTATAGAGTGAATATTTTAATTGATATAATAACCAATTAAAATATTCACACCATAAGCATAATTGTTTATTTTTCCATAGTGAAATTTTACCATTCATATATCAAAATGTATAGGTGTATTTTTATAAATATATGCAATAACACAATTTTTTTCCTTTCTTCCAGATTTCTTCTTTTTGTGGTTAACACATACGAAATCTTCAATTAAAATGTACTTTCTAAGAGCAATTTAATGTGAATGATTTGAAGCAATAAGATTTCTTACAAAATCATCTGAATGGCCTTTGTTTAAAAAATGGCATTTACAAACTAATGCTATTTATCGAAAATTTTTAACTTTAATTTAATAAAACCAGTTTACTATAGTTATTCATTCTTTGTTTCCAAAAACGGTATGCAAAACGTCCACCTAAATTCGTATAATATATAATTAGTAAAATACACTAATTTTTTTGTTAATGACATGAATTAAAATTGCACAGAGAAAATGAAACGTATTGATGTTTTCCATTGTGTTAAAAAGTTCATTCAGATCAAAACAGTTATATATAAATAGGTAAGTTGAAAAAGTTTGTGCAAATCTATGTGCTAAAAATCCATTTTATTCTTGTTTTATTTTTAGGATTTATAAATTATTCCAACTCTCTTTACGAAAAAACCCTTATCAAAAATTTGAAATTTATTCAGAAAACAATTATAAATACTTTACATATTCAAAATGAGTTTTTTCACCAATTTTTAAATTATATATAGTTACACTTTTCAAATCTGTATCTATTTTTGTGTACGAAGTGTCGGCCTGCGGAGCAGACCTTTACTTCTTCACCTGTGATAAGTCCTTGAAGGAAGACATTGCGGTACTGACAGGGAACTTGGCGGTGAGAGCCAATCAGCAGAGAGTTGAGAGGCAGAGCAATGAGTTGAAATTTTTTTTTAATGATTTGAAAATTTTTATTCTACTCGAGAATAGAGGAAATAATAAAGTTAAAATAAAATTGCTATATGCACACAGTGAAAATACAAAAAATAAGAAATAATCCTGAATAAATGAAAAGTAATATGAAGTTAAGTAAGGTTATATACTCTATATACAAAAATTATATTAAATATATTCATCTAAATAATGTCTGGCGATTGGCCTATATTTACAGTCGTCTATGAGATACTCATAACAAAAAACTTGATTAAATGCACCATCTGTGCAGTTAATTCCTTTATAATAGAATTTTTTATTTAGGTTAGCAATATGCTCTAGAATATCAATAATTTTCAGATCTTTTGAAATGTTTTTATTGCGAATATAGTAGGGCGCCTTCGTAATTTTTTTAAGTATTTTATGTTGATACGCTCTAAGTTTGTGTTTGTCTCTTGGCATAATAGTATTCCACACAGATGAAGCATAGGTGTTGATGGGTCTTAACATTGTAAGGTAGAGCAGTCTCTTGAGTTTTAGTGTTAAATTTGAGTTTTTTCCAATTAAGTTGAATAGGAATCCATAAGCTTGATTGGCTTTTTTAATAACGTTATTGATATGTGCAGTCCATGAAAGTTGAATAGTAAATGTTAATCCAAGATATTTAATGGTTTTCACTTCCGGAATGATTTTATCGAATAGATAGAGTTTATTATGTCGAAGAAATTTTATTTTATTTCTCTTTTTTCCATTAAATACTATAAGTTGGGATTTATCAGCATTTATATTTATTCTCCATTTACTGCACCAGTTTTCGATGTTAATTAACGCATTTTGAAGTTTATGAATAGCATTATTCGGCCTCAAAGAATCAACTATAATAGCAGTGTCATCTGCGTAGAAAGCAATTTGAATTGAGTTATTGTCCAAACCGGGGAAGTCATGGGTGAAAAATAGGTATAAGATTGGGCCCAGGATGCTACCTTGGGGGTCTCCAGCTTTGATGTTCAGAGTAATAGAGTTTTCATTATTGTATTTAATATGGAAGAAGCGATGAGTTAGATATGAGGTGATGAGTAAAATTATATCAGTGTTTATGTTGAGTTTTATGAGTTTGTATAGTAGGCCTTCGTGCCATACTCTATCAAAAGCTTTTGCTACGTCGAGCATGACCATAGCTGTATACACATTGCGATGAATATTTTGACCTATAATCTCAGTAATTCTTATGAGTTGTTTAACAGTTGATAAGTTGTTCCTGAAGCCATATTGTTGTTTCGGAATTAGGTGAAGATAACATTTAATTCTATTATAAATTATTTTTTCAAATATTTTTCCTAAAACTGGAAACAGGCTGATAGGCCTGTAGTTTTCAGGTATTCTGGGATCTTTTCCAAGCTTTGGGAAAAGAATTATGGTATCAGTTTTCCAGATTGTAGGAAAATATGATATTTTAAGGCAGTTATTATAAATATTAATGAGTTTGCGAATGAAGTCCAATGTTAAATATTTGATCATATTGTTGGTAATATTATCTTCTCCTGGGGCTATTTTGGTCTTTAGATTTTTAATAATTTTAATTATTTCATCATCATTCGTTGGTGTAATGGTATTATGAGGAATACACTTTTCAAATTAATGTTGTAAGAGGATTTATACATCGAATAATTAGACACAAACTGTTTGGGTTACCTTTATAAATTATGTAGTGAAATGATGTGACTTTAGTAAATGTAAAATAGAGACATGGGCAAAAATTATAATTTAGCGAGTTCATGAAAAATAAAAAAAATGAATATCTTTATAGTTTTTGGCTGGAATATGTTAACTAAGAAGGGAAAGATACGCAATAACAAACCATTTCAATTAGAACATCGGTATTTTTGATGAAAAATTGTGAAATATTGTAAAGAAATTTATGAAAGGTGTGGCTAATATTCAACCATGGTCAACGTGTTGCTCTTTCTCAGTGTCAAATTGAGAAAACAGCGTTTTTAAATAAATAATAAATAAAAATTGTTGTGTATTTCAGTATAAAAATTTATAGCTAGTGATATTATTTTTAACTGCTTTGATCCATTACGTATCTGTATTAATTTTAGTTAAATTAATCATAGTTATTTTTTTTTAAGATTTCTTTTAGTTTTTCACCAGTATAAATGTTCTTTAAAATAACATATATAAAAATATTTCATAAACGATACGTATTGAAAATGATCACATCATTTTTTAGACAGTGATCTCCTTATGTAAGGGGTTGCTGAGTGTTTATTGATTAAGAAATATCGACAGAAAATCTTATGTCTTTTCTTCGTCTGAAACGTCACTTTTAAGGTGTTTATGTTACTGCTTTTATGCAGAGTAAGTGGTTGTCGAGTCATTGGGGGGAAGTTTGAAAATTAAATAATTATATTTCCCTTTCAGAGTCATTTAACAACTGTGTTTGTATTACTTTAAAGTTCATTGTTTAAAATTGTTTAGTTAAGTGATTCAATTCCATTACCTAATACTTAGCCCATGATTTGGATATGCTAATTCAAATAAGGCAGTCTTGCAAAATCAAAAATGCTAAAAAATATAATTTTAAAATATAATATATAAATATAATTATATATAAATATAATATAATTATATATAAATAATATATAAATATAATTATAAAATATTTAAGTATTTTATATCTTTATCACATATTTTTACGTTTTCTATCGAAAACTATTACCCATATATTAATGATATTACAAACATTAAAATTTTATTTATTATATACAGTTAATATTTACACATACATTTTCATTCGAATTTGCGAAATTTAAAACGAATTTATTGAGAATCATTGATAAAAAAAGAATGTTAAATTAAATTAGCAGAAAAGCAAAATTAAGCGTATGCATAAAATCAATTAATAATTAGGGAAACTAATCATTAATATGCTAATTTCATAATTTAAAAAAAATTATTTCCTCTTATAAACGTTATTGGCATCTGTCATGAATCTCCAAAAAAAGCATTTTGAGCACCCGTATCCCTGAAATCTTTAATTATGCATGTGTGTGTCCTTAAATTTAATTTTTTAAACTTACAATAGATATTTAGGTGAAATAAGTAACCAATTTGAGAAAAACTTAAATTTCCTTTCTTGAGGAAACTTGGTTGCTTCAACACAATGATATTAAATTAGTAAAAATAGTGCTCCCTGATTTTCAAATAATATGTAAACTCTGTAAATGTTTTATTTATGTTTTTTGCGAATAATAGTACTAATACCCCCAAAATTATAGCGGACATACACACACATCTCTATATAATACATATCTATATTAAGGTATTGAAGTTAAATTGATATGTGCTTCTTATGAGTTGATCATTGCATAAAACTTTTTTAAATTACTAACTTGAGAGAAATTTGAGTTTAACTTGGGAGAAAAACATAAGAATTGTTTAAAAGTAAACTAAACTGTTTGACATGTAAGAAATTTGTATCATCATCTACATCTTAGTCATTTACTTTTTATCAGTTTTAACCTATAGAAAGGGATAACATTAATGAATAAATATCGCATATTTGGCTAATCAGATCTCAAGTAGAATGATTTTTTTATAAACATTCTAAAATTTCGTCCATAGTGTTGCTGAATGCTATTAAGTAGAGGTATGGTAGATCCACTGGATACTTTCTTTGCTAGTTTGCGTTATGAAAGATACGTTTACCTCTTATTTTCCAATTATAAATGAGTCGTTAATATCATGATAATATTTATTGTATAAGAGAGAACTGTGTGGCGTTGAGTTTAGCAGTCACGCACTAACAAGTTAAAGCTAAATTGTTGAGTGTATGGATGGAATTTATTGTTTTGATATATTATAATATTCCTTGGTAAATTTATCTGCTATTTTTTAAATATTGTTTTTGTTTTTCTAATTAAAATACATTTTGATAATTTTTATCGTTATATCATAATGAGGTTTCCAGTTTTAATCACAAAATGAGACAGTTATAAATTTTCTAAACATAATAACTATTGACAGGAGCATTGCTGGCAATACAATTGCTGTCACGTATGCCTTTTTTTAAATTATTAATCATCAAAATTTTTTAAATGATTCGGATTATCAGGAATTAAGAAATTATATTAATGATTATATAATTTAGTATTTAGATGCCAGTGTACTAAACACCAGAATTAATTTGTCTTTTTTTCTCTAAATACATATCATTAGACTGAGAAAACTTTTGAATTAATCTCTTATTTTTATTATATTATTATATTACTTTTTAATTATATAAATAATTAAAGATTTTCATACTTTTACAAAAGCATTTTTTATTATTAATAACAATATATTTATTTGTGTCAAATGGTTTAAATTTTTATTTACAGATTAAGAACCGAAAAGAATACATAATTGTTTTATATTTATTACGTAAGAGCAAAAGACGTCAGTTCAAATTATAGTGATTTTATCGATGATATTCATAAAATGAAAAAATCAGAAGTTTATATATTTTTAATATCTAATAATAAATAGAATTTAAATATGAATTTATTTTTAAGTATATTTAAAAAATAAGAATCACTAAGGAAATTTCATTTTAATTAATTTTTGGAATTTACGTTCTTAATTTTCTTTTACTTTGCCTATACCAAGATACCTTTATAAATATACAGATATTAAATACGTGTTATATAGAATTGAAAATTATTTATACTTGTGTATAATAAATTACTGAAATTGAATAAATGTAATTTAAGTAAAAAAAAGTTTCCCATTTAAGGATGAATTTTAAACGTAATGCTGACAAAATGTAACTTTTATTGGTAAATAATTTTCCTCTGTGCTATTCTTTTAAACAAATGATTACGATAAAGTGTAATATCATCAAACCCATCTTCATATTTTTGAAAATAAGTTATATAAATAAATGCTTGTGCGATTTCTGAATTTTAGTGAAATCAAATACATTTTCTTTTCTTAAGTTTCTGTGGAAAACGAACTTATAACACCCACCTACATTTTTTTAATTTATTAACTTTATCATACTTCTGGAATACGAAATATAATATTTGTTTGCATTTCCTGTTGTAGAAAAGCTATTTAAAAGAAATAAATTTCCTAAGCGTGTTATATGTAGTTTTGTGTTGACAATAATTAATGATAAACAATTAAAATATATAATCTGTATATTTATCCATATAATATGAGAAAATATATGTATTTGCTTATACTTTATAGTAATTGAAGCAAATTATATAATATTAAAAAAATTGAGTAAAATTGCTTAAAAATTAAAAAAAAACAATTAAAAATACCAATATAAATCCAAATCATAGAGTCGATTTTATTTATATATTTAAATGTTTCTCATGTTTCATAACTTTCGTTCATATAAATATTGAAATAGAATATAAAAAAGAAACGAATATTAAATTTTTAAAAATAATTGTACCATTCATTGTGAATTTTCATTATTTTAAAATTTTATTTTAAATATCACATTAGATATAGATTTGTCAAATTAGATTGTAAATCAGATTATTTGAAAATATTTTTGTAAAATTTTTGACTTATATTAAAAAAATAACTAAATTATTTCTAAGTGTAAAAAATTATTTTACAGACATACATTTGTTTAAGAGTAGGCCATCGGAAAAAATGCTATAACCATGCAGCTGAAATATGTTTAATAAGCAAGAAACTAAAACCAAGTCTTCAATATGTGGTCAGAATCTAATGAAAGAAAAAATTGTGAATATCATATTGAAAATTATTGGTATCGAGTATGAAATACGTCACAATAATTGGTTCTAAAATGACTGCTTCTAATCATCGAAAGAAAGTACTATATTGAACATCATACTGAATGTGTTTTTAAGTATCGTAAATTTATAATTTATTATGTTTATAAATTTGTAGCTGAAGGTGTATTTTTTCTTATAAACTTAAATAACTAATTTATAAATTATAGTGTTTGAAAATTTCTCCTAATGTTTTACCAGTTTGTTCATAGTAATATAACTGTAAGTTGTGAAAATTATTTCTCTTATGATATATTGTCTTTGGTTTTAATGTTGATATTTCTATGCAGTAATTAAGATTATTGCAGCATTGAAAAGAAAATATGCAGTTCTTAACCATTAATGATGTATTCCCATTATTTAAGATATTTTCAATTTTCTAAAAATTCTTGACATTTGAAAATCAATTAATGAAATCTTTTAATTTAATAAATATTTTTCTGGACTGGGAAATACAAAATAAAAAATATCGAAACAAATTAAGAAACAAAATTTGCCGTGAATCATTTTATGGCTAACAATTCAATATTAAGAATTGAAATATTTATAGTCTTCCTTAAATTGCTTATTACCATTAAAAAATGATAAGTCTAAATACGTAAATCTGGAGTCATCATTATTCATATTGCTTCTCCAACGTTTTGGGTAAAGCATTTGAATGTTTTTTAAGAGAATGTTTGAGTAGGAAATAATCACTCTTTTCAAAATATTTGGTGTGTATCCAGCATTTTTATCCAACATCATGAAACGAATTACATTTTTATGGTTGTTGGTTTTCTGTAAATAGTTGGTAATTCAAGCACAGGATGAGAAAAAGTAATATTAAATATTCCCGAGTTTTCTGATTTAATGATGCTAAGTAAACATCAAAAAGTTTTTCCATAAACTCTAAAATTTTGATGTGTTTGATATAAATACTTATTCACGTTATTTAAAATATCTTAAGTTGTTGCACCAGCATTCTTCCCTTAACTAGCACAGCGTTTATAAGTTAAAACAACCGTCTGAAGTCTTCGTAATTTTGCAGCCTAGACTAAGCAGAAGACCCCCAATACTTAGCCTGCCACCCTAATAGGAATCATTTTATTTGGAGAAATTTACATACCTAGTTTTAACGTACCTCAACCGCCATTAGCGAGCTCGAAGGACCTTTGGTTAAACCTGGATTCAAACTAGATATTTTTAAACAATGAGAACGACACTCTGACTATCCAGGCCAACAAATTGCAGAAAAAAGATTTTAAAATGAATATAATAACTAAGAAAAATTGCACAAACTATAATATATACAAGCAATATAACGCCTCAAATACATTACATTAAAAGTGTAAAAATTATTCTCCTTTAATATTACTTTGATTATTTAATTTAAATTTTTTATTCTATTTAAAGAACAAGAAATACTTATAACTACAATTCAAGTTCAGTGTATTTGGGTCTGCATTAGGTAACGTGAAGATGATATTACTAAAGATGCACTATACGCGAGTATTTTCTCGAGATTGTGATCGCATGCCCCTTTCTTTAAATTAATATTTTCTAACATACACATTTATGCCATATGGGAAGAGAATAACAAAAGTCCTTGGTAGAAAATAAGGTATATGTGTCCTGCTTGGTTAGAGAGTTGTTCTCATTTTTCAAGATTCTTAATATGCGCCAAAAATATCTTTTATTGGTTATGGTCGCATTGTCTTCCAAATAAATGATACGTCTGGAAGTGGTATGTAGAATATAGGAACGTGTTATATTCTGTCCCGGCTTCTAAATTAAGAAAGCTTCCACCTAGCTGCTATCACTAACGGGTAGAGCCTAAATTAAGGCAAGATACAAGGAATTGCATTGATGCATCAAGGACAACAGAAGGTCATCCCCTCAAGTCCTGCACGTCGCCCCAAAATTGGCAATGGGGTGCACTTGAGCAAAACGGGTGAAGTACGTCGGTCGAAAATTCTATTGGTAGGGTCACTCAAGATGTAAGTACTGTTCCATTATGCTCACCTGAGACCTTCAGGCAGTGAACCATAGACAGACTTCTACCTTTGGGCTTGTGCCTGAGTGCTTCAGATCTCGGTCCAACAGAAAATGGACACTACTTCCTCTTCCAGCCTCAATGAACATACTCTAGATTTCTGTTGGACATTCCCGGGTTTATCTTGAGTTCCCCTTCAAGTCATGGACTTTCTGACTGTCAGCAGTTTATTGGGATTGATCTGACAAACGTGTGATCTTTAAGAGGATACGCCTCACATACAGAAGGACCATGTGGGGAAAATTGCATTTTAGGTTAATAATAGGTCCTTTAAAAAATTTTTTATGTCAAAATTTTGAAATAATCTGTTAATGACGATACTTCGTTTTTTGTATCAATAAATATTTAAAAAAATGTCAACATTTTATAAAAACATTTATCATAACTAATAATTTAAATTTTTATGATAACTTTTTAAGTATTTATTACAAATAATAATAAATTTCTTTTTTAAATGGTTTTCATTTAATAGTATTTTAACAAAAGAATACATGACAATTGCAATGACACTAACTACTAATTAAAGAATGAAGACTATATTGCTAAAGAAGAATTATACGAGAGTATTTTCTCGAGGTTGCGATCGTTTATTCATTCCCTTGAAATTAACATTCTCTAACATATGAACATTTAGGACATAAGAGAAGAGAATATCAAAAGTCCTAGTTAGAAAATAAGGTATCTGTGTCCTACTTGGTTAGAGAGTCGGTCTCCTTTTATGAGATCCGTCATATTCACGGAAGGTCTCTTTTATTGGTTATGGGCGCATTGTCTTCTAAATAAAGAATAAGTATGGGGGTGGTAGGTAAAATAATGGAGCGTGTTATGCTCTATTCCTGCTTAAAAATTAAGAAACTACAATCTGGCTCCTTTCACTAACTGATAGAGCCTAAATTAAGGCTAGACACAACAAAGTACATTGGTGCATCAATGACAAAAAAGATCACCCACCCCCAAGTTCTACACGTCACCACAAAATCGGCAAGGGGGTGTACCTGAGCGGAACGGGCGAAGTACGTTGTCGAGAATTCTACTGATAGGGTCATCCAAGACGTAAAGACCGTACCATTATGTTCAGCTAAGAACATCAGGCAAAGGAGCATTGACAGACTTCTACCTTTGGGATTGTTCATGGGTGCTTCAGACCTCAGACCAACAGAAGCTGGACACAACTTCCTCCTGCACCCTCACGGAGCGTATTCTGGATTTTGTTGGACTTTGCCGGGAAGTTTTATCCTTAAAATCCCTGTTAGTCATCGACTTTCTGACTGTCAACTGTTTAATGGAGATGATCTGGCAAATGTCAGATTTTTAAAGAGGATAAGCCACACACACACACAAAAGGTCCCTGTGGCGAAAATTGTATTTCAGGTAAATAAATGGTCATTAAACATTTTCGTATTACAAAAATTTGAAATTATATTTTACTGACGATATTCTGCCTTTTCTTTCAATAAATATTAAAGAAATATGAGCTTTCATAAAAACATTTATATGAACTAATAATTTAAATTTTAGTCTTTCACATTCAATCTGCAGGATTCTGTCTAGTGAGAAAAATGAGCTATTGAACCACCTATATCCTGCTTAAATTATGTTTTCAATAATTTTAAACTATGCTTACTATTTAATTCAAATAAATCAATTCTGATCGTGGATTGAAATGGAAAAATTAATGCATGTACAATTTTTCATATTGGGTTATTGTCGGTGTTAAACTGTTTAAATTTTCCAGTGCAATTCTAGTAAATAATAATAAGAAAAGAACAAAATAGTTCCTTTGGTAAACTGAAATTAGTAAATACTTCACTTCTTGGTGATGCAAGATAAATTAATTTTTACAAATAGCAGCATGATTGCTAATTTGATGACAAATATAACAAAATCTCCTTTTATATAATCATTTTGGGCTAGAAAAGTATTATTTATGTTACATGTAGCTTTTGTTAAGTATTTCTTTTTTAAAAATGTGAGTCATCTTAAATTTTGTAATGAAATATGTATACAATATGTTTGAATACCTATTTTACTGAGTAATTAAGAAAAGAAATTTTTTTTTTACCATGGAATATATTTAGAGTGAGAAATGTTCAATTTCTCCTGATGTTTGTAAGTTTAACTTCCTCATTTATTCAGGCATTTGTTAATTTGTTAATGATTTTTTTATAAAATTTACAATGTATTATAAAGAGAAATGATAAATGGCTATATATTGAATGCATCTATTGAAACGTATATGCATCTTATACTTGTAACATTTTTCAAACTTGTTACAAGATTTTGTTTGTTATATTTTGAAGAATGCTTTCCGTGATTATAATGATTATTTTTATTATTAATTTTCTACATCATGAAAGAATTTTCTTTATAGATGCTAATTGAATTTTAATAGATCTATGGTTAAAAATTTAAATAAAAATTGTAGTTCTCTTTTCCTAAATTTATTTGCAGAGGAATTTATATGTGTATCAAAACGTAAGCCAAATGATTAAAAATATTTATAGCATTAACATGAAAGATTAATTAAATATTCGTGTAAATGGTATGTAATTTGGTAAAACACATTTAACCTCTAAAATGTGTTTATTTTGAATGTAACAATGTACACAATTTGACTGGAATCAAATTTGACTAATAATCTTGTGTAAAAAGAATATATAACAAGCCTTTTAGTGATCTATTATTTTTTGAATTACAAAGAAAAATAATAAATAAAATAAATGAAAAAGAAATAAAAATATGGTTTATATAATTTTGTGAATATTTATTAGAGATTTCTTTTCTACCAATTCATGCATAAGTATATAATATACAACAGAATCTAGGTACATTTATCTTGCAGCTCTAATCGTGTCATCCCCAGACTCTCATTCAGAAAGTTTTACATGCCAACGTGGATTTAAAATCTTATATTTGAATTGCAATTTTTTGGTGTTAGATACTACAACTAAAGTTAGAACAATATGACATTCATATAGTTGCCACAAATCTATAATATTCTTAGTGATGATATTGGCTGTACTTTTTATGTAATTGGTTTTTATAAAATTAAAATAGAAACATTGAATTTTTTTTTGTAATAAGAAAACTATATATTTTTAGTCAAATCAAATGTATTCAAAAATATTTAATTCTAATTTTTAAATTGTGATAAATGTATTTGTCTGTTTAGAATATTTTTTACTAAAAAGTAGAGAATTTCATTCGAAGGTAGTTATCTTGACAAGTATACAAATCATACCCTTACAGTTCCCTTACAGACACCCTTAATCAATTCCTATAATTAATTTCTTTTTGACTTAATTAAATCTCTTTTTAACCGATTCTTTGGTCTTTAAAATAACAATTAATTTCTTCTTAACTTAATTAATTCGTTCTTTAAACTATTCTTTGGTCTTTATATAAGAAAAATGATTTCTCATATAAAGACCAAATCATTAATTTAAAAAGTCCTTTTCTTGTGAATCAAACCATTAACGCGTTGACAATATAAAAGAAAAAATGTGAAATGAAAAAAGGAAGTCGAAACATTCACTTTATAGTTAGTTAAAATTCAAGGCAAGTAGGCAAGGTAGATTTAAATTTTTGAAAATTTAATTTATTAATGGAATTTTAAATTAATAATTAGATACTTTCATTTCGAGAAAGTGAAAACAACTGTAGATAAACATGGCATTTGTTTTTTTTTCTATTTTTTAATTTTTTCTTTATCTTTTCTACAAGTAGACAATTTTTGCAGCTATTAGCATAAAAAGACTGTTAAGTACCTTTGTAATTTGCATGTTCAATATGAGTTTCCTCTATTTTCACATTTTATTGCAGTCAAAAATTACAAATTAATGCGTAATAAGTATTTGTATTAGCTCACTGGATGAAAGATTGTGTGAAATATTTATGCAATGCAGAGCAAAAAATTCCATATACTATATTAGGAACATAAAATCGTACAATAGACATAGACTCAAATTATTTTATAAAATTATACTACACAAATTATGATTATAGTTGATAAATACATTATTAATGGAAAATGAATTTCATTATACAATTTGCCTTAAATATGTTAAATAAACGTTGAATAAAATTGCAATAAAGAATTATGCTATTCATAACTCAGATTAGTTTCCTTAAAAAATCTTAAATCTTATATCCTAAATTACGTATATTTTGGCTGATATTCTACTGCGTTACTACAACAGTTGTTTCTAAGATACATTTTCAATTTCAGAATTAATCTTTTTAACTTTATCAAAATCGTAAAAATGGCTGTAATTTTTAGTATACAATGACCATCCATAATACAGATAATTTCCTTACTTACATGTATTAATTTCTGTTAAATTAAATTTTGATTATCCACCAATTTACGTATTAATAAAAATGCTATTTATAAAAAAGTTGTCGTGAACCTAATGCATCAATTTTAATTTCGGCGAATTTCAATGAATTAGTGGTCCTCTTTTAAACTTGTGGGTTGCTGATTTTTTTAGAAAGATTGGTTTTAAGTTATTTACTGAGTTGTGGAAGAATTTACTTTATTTTTCTTAATAATTCACGATATTTAGAATCGAATTAGTGAAAAACTGAAGCAGCTTAATATAGTAATGAAAAATGTCTATGACAGAATTACAAAGATAATTGTGATATAGAATTTAAATCACATTACTTTGATTTGACATATTTTATCTTGACTATTTCAGAAATTACTTTTTTAAGGTCATCATTTTAATTAATTTTACATTCATACTTTTTAATTCATGTCAAAAATATAGTTTTGATTTGCGTTTTTTAAATATCTGCCGTATACATTGCAACTACAATATCGAATATATATATATATATATATATATATATATATATATATATATATATATATATATATATATATATATATATATATATATAAATTATTTTTCCTATTCTTATGAAAATCTTGTTTTTTAAATAGATTTAAAATTTTATATTCAGAAGCTAGCTTACGACGATAGAAATATCTTTAATGAATTTGTAATTATTGCAATGTCTTTTTCATTATAATTACAGCTGGGGAAATTTTGAAATAAACTAATCGCAAAAATATTTTGTCTTAAATAATAAAGACTTAAAATATTGAAAAATAATTTTAAATTGTTAATCATTGATATATCGCAAAAATATTTTGTCTTAAATAATAAAGAATTAAAATATTACTTAATAACGTCTCTACTTAATTTTACAGCAATACATTTTGCATTTTATCTGGTTTACGTTTCCTTGAACCAATTTATACTAAAATTAACTTAATATACAAACTACAGTAAATTTTATTGAGATATTTAAAAAAGGAAAAAAATGAGCTTTATATATATTTCTAAATGCTTCATGTATCGAAAATTACAGAAGTTTTGAACTATGTTTAACGCATCACTACACTTGTTTGCCCTAAAGTACTCTGTACTTATCGTTGAAAGAGAGAACAACCTTTCAGTTGTATTGAGCATAAAAATGATTATTTTTTAGTATCATACATAGAATTAATAATATTTACAAGCTTGTAATTCTTAGATGTATAGGTACTTATTGTGGTTAGCATTGAAATTTGGGGTATTTTTTTTATATTTTTCAAGTTAACTTATAGCCAAACTACCATACATAAAAAAATTCAGAAATTCCACAAATATTCTGTGGTTGTTTCTTTTCTAATGAGTGTGTCCATTTCATTCTTTTAGTTGCCAAATGTGTTTTTTAGAAGGGAAAGTCAATACTATATAAAATACTCTTATCAAAAACGCTTCGAAATGGTTGTGCTTATTGTCGATCCTTCTGTCCAAAAATTATGTTTAATGAAACTTTGATAGAAAGTTTGCAAATATAAAATATTTATCGTATTCTGTTTAAACTGAAGCGTTTTGATTTCCTCACTTTTTCAAGTTATTTAAAATTAATTGATAGAGACGTAATTAAGTAAAATATATATTCCTTTGCTTAATGGAAATGACCACAAAGCTCTGGCACAAATTAAAAAGCAAAATGTACACCGAATCAATGCATTAATCGGAATTCAATATTTACAATACCAACATTTATTCAGAATTATCATTAAAATTTATTAACAATAGAATAAAGAAGAGATTCTTTGGCATGATTGTTGCTTTAATCAGATTCTCCCTCGTTTTTGTTGGACTTGGGAATGTTTTCCACAAAAAATGATTCATATGCACGTTAATCACTATTTTTAAGCAAATTTAGTAAGCAAAGAAAATATTGTGCGTGAAAGAAATTTCATCTCACATTGAGGCCAAAGAAATTAAACGTCATTTCATGATTTAACTTATAAACTTCAATAACATAAACACGAGCTTTATGAAAACAGTTTCTTCACTTCCGTTTACGTATATTAACATATCCTACATGCAGCTGTAAATCACTTATAATTTTAGTTTTTAAATTTTTGAATATATAATTCACTATTCTTATATATATGTACATGAATTACATTAATTTTTACAAATAGCTGCTAGTTTGATGACAAATATAACAAACTCATTTTGATGTATCATTTTGGGTTAGAAAGTATTATTTATGTTACGTGCAGCAGAAATATGTATACAATATCTTTGAATGCATATTTTCCTGAGTAGTTGGGAAAAGAAAATGTGTTCACCGTTGAATGCTTAGGCTGAGAAACGTAAAATTTTTGCTAATGTTAGTAATTTTAATTTCATCATCGTTTTAGGCAATAGTTAATTTGTTGATGATTTCTATATGAAACCTACTATGCATTGTAATGAGGAATGATAAATGGCTACTTTCAATGCATCGATTGACAAATACATGCATCCTATTCTTATGTAAGATATTGTTGTTACGTTTTCATGGATGTTTTCCATGAATAAAATGATTATTTTTTTATTAATTTTCTTCATCATTAATGCATTTTCTTAAGAGGTGCTAGATGAATTTTGACAAATTTATGGTCAAAAATTTAAATAAAAATTCTTGTGCTGTTCATTTCTCAAATTTATTTGCAAAGGAATTTATAAGTGAATCAAAACGTCAGCCGAATGATTGTGAAATATTTATAACATTATTTTAAAAAATTAGTTAAATATGAGTGTATATGGTATGTAATTTGGTAAAACACATTTAACCTCTAAAATGTGTTTATTTTGAATGTAACAGTGTACAAAATTTCATTGGAACTAAATTTGACTAATAAATTCGTCTAAAATGAATATATAACGAGACTTTTTAACGATATTTTAAATTTTGAATTGAAAAGAAAATAAATTGTTTTTTTTAATATTTATTGAAGTTTTCTTTTCTACCAATACATACATAAATGCAGACAACAAAATCTAGGAATATTTATTTAGTAACTCTAATAGTGTCATCCGTAGACTCTGGTTCAAAAAGTTTTACATGCTAATGCTGAATATAACAAATTATGTGTGAATTGCATTTTATTTGTGTAAGATACTGCATTTAGGTTTATATTACCATCTCACTTTCATATGGTTTCCAAATCTTTAATATTCTGATTGAGGTGGCTGCATTTCTTATCTTTTTATATAATTGATTTTTATTAAATTATAATAGAATTATATTAAATTTCTTTATTTTGAAATAACAAAACTGTACAAGACTTATAAAATATTTAAATACTAATTTTTTAAAATGCGACACTTGCATTAGTCTGTTTAGAATGTTCATTACTAAAAAATTAAAAGGGTTTCATTCGAAGGTAGATCTTTTGACAATTAGGCTAGACTCCCTTTTTCAATTCCTACAATTAATTTCTCCTTTTTCTAATTACTTCCCTCTTTAAACCGATGCTTTGATCTTTATAGTAGAAAAATGATTTCTTATATAAAGATTAAAACATTGGTTTAAAATCCGTTTTTATTGATTCAAGCCAATAACGCGTTGACAATATAACAGAAAAGAAAACCAAGTGAAAAAGACAAGGCAAAACATTCACTTTATAGTTAGTTTAAATTGGTAAAAATAATTTAAATTTTTGAAAATTTCATTTATTAATAGAATTTTTAATTAATAATTAGATACTTCAAATTCGAGAAAGAGAATACAATTGAGGATGATAAATGTGGAAGTTGCTCTCTTTCTTTTTTTAATGTTTTCTTTATCTTTTTTACAAGTTGACACTTTTTGCAGCTATTAACGCGGAAAGATTGTTAAGAATATTTGCACTTTGCATGTTCAATATGAATTTCCTCTCTTTTCACATTATATTTCAGTCAAAAATTACAAAAATAATGCGTAATAAGGATTTATATGAACTCACTGGATGAAAGATTGTGTGAAATGTGTATGAAATGCAGAGCGAAAAATTGCAGGTACCATCAAAAATCGCCCAATAGCTATGAGCGCAATTTATTTAACAAAACTATTTTACACAAATTATGTTTATAGTACATGAATACATTATGAATGAAAAATTCATTTCATCCAAGAATTTGCCTTAAATGTATTAAATAAACGTTGATGAAATTTGCAATAAAGAATTACACTATTCAGAACTCAGATTAGGTTCCTAAAAAAATTGTTAAATCTTGTATCATAAAAAACGAATATTTTGTGGTTGACATTCCGATGCGTTACTACAATAATTGTTTCTAAGATATATTATCAGTATCAGAATCAATTTTTAAATATATTAAAATCTTAAAAATGCCTTTAATTTTTAGAATAGAATGACCATTGATGATGCAGATAATTTTCCTTACTTACATGTAATAATTTTTGTTAAATTTTAATTATCCACCAATTTACGTATTAATAAAAATGCTACATACAGAAATGTTGTGAATCAAAGGTGAATGTTTTATCTTTAAACTCTCTTTTTGGAATCAGTGATCCTCTTTTAAAGTTGCGGGTTGCTGAAATTTTCATAAAATTATTGGTGTATTTTACGTTTTCCAAACTTTTTAAAAATATTCTATGTATTTTGCCGCGTTGTGCAAGTAATTACTTTTTCTGTTCTTACTATTTCACGACACTTAGAATCGAACTAGTGGAAAACTGAGGCAGTTTGATATAGTAATGAAAAATGTCTATGACAGGACTGCAAAGATAATCATGAATCTATAGATTATAAATCATTACTTTGATTTGACAATTTTATCTTGACCATTTCTAAAATTACTTTCTTCGTTTTTTTACATTATATTGCAGTCAAAAAATACATATTAATGCGTAATAAGAATTTGTATTAGCTCTCTGAATGAAAGACTGCGTGAAATGCTTGTGAAATAGAGAGCGAAAAATTCCAGATACGACATAACAAACGTAAAATCGATCAACAGCCATGGGCGCAAATTATTTTACTAAATTATATTACGCAAATTATGTTTATAATATATGAATGCATTATGAATGGAAAATGAATTTCATCAAACAATTTGCCTGAAATATCTTAAATAAACGTTGATGAAATTTGCAATAAAGAATTACACTATTCAGAACTCAGATTAGGTTCATTGAAAAATTGTTAAATCTTGTATCATAAATAACGAATATTTTGTGGCTGACATTCCAATGCGTTACTACAACAATTCTTTCTAATATATACTATCAGCATCAGAATCAATTTTTAAATGTATTAAAATCTTAAAAATGCCTGTCATTTTTAGAATACAATGACTATTGATGATGCAGATAATTTTCTTTACTTACATGTAATAATTTTTGTTAAATTTTGATTATCCACCAATATACGTAATATAAAAAATGCTATATATAGAAATGTTGTGAATCAAAGGTGAATGTTTTAATTTCTCTTTTTAGAATCAGTGATCCTCTTTTAAACTTGCGGGTTGCTGAAATTTTCATAAAAGTATTGGTGTATTTTACGTTTTCCAAACTTTTTAAAAATATTTAATGTGTTTTTCCGCGTTGTGCAAGTAATTACTTTTTCTGTTCTTGATTTATCACGACACTTAAAATCGAACTAGTGGAAAACTGAAGCAGTTTGATATAGTAATGAAAAATGTCTACGACAGGACTGCAAAGATAATTGTGAATCTTTAAATCATTACTTTGATTTGACAATTTTATCTTGGCTATTTCTAAAATTACTTTCTTCTCTTTTTACATTATATTGCTGTCATAAAATACAAATTAATGCGTATTAAGGATTTGTATTAACTCTCTGGATGAAAGTCTGCGTGAAATGTTTGTGAAATAGAGATCGAAAAATTCCAGATACGACATTACAAACGTAAAATCGATCAACAGCATTGGGCGCAAATTATGTTTATAATATATGAATATATTATGAATGAAAAACGAATTTCATCAAACAATTTACCTGAAATATATTAAATAAACCTTGATGAAATTCGCAATAAAGAATTACACTATTTAGAATTCAGATTAGGTTCCTTGAAAAATTGTTAAATCTTGAATCAAAAATAACGAATATTTTGTGGCTGACATTCCGATGCGTTACTACAACACTTGATTCTAAGATATACTATCAGTATCAGAATCAATTTTTAAATGTATTAAAATCTTAAAAATGCCTTTAATTTTTAGAATAGAATGACCATTGATGATGCAGATAATTTTCCTTACTTACATGTAATAATTTTTGTTAAATTTTGATTATCCACCAATTTACGTATTAATAAAAATGCTACATACAGAAATGTTGTGAATCAAAGGTGAATGTTTTATCTTTAAACTCTCTTTTTGGAATCAGTGATCCTCTTTTAAAGTTGCGGGTTGCTGAAATTTTCATAAAATTATTGGTGTATTTTACGTTTTCCAAACTTTTTAAAAATATTCTATGTATTTTACCGCGTTGTGCAAGTAATTACTTTTTCTGTTCTTAATATTTCACGACACTTAGAATCGAACTAGTGGAAAACTGAGGCAGTTTGATATAGTAATGAAAAATGTCTATGACAGGACTGCAAAGATAATCATGAATCTATAGATTATAAATCATTACTTTGATTTGACAATTTTATCTTGACCATTTCTAAAATTACTTTCTTCTCTTTTTTACATTATATTGCAGTCAAAAAATACATATTAATGCGTAATAAGAGTTTGTATTAGCTCTCTGAATGAAGGACTGCGTGAAATGTTTGTGAAATAGAGAGCGGAAAATTCTATATACGACATTACAAACGTAAAATCGATCAACAGCCATGGGTGCAAATTATTTTACAAAATTTTATTACGCAAACTATGTTTATAATATATGAATACATTATGAATGAAAAATGAATTTCATCCAACAATTTGTCTGAAATATATTAAATAAACGTTGATGAAATATGCAATAAGGCATTACACTATTCAGAACTCAGATTAGATTCCTTGAAAATTTGTTAAATCTTGTATCGTAAATAAAGAATATTTTGTGGCTGACATTCCAATGCGTTACTACAACAATTGTTTCTAAGATATACTATCAGTATCAGAATCAATTTTTAAATGTATTAAAATCTTAAAAATGCCCGTAATTTTTAGAATACAATGATTCCATTTCGTACAGGACGAATGGTCTATGAACCATGTTTTTCAAAAGCTATGTCATACAACTCCAAATCTTCTTGTTTATTGGAAGATTCAGTTTGGATAATTTTGTCAATTTTCGTGGGATGAATTCAACCTATTGAGGTCATGTGTGTGAGGTTGAATTTGCCTTTGTCAATCATTTGTGTACATCACGCACCTAACGGTTTCAAAAATGTGTTTTTTGTGATGATTTTAAAAAGTATTGTTTGATTTTGTCAAGAAATTCGCGCTATTATATCATGTTTTTCCGTGGGGACTTGTCTGTACCTTAGTTGTTCTTTGATTTATGTTCACGAAGAGCTGCATGTGAATTTTATAAAGAGATCAGCTCACCAATATTTTCTTAAGTATGTCATGATATCTTGAGTGTATTTTCCCATATGTGTCGGATTTACTATTTAAGATGAAAATAATAGTACCATAGTTCCGATTTCATTATTCTTTTCGTCATTTATATATATGATCGCGTCTCAAAGAACTACGTAATCTTCTCTGTGTAATTTTTTCTGATTCAGTCTTACGTTGAACAACAGTTCCACTTCTCTTTTTGCAGGCATACCTACCAGTAACTGTTTTAACAAACAGCGTAAGCATAGAATTCTCTTTGGATGTGACTTTTTGCTATTTTCTGCTCCTGCTTTAGGTAGGGCTTGTTTCACATTAAAATGGTATCCTTTCTCTCTATATAGATAAATGAATGCATACTGGAGAGTATAAAATGAATGGTGAATCTTGAGTATGTTGTAATCCTTTTCTTCTTCGTCGTACAATTATACCACAGTTTGTGTTTCCAATGTCCAAAATTACGACGTTGACTTCATCTATTTATGATGTATTAAATCGAATTTAATGTCCTCCAGTCGATTTAAACTATAACTTAGTAGTCATCACAATTCGAATATCATAGATAACACTCAGTTCAGCTCTGGAAAATATAAGTCGATTGCATTTATGTAAGATAATTTTCACATCTGGATTATTTTTCGACTCAATCCACCAATGTTTGTGCATCGTTGCTCAATTACATTTTCTACATTTGTGATTCATTCATTCATTGTCGTGTGCCAGCTATGCTAGCAACATGTGGTGCGCTGCTCCACTTTTTCAACTGAAACATATTTTGGTGAGGAGTCCTACTTCCTCAGTACACACATGCCATAGGGAACCGTTTATAGAGTAGGCAACGATTCACACCTCATTCATACAAGGAACGGACAAAGACAGGATAGATAGAGAAAGTACATGCATGCCCAAACGGGATTCGAACCCAGGACCTCTTTATCCGTAGTCAGGCACGCTGACCACTAGACAAGTTGGTCAGCTACATTTGTAATGAAATATGCTTTAGATAAATATAGTCTTTATTTGATAATGGAAGTAATAATCCCATTTTGTGATAGATTTGTCCTTTGATGAAAAAAACATAATCAAAACTTCATCTTTTTTTGTTTGATCGAAGTATCAAAGTTAGATGTCATTTGCAAACAAGAACTGTACGCTTTTACATTTTGAAGAATGAGATTTGATTCTGGAATTTCCCTGGTGGTATAATGTAAAAATTCCTACTGTGGGGCTTCCAGTGGTGGTAATAGAACTTTTGTATTTATGCAACAGATTACTGGTGTTTCTTTTCTGATTTTTTTCGTATTAAAAATTTGGCACATGTTATTCCTGTTTCTGACTACGACGTGTTTGTGTTTGTTATATTCTTTCGTTGGGTCATAAATGATTTCTTTATTTGTTATGTTGTACAGTTAACTTATCCGGGTCCCCACTTCTCTTACAGTTATATTTTAATGAGATTTTTGCGTTTGTAATCCTTTATTACAAGAATACGTAACAATTCTTGATTCTAAAATTCCTTCATTTCAATGTTCTTCGGTTGTTCTTTATTCTATTCTGTAATGACGAGATTTAAATAAAGTTTTAATTAAAAATAATATAACATTTTTTATTTGTGCAGAAGTTAATCTTTTCAAACTTTGCAATGTTATTCAAGAAGATCTTTATTTCTTTAAAAGTAAATTATACAAATATTTTAATTTTGGAAAAAAGGAATTAATAAAAAAACTTTCAAATTATTGAAATTTTATGTTATTTACATTTCCAAAAATTTCTTGGAGATAAATGAAATCAAATGTACATTATGGTCCTCCATAAACTATGAAACAAATATATGTATTCTCCTGAAATTGAAAATGATCTCCCAAGACCATGATGTATATCTTCAATAAATTTCGCCTCATGTAAATATTAGTGGCAATGAGACCGTAGATAGACTGGCCAAAATGAAAGTGAGGAATATTTACCAACTGATTCATCATTTAAATGCCAGGAACTTTTTTCTAATGAAAAATATTGACCAAATTCCACCCACGCACCAATGGTTCTCTGGAACATCTCCTGGAGCTCTTCTGAAAATAAAATGGGATTGAAAATCTTAGACTGAGTTTGCCAGATGCTCAAGTGGACATCTAAAATGTTTATCTTTTGAATGTGATACAAATAATCACCCACTCTTAAAAAATTCTTTGACCATCCAGCCTCATTGAAACATATACTAGATTGTATGTAATTTCAAGGGAGGGTTTATCCTGAGATCTCCTGCATCGCCTTTCTGGCTGTTAACTATTTATTGGAGTTGATCTGAAAAATGTCAGATCTTTAAAGATTTGACATTTGTCACACAAGCCACAAAAACAATAAATGTCCTCGCAAACATATCTATAACATCCATTTTCGTTTTCTTTAACATTCCGACAACAAATTGCGCAATATTGTTTAAAATTTCAATCATGAAAATGTTATTTTAAGTAACTTAATTTCCCAAATATCATTTAATATTTAATTCTGATAGCCTACTGATAAGAAAATGAAATGCAGAATTTTTAATTATATTGTATTATTCTTTTCATGAAAATAATTGCATCAAAATCCAAAATTTTACTAATTTATGTACTGTTGTGAATGACGGAAGATTATTTTCGCAATCTCTATTTTTTTAGATAGATTTTTTGGGAATAATTGTTTTCTTATGTAAATGAATTTTAAGATATCAAATTATACTTCTGGAAGTGGATTAAGGTACATTATTTTTCGTAAATATAAATGCTTATTTTAAAGCACATGTATTTTGGTTCATAACATTTCACAAAAGGTTAAAATTTATTAAAAAAATGAACATTAGCTACAGATTTAAATTGCAAAACCTATTGAGATTTAGTTTTCACAGTTTCTCAGTGACAAGGCCGAGCTGACAGCTAAATGATCATCGCTCTGTTCTTCAGTTCAATTGTTTGTACGTTGTATTCTCATTGGCGTGAATATTTGAAGTAAGCAATCACTTTTAAAATGTAAGTTTGTCTCGAATTAGCTTCAGTGAGACAATCGTAACTATAAAGTTATATGTGTATAGAAAACATTTCCAATTACAAAAGAATAGAACCTTTTAAAGTTGCTAGTTAAATAATTTTTTAACTTTGCTGCAATATTATGGAAACGCCAAGACGCATCTGCGGAATCTGGTTAGCATATCATCAATTAGAAAAGGAAATATAATAAGACATTTAATTTCTTTTGAATTTTTTATTCATTTAATCCCCATAAGAAATTTTCCTTTAAAGTTAGCATTTCTGATAGTAGTTTAACATGAATAAAAAAATTGACATATGTCCTAAAGAACTGACCTGATTAAAAATTAAAGAAACGTTCCTTAAATACCTAATTCATATAGTGATCTACTTTCCACAATTTCTTACCTATAAAAGTCCTAACATAAATAAAATTTCTCATAATTGTTGAAGTGTATATACCATTATAGGGTTTTTTTTTATCTTGTCAGCTACCCAATTTTTCTCTTCGGTGTTGTTAAAAAAATTTTTTTATTAGAAATTTAGCTCTTCTAATGGTTAGAATTTTAAACGAGTTTAAAGCGGTTGAAGATATGTCTTTTTGTGTTTCAACAATCATCTATCAGATTTCAGTACGGGATTGACAATTTCTATGTGTTGAGAAAGTGTTTGCACTGAATGTGAAAATGTACAAAAATTAAACTATAATGATTTACGTTCCAATTATTTTAAGAATGTTAGCAATGCAATTGTGAATAGTGATTTATATGTGATTTAAACATATATATATATTATATGAATAGTGATTTAAACTATATAATCAGTTTTGTTGTTTTAATTTTCATACACATTCCTGCTATTTATATAAATAAATAAATAAATAATATATATATATATATATATATATATATATATATATATATATATATATATATATATATATATATATATATATATATATATATATATATATATATATAATTTCGTGTCACGATGTATGTTCCCCATAAACTCCGAAACTACTGAACGGATTTTGATAAAATTTTGTAACCATTTATAATATGGTTCAACTTAAAAGATAGAATAGTTTTTATCTCTTAATTATTGATTTCAATATTTAATATACGATATTAGTGTTTATTTATTAGTTAGTTCTGTAAGTTCCTAATAGATGGCGGTTAAGCATCTAAGTTGCATAAGTATTCGGCAGATGGCGATGTGTTTATTTTTCAAGATTATACCATCTTCGAGAAAACTAACGTGCGTGCGCAAGCGCGTGGTTAAATATAGAATTTACATATATTTTCATGATGTATAATCATACTATAACAATTTTTCGTGAATCATTTTCATTATTATACTTTTTATTGTGTTATTATTGTGTAGTGTTCAGTTTGAATATTTTTAATATTATAAATAGTAAAATAAAATTTTATTTATTACTGTTTTTCTCTACTAATTTTCATACCACCTCGAAAACATGTAAGTATTTCTTGATAGCCTTTTATTTTTTTTAATTTATTTTATAATTTGATAATTATTAATTCATTCAGCAGTACATTTTGATCTAATTTATTTATTCAAATGATAAATACTTTTAACTTTTTTTATTTCAGTATAATGCTGCGGAAAAAATTTTAGTTTTAATATAATTTAAAACTGAAAAAATATTAGCTCGATGTCAATGTTATCTACCTCATTTATAACAATTTTATTTTCAGATGTTTTTAATTTATATAGTATATTTTATAAGTAAGTCACTGATTACAAACTATAATTTAAATAAGATGAATAAAATGTATATTCAGAAAGTATATGTTGATTTCTGCTTTATTTCAAAATTTCGATACTTTACCTATTACTTTTAAATTTTGGTGTGCGTGAAAAGGTTTTATTTTTAATCTCATATAAATGAAACTATTTTAAATTTTTTTAGAAAATATTAATTTGATTGTACCAAGGAGTTAGTAAAAAATTGACTCGATGTATTATAATAACTCTGCCACTGCAACGCGTGGCTGGGTCAGCAATTCTCTATATATAAAAATTTCGTGTGTGTCACGATGTATGTTCGCGATAAACTCCGAAACTACTGAACCGATTTTGATAAAATTTTGTAACCATTTATAATATGGTCCAAATTAAAAGATAGAATAGTTTTTATCTCTTAATTATTGATTTCAATATTTAATATACGATATTAGTGTTTATTTATCAGTTAGTTCTGTAAATTCCTAATAGTTGGCGATTTAGCATCTAAGTTGCACAGGTATTCGGCAGATGGCGACGTAATTATTTTTCTAGATTACATTATCTTCCAGAGAAAATTAACGTGCGCGCGCAAGCGCGTAGTTGAATATAGAATTTACATATGTTTTCATGATGTAAAATCATACTGTAACAATTTTTCGTGAATCATTTTTGTAATTATACTTTGTATTGTGTTATTATTGTGCAGTGTTCAATTTGAATATTTTTAATATTATAAATATTAAAATAAAATTTTATTTATTACTCTTTTTCTCTACTAATTTTTATACCACCTTGAAAACATGTAAGTATTTCTTGATAGCCTTTAATTTTTTTTATTTTTATTTTAAGATTTGATAATTGTTTCTGTAATCGTGCTATTTTGGCAGCAAGAAACGTTGATTTGAACGAAATTAACTTCCATATACAACAGATGTTGCCCGGCGATTTGATGTCTTTTAAATCAATCGACAGAGTTATTGATGAAAACGAAGCCGTAAACTTTCCAACTGAATTTTTGAATTCTGTGGATATGCCAGGAGTGCCACCACACAATCTTAAATTGAAAATTGGTTCACCAATTATTCTTCTACGTAATTTAAACCCACCTCAATTATGTAACGGTACACGCTTAGTCATAAAAAATGACTGAAAATATTCTCCAAGCAACAATTTTGACGGGAAACTGTAAAGGAGTTATCGTCCTGTTTCCACGTATTCCACTGATAGCGTCAGAATCTCCAATACCGTTTAAAAGGCTCCAATTTCCGATTTGTTTAGCTTTTGCGATGACCATAAATAAATCTCAAGGCCAAACAATGTCTATTTGCGGTTTGGATTTGAAAAACACATGTTTCTCACATGGACAGCTATATGTTGCCGGCTCACGTGTAGGAAAACCATCAAATTTCTTCGTGTTAGCGAAAGACAGGTTAACCAGGAATGTTGTACACAAAGTAGTACTTAGATAATTTTTAGTTTTAATAATTTAAAATTGAAAAAATAATAGTTCGATGTCAATGTTATCGACCTCATTTATAACAATTTATTTTTAGATGTTTTTAATTTATATAGTATATTTTGTAAGTAAGTCACTGATTACAAACTATAATTTAATATAAGATGAATAAAATGTAAATTCAAAAAGTATATATTGAATTGTGCTTAATTTCAAGTTTCGATACTTTACCTATTACTTTTAAATTTTTGCGAAACGTTTTTTTTAATCTCATATGAATGAGTTTATTTTAAATTTTTTTAGAAAATATTAATTTGATTGTACCCAAGAATTAGTAAAAAATTTATTCAATGTATTATAAAAACTCAGCTACTGCAACGCGTGGCTGGGTCAGCTTATATATATATATATATATATATATATATATATATATATATATATATATATATATATATATGGAATATAATTAATGAAAACGTAATCTGTTACATCTTTATTAACTTTAGATGAAATTCACGCACTCACACAAGTTATAAATGAATAATAAATAAAAATTGCTGTGTATTTAAGTATAAAATTTTATAGCTAATGTGATATTATTTTTAACTGCTTTGATCCATTATGTATCTGTATTAATATTAGTTAAGCTAAATTATTGAATGCATGGAATGGAAAGTATGATATTTAGTTTATAACATTATTGCATCTCATTATTTTTCTACGAGTTCTTAATTTAGTTATTAGTATTTTATTTAAAATACATATTGATTTTTCATCTACATATAAAAAGATGATTTAAAATTTAGTCACAAAAATTTTTAAATTTAAACTAAGCACAAAAGATTCCGTAACGGAAACATTACTAAAGCTTCACACAAACATATTGAATTTCCTTCTAGATATATTACATCAGAACTTATTAAAAGTTCATAATTATCTGGTATTATTAAATAGTTATGATGCTTTTATAATCTAGAATTTAGAAGCTAAAACACTGTACCAGAATTAATATGAACTTCTTACTGTTTGCCATTGAGTGTCATTATATTGAGCAAAAGTTTGAAAGAAACAATTATCAATAATATTATATTTTAATTCAATAATTAATTGAAAATTTTCAAATTTTTACAAAAGAATTTAAAAATAATGTTGTAATATATATACATGCATATATATATATATATATATATATATATATATATATATATATATATATATATATATATATATATATATATATGTATATATATATATATATATATAATATAATTAATGAAAACGTAATCTGTTACATCTTTATTAACTGTAGATGAAATTCACGCACTCACACAAGTTAAAAGTTAAGCTAAATTATTGAATGTATGGAATGGAAAGTATGATATTTTAGTTTATAACATTATTGCATCTCATTATTTTTCTACGAGTTCAAATTTAGTTATTAGTATTTTATTTAAAATACATATTGATTTTTCATCTTCATATAAAAAGATGATTTACAATTTAGTCACAAAAACTTTTAAATTTAAACTAAGCATAATACATTCTGTAACGGAAACATTACTAATCCTTCACACAAACATATTGAATTTCCTTCTAGCTATATATATAACATCAGAACTTATTAAAAGCTCATAATTATCTGGAGTTATTAAGTAGTTATAACGCTTTTATAATCTAGAATTTAGAAGCCAAAACATGGTAACAGAATTAATATGAACTTCTTTCTGCTTCTCAGCTTGTCAGTGAGTTTCATTAGATTGAGCAAAAGTTTGAAAGAAACAATTATCAATAATATTATATTTTAATTCAATAATTAATTGAAAGTTTTAAAATTTTTACGAAAGAATTTATATATATATATATATATATATATATATATATATATATATATATATATATATATATATATATATATATATATATATATATATATATATATATATATATATATATATATACAGAGGGATAAAACAGGAAAAACAGATTGTTTTTTACTTATTGCATATGGACAATTGACATTAGGTCTGTTTATAGAAATTTAAAAAATGATATTCCTTTTTACATAAATAAATAATTATTTGGATTTTTATGTTTAATAAAAGACTAAATTTTAATTCAGAATTTACTTATAAATATAGTTATTCAATGCAGGTCCCTTACAATTAACTTTTCATTAATTTTGTGTGAAGTTTTACCTTTCTTTTACTTAATTGATATATTTTGCAGGTGCCAAGATGCATTTAGTAAAGCAATGCTTTTATTCTATGTTACATTGGAGAGAAAATTATTTATATCCTTATGATAAATTATTGAAAATAAATAAATTGTTAATAATGAAACAAATATTTTTGCAATGAAGGATTGATTGGAAACGTAATTGATACACTGAGTCTCTGTAGCTGTAATTGATGAATAATTTTATTCTCTGAAATGTGATGTTTATAAAAAGAATATTTTTATTGATATAATAACTATTTAAATTATTTATGCTTATGGTGAACACCATAAGAATAAATGTTTTTTTCCATAGTGATATTTTACCATTCATGTATCAAAATGTATAGGTATTTTTATAAATATATACAATAACAGAATTTCATTCTTCCAGATTTCTCTTTTTGTGGTTAACACATATACGAAATGTTCAATTAAAATGTACTTTCTAAAAGCAATTTAATGTGAATGATTTGAAGCAATAAGATTTCTTACAAAATCATCTGAATGGACTTTGTTTAAAAAATGGCATTTACAAACGAATGCTATTTATCGAAATTTTTTAATTTAATTTATTAAAACCAGTTTTTTTTAGTTATTCATTCGTTGTTGCAGAAACGGTATGTAAAACGTCCACCTAAATTCATATAATATATAATTAGACATTTAAAATACTCTAATTTTTATGTTAATGACATAAATTAAAATTGCGCAGAAAAAATTATACATATTTAACTTTTTGCATTGTGTTAAAAGGTTCATTCAGATCATAACAGTTATATTATAATACGAAAGTTGAAAAAGTTTACGCAAATCTCTGTATGCTAAAAATCCATTTTATTCTTGTTTTATTTTTAGTATTTATTAATTATTCCAGCTCTCTTTACGAAAAAATCTATATCAAAAATTTGAAATTTATTCAGAAAACCATTATAAATACTTTACATATTCAAAATGAGTTTTTTCCCCAATTTTTAAATTATATATAGTTACACTTTTCAAATTAATGTTGTAAGAGGATTTATACATCAGATTATTAGACACAAACTGTTTGGGTAAACTTTATAAAATATGTAGTGAAATGATGTGACTTTAGTAAATGTAAAATAGAGACATGGGCAAAAATTATAATTTAGCGAGTTCATGAAAAATAAAAAAATGAATATTTTTATAGTTTTTGGCTGGAATATGTTAACTAAGAAGGGAAAGATACGCAATAACAAACCATTTCAATTAGAACATCGGTATTTTTGATGAAAAATTGTGAAATATTGTAAAGAAATTTATGAAAGGTGTGGCTAATATTCAACCATGGTCAACGTGTTGCACTTTCTCAGTGTCAAATTGAGAAAACAGCAATTTTAAATGAATAATAAATAAAAATTGCTGTGTATTTCAGCATAAAAATTTATAGCTAGTGATATTATTTTTAACTGCTTTGATCCATTACGTATCTGTACTAATTTTAGTTAAATTAATCATAGTTATTTTATTCTTTTTTTAAGATTTCTTTTAGTTTTTCACCAGTATAAATGTTCTTTAAAATAACATATATAAAAATATTTCATAAACGATGCGTATTGAAAATGATCACATCATTTATTAGACAGTGATCTCCTTGTGTAAGGGGGTGCTGAGTGTTTATTGTATTGGTTAAGAAATATCGATAGATAATCTTATGACTTTTCTTCGTCTGAAACGTCACTTTTAAGGTGTTTATGTTACTGCTTTTATGCAGAGTAAGTGGTTGTCGAGTCATTGGGGGGAAGTTTGAAAATTAAATAATTATATTTCCCTTTCAGAGTCATTTAACAACTGTGTTTATATAGTTTACTTTAAAGTTCATTGTTTAAAATTGTTTAGTTAAGTGATTCAATTCCATTACCTAATACTTAGCCCATGATTTGGATATGCTAATTCAAATAAGGCAGTCTTGCAAAATCAAAAATGCTAAAAAATATTTAAGTATTTTATATCTTTATCACATATTTTTACGTTTTCTATCGAAAACTATTACCCATATATTAATGAAATTACAAACATTAAAATTTTATTTATTATTTACAGTTAATCACTACACATACATTTTCATTCGAAATTGTGAAATTTAAAACGAATTTAATGAGAATCATTGATAAAAAGAATGCTTAATTAAATTGGCATAAATGCAAAATTAAATGTATGCATAAAAATCAATACTTCGGGAAACTAATCATTAATGTGCTAATTTGATATTAAAAAAAACTGATTCGCTGTTATAAACATTATCGCATCTTTCATGAAATGTAAACAAAAAAGGGCATTTTGAGCATCTGTATACCTGATATCTTTAATTATGCATTTGTGTGTCCTTAAATTTACTTTTTGAAACTTACAATAGATATTTAGGTGAAATAAATAAACAATTTGAGAAAAATTGAGAAAAACTTAAATTTTTTCTTTTTTTGAGGAAATTTGGTTGCTTCAGCACATGAAATTAAATTAGTAAAAATAGTACACCCTGATTTGCAAACAATATGTAAAATCTGTAAAGGTTTATTTAGTTATTCAGCATTTTGGTGATCGCATCATCTCACGCTATTATCCTTTTCCGTGGCCTGCGCGATCCCCAGATCTGTCGCCTATGGATTTCTGGTTTTGGGGCTATCTCAAATCCAGAGTTTATCTGTGCAATCCTCAAACATTGTCGGACTTAAAGGATTCTATACGGCGTGAGATTGGAAACATCCCTCGTGCCATGTTGCGTGCAGCGACATTGTCCACCGTCTCCCGCATGCCATGCGTAATTGCCTGTAATGGCACTCATGTGGAAAATGTTTGAAATTAATAAAGATTTTTTTCTCTATGCGTTCTCATCATTGAGCAGTGTCTTGTCTCTGTCGTATGCATTATTCCTCCGTGCGCCTTGAAGAACTGTTTGTATGTGTATAAAACGTCGGTTTTCGGACATATCGGTACCGTTTCAACGCTATTTAGGGTTTTCGCATGTGCTGAACATTTTGCGATGGTAAAAAGTAGGCGTTGCCATTCGAAAATTTCGAGTTTCTGTCGCTATAACTGTAACCGCGAGAGCCACTGTGTTGCCATTCACAGAATCTCGAGCGCATATCTCAAAAGAACTATATTTGAAATATCATCTTGATCGGTTAAATAGAATGGACGCTAGAAGTGCAGATGTTGGCAAAGTTTTTTTATAATCACCCTGTATATATATATATATATATATATATATATATATATATATATATATATATATATATATATATATATATATATATATATATATATATATATTATATATATATATATATATATATATAATATGTATATATATATATATTATATATATATATATATATATATATATATATATATATATATATATATATATATATATATATATATATATATATATATATATATATATATATATATATATAATACGTATCTGTTAAGGTATTTAATTTAAATTGATATGCTTCTTTGGAGTTGATCATTGCATATTATTTTTTTAAATTACTAACTTGAGAGAAAAACATAAGAGTTGTTTAAAAATCAATTAAACTGTTTGAAAGTTAAGAAAATTTGTATTCTCATCTGATTCTTAGTCATTTACTTTTTACCAGTTTTTACCAATAAAAAGGGATAACATTAATGATTAAAATTTCGCACATTTGGCTAATCAGATCTCAAGTAGAATGATTTTTTATAAACGTTCTAAAATTTCGTCCTTAGTGTTGCTGAATGCTATTGAAAAGTAGAGGTATAGTAGATCCATTGGGTACATTCTTTGGTGGTTTGCGTTATGAAAGATACGTTTACCTCTTATTTTTTAAACAAAAATGAGATTGTATTTGAGAGAACTGGGTGGCATTGAGTTTAGAAGTCACGGAGTTAAAACTAAATTGCTGAATGTATGGATGGAATTTATTATTTTGAATTTTTATATTATTCCATGTTAAATTTATCTGCTATTTTTTTTAAATATTATTTTTGTTTTTCTAATTAAAATACATTTTGATAATTTTTATCGTTATATCATAATGAGGATTCCAGTTTTAATCACAAAATGAGAAAGTTATAAATTTTCAAAACATAATAACTATTGACAGGAGCATTGCTGGCAATACAATTGCTGTCGCGTATGCCTTTTTTAAATTGTTAATCATCAAAATTTTTTTAAATGATTCTGATTATTAGGAATTAAGAAATTGTATTGATGATTATATAATTTAGTATTTAGATGCCAATGTATTAGAGACCAGAATTAATTTCTCTTTTTTTCTCTAAATACATATCATTAGACTGAGAAAACTATTGAATTAATCTGTTATTTTTATTATATTATTATATTACTTTTTAATTATATAAATAATTAAAAATGTTCATACTTTTACGAAAGCATTTATTATTATTAATAACAACATATTTATTTGTGTCAAATGATTAAAATTTTTATTTACAGATTAAGAACCGAAAAGAATTCACAATTTTTTTTATTACGTATGAGCAAAAGACGTCAGTTCAATTTACAGTGATTTTATAGATAATATTCATAAAATAAAAAAATCAGAAATGTATGTATTTTTAATATCTAATAATAAATACAATTTAAATATGAATTTATTTTTAAGTATATTTAAAAAATAAGAATCACTAAAGAAATTTACTTTTAATTAATTTTTGGAATTTACATTCTTAATTTTCTTTTACTTTGCCTATACCAAGATAACTTTATAAATATACAGACTTTAAATACATGTTACATAGAATTGAAAATTATTCATACTTGTGTATAAAAATTACTGAAATTGAATAAATGCAATTTAAGTAAAAAAAAGTTTGCCATAGAAGGATGGATTTTAAACGCAATAATGACAAAATGTAGCCTTTATTGGTAAATAATTTTCCTGTGTGCTATTCTTTTGAATTAATGATTACGATAAAGTATAAGATCATCAAACCCATCTTCATATTTTTGAAAATAAGTTATGTAAACCAATGCTTGAACCAATATTTGCTTGCATTTCTTGTTGTAGAAAAGATATTTAAGTGAAATAAATTTCCTAAGCATGTTATATGATTGTTTTGTGTTGACAATTAATGATAAACAATTAAAATATATAATCTGTATATTTATCCATATAATATGAAAAAATACACGTAGTTGTTTATACTTTACAGAAATTGAAGAAAATTTTAAAATATTAAAAAAATTGAGTACAATTGCTTAGAAATTAAATAATTTAATTTTTAAAAATTAAAAAAAAACAATAAAAAAATACCAATATAAATCTAAATCATAGAACCAATTTTATTTATATATTTAAATGTTTCTCATGTTTCATAACTTTCGTTGATATAAATATTGAAATAGAATATGCAAATGAAACGAATATAAAATTTTTAAAAATGTTTGTACCATTCATTGTGAATTTTCATCATTTTAAAATTTTATTTTAAATATCACATTAGATAGATATGTCAAATTAGATTGTACATCAGACTATTTGAAAATAGTTTTGTAAAATTTTTGACTTATATTAAAATATAGCTAAATTATTACTACGTGTAAAAAATTATTTTACAGACTTACATTTGTTTAGGAGTAGACCATCGGAAAAAATGCTATAAACATGTAGCTAAAATATGTTTAATAAGCAAGAAACTAAAACCAAGTCTTCAATATGTGGTCAGAATCTAATGAAAGAAAAAGATTGTGAATATCATACTGAAAATTATTGATATTGAGTATCAAATACGTCACAATAATTGGTTCTAAAATGACTGCTTCTAATCATCGAAAGAAAGTACTATATTGAACATCATACTGAATGTGTTTCTAAGTATCATAATTTTATTATTTATTATGTTTATAAATTTGTAGCCTAAGATGTATTTTTCTTATAAACTTTAACAACTAATTTATAAATAATAGTGTTTGAAAATTTCTCCTATTGTTTTACCAGTTTATACATAGTAATATCACGGTAAGTTGTGGAAAGTATTTCTTTTGTGATATATTGTCTTTGATTTTAATGTTCATATTTCTATGCAGTGATTAAAATTATTGCAGCATTGAGAAGAAAATATGCAGTTCTTAACCATTAACGATGTAGTCCCATTACTTAAGATATTTTCAATTTTTTAAAAATTCTTGACATTTGAAAATCAATTAATGAAATCTTTTAATTTAATAAATATTTTTCTGGTCTTTGAAGTACAAAATAAAAAATATCGAAACAAATTAAAAAACAAAATTTGGCGTGAATCATTGTATGGCTAAGAATTCAATATTTTGAATTGAAATATTTATAGTCTTCCTAAATTGCTTATTACCATTAAAAAATGACAATTCTAAATACGTAAATCTGGAGTCATCATTATTCGTATTGCTTCTCCAACGTTTTGGGTAAAGTATTTGAATGTTTTTTAAGAGAATGTTTGACGTAGGAAATAATCTCTCTTTTCAAAATATTTGGTGTGTATTTAGTATTTTAATCCCACATCATGAAACGAATTAAATTTTTATGGTTGATGATTTTCTGCAAATAGTTGGTAATTCAAGCACAGGAAGAAAAAAAGTATTATTAAATATTCGCGATTTTTCTGATTTAATGATGGTAAGTAAACACCACAAAGTTTTTCCATAAAAACTAAACTTTTAATGTGTTTGATACTTATTCATGTTATTGAAAATTTCTTTAGTAGTTGCACCAGCATTCTTCCCTTAACTAGCACAGCGTTGAGCTTTATAAGTTAAAACAGACACAGTCGGATGAAGTCTTCGTGATTTTGCAGCCGAGACTAAGCAGAAGACCCCCAATACTTTGCCTGTCACCCTAATAGGAATAATTTTACTTGGATAAATTTACATGCCTAGTTTTAACGTATCTCAACCGCCATTAGCGAGCTCGAAGGACCTTTGGTTAAACCTGGATTCAAACTAGATACTTTCAAACAATGAGAACGACACTCTGACCAACCAGGCCAACAAACTGCAGAAAAATGATTTTAAAATGAATATAATAACTAGCAAAAATTGCACAAACTATAATGTATACAAGCAATATAACGCATAAAATACAATCCATTAAAATTGTAAAAATTATTCTCCTTTAATATTACTTTGATTATTTGATTTAAATTTTTTATTCTATTTGAAGAACCAGAAATTTTTATAACTACAATTCAATTTTAGTGTATTTGGGTCTGCATTAGGTAACGTGAAGACGATATTACTAAAGATGCACTAAACGTGAGCATTTTCTCGAGATTGTGATCGCTTGCCCCTTTCTTTAAATTAATATTTTCAAACATGGACATTTAGGCCATAAGAAAAGAGAATATCAAAAGTCCTACTTAGAAAATAAGGTATCTGTGTCCTACTTGGTTAGGGAGTCGTTCTCCTTTTATGAGATCCGTCATATTCACGCAAGATATCTTTCATCGATTATGGTCGCATTGTCTTCCAAATAAAGAATACGTATGGGGGAGGTAGGTAAAGTATTGGAACGTTTTATGTTCTATTCCTGCTTCTAAATTAAGAAAACTACCATTTTGCTCCTTTTACTAACTGGTAGAGCCTAAATTAAGGCTAGACACAAAGAAGTAGATAGGAGCATCAACGGCAACAAAAGGTCACCCACCCCCAAGTTCTACACGTCGCCACAAAATCGGCAAGGGTTGTACCTGAGCGGAACAGGTGAAGTACGTTGTCGAGAATTCTACTGATAGGGTCATCCAATACGTAAAGACCGTTCTATTATGCTCAGCTAAGAACCTCAAGCAAAGGAGCATTGACAGACTTCTACCTTTGGGATTGTCCATGGATGCTTCAGATCTCAGTCCAACAGAAGCTGGACACAACTTCCTCCTGCACCATCACGGAGCGTATTCTGGATTTTGTCGGACTTTGCCAGGAAGATTTTTCCTTAAAACCCCTGCTAGTCATCGACTTTCTGACTGTCAACTGTTTATTGGAGTTGATCTGGAAAATGTCAGATCTTTAAAGAGGATAAGCCACACACAAAAAAGGTCCCTGTTGCGAAATGGTATTTTAGAATAATAATAGTTCATTTAAAAAATTTTCGTATTACAAAAGTTTGAAATAATATTGTACTGACGATACTGTGTTTTTCTTTCAATAAATATTTAAAAAAAATATGAGCAATTCATAAAAACATTTATATGAACTAGTAATTTAAACTTTAGTCTTTCACATTCTGCAGGATTCTGTCTAGTGAGAAAAATGAGCTATTGAACCACCTATATCATGCTTAAATTATGTTTTCCATAATTTTTTAACTATGCTTACTATTTAAATCAAATAAATCAATTCTGATCGTGGATTGAAATGGAAAATTTAATGCACGTACAATTTTTCATATTGGCTTATTGTCGGTGTTAAACTGTTTAAATTTTCCAGTGCAATTCCAGTTTATAATAATAACAAAAGAACAAAATATTTCCTTTGGTAAATTGGAATTAGTAAATACTTCACTTCTTGGTGATGCAAGTAAATTAATTTTTACAAATAGTAGCATGTTTGCTAATTTGATGACAAATATAACAAAAACTCATTTTATATAATCATTTTGGCCTAAAAAAGTATTATTTATGTTACATGTAGCTTTTGTAACATTTTTTATACTTGCTACAAGATTTTGTTTGTTACATTTTCAAGAATGCTTTCCATGAATATAATGATTATTTTTATTATCAATTTTCTACATCATGAAAGAATTCTCTTTATAGATGCTAGTTGAATTTTAATAGTTCTATGGTTAAAAATTTAAATAAAAATTGTAGTTCTGTTTTCCTAAATTTATTTGCAGAGGAATTTATAAGTGTATCAAAACGTCAGCCAAATGATTAAAAAATATTTAAAGCATTAACATGAAAGATTAATTAAATATTCGTGTAAATGATATGTAATTTGGTAAAACACATATAACCTCTAAAATGTGTTTAATATGAATGTAACAATTTGACTGGAATCAAATTTGACTTATAATCTTGTGTAAAAAAATATATAACAAACCTTTTAGTAATATATTATTTTTTGAATTACAAAGAAAAATAATAAATAAAATAAATGACTCAAGAAATAAAAAATATGGTTTTATAATTTTGTGAATATTTATTGGAGATTTCTTTTCTACCAATTCATGCATAAATATATAATATGCAACAGAATCTAGGTACATTTATTTAGTAATTCTAATCGTGTCATCCGCAGACTCTCATTCAGAAAGTTTTACATGCTGAGGTGGATTTTAAATCGTAAATTTGTATTGCATTTTTTTGGTGTTTGATACTACAACTAAAATTAATGCAATTTCTCTGACATTCATATAATTGCCACAAATCTATAGTATTCTCAGTGGTGTAGTTGGCTGTACTTTTTATGTAACTGGTTTTTATAAAATTAAAATAGAAATATTAAATTTCTTTATTTTAAAATAAGAAAACTATACGTTCTTAGTCAAATCAAATGTATTCAAAAATATTTAACTCTAATTTTTAAAATGTGATAAATGTATTAGTCTGCTTAGAATATTTTTTACTGAAAAGTAAAGACTTTCTATCGAAGGTAGTTCTCTTGACAAGTATACAAATCATACCCTTACGATTCCCTTACAGACACCCTTATTTAATTCCTACGATTAATTTCTTCTTAACGTAATTAATTCTCTCTTTAACCAATTCTTTGGTCTTTATGTAAGAAAAATGATTTCTCATATAAAGACCAAATCATTGGTTTAAAAGTCCTTTTCTTGTGAATCAAACCATTAACGCGTTGACAACATAAAAGAAAAAAAGTGAAATGAAAAAAGGAAATCGAAACATTCACTTCATAGTTAGTTTCAATTCAAGGCAGGTAGGCAAGGTTGATTTAAATTTTTGCAAATTTCATTTATTAATGGAATTTTAAATTAATAATTATATACTTTCATTTCTAGAAAGTGAAAACAACAGTAGATAAACATGGCATTTGTTTTTTTTCTATTTTTTAATTTTTTCTTTAATTTTTCTACAAGTAGACAATTTTTGCAACTATTAGCATAAAAAGACTGTTAAGTACCTTTGTAATTTGCATGTTCAATATGAGTTTCCTCTATTTTCACATTTTATTGCAGTCAAAAATTACAAATTAATGCGTAATAAGTATTTGTATTAGCTCACTGGATGAAAGATTGTGTGAAATATTTATGAAATGCAGAGCAAAAAATTCCATATACTATATTAAAACCGTAAAATCGTACAATAGACATAGACTCAAATTATTTTAGAAAATTATATGACACAAATTTTGATTAAAGTTAATGAATACATTATGAAGTTAAAATGAATTTCATCCTACAATTTGCCTTAAATATGTTAAATAAACGTTGAATAAAATTGCAATAAAGAATTATGCTATTCACAACTCAGATTAGTTTCCTTAAAAATTCTTATATCTTGTATCCTAAATTACGAATATTTTGGCTGATATTCTATTGCGTTACTACAACAGTTGTTTCTAAGATACATTTTCAATTTCAGAATTAATCTTTTTAACTTTATCAAAATCGTAAAAATGGCTGTAATTTTTAGTATACAATGACCATCCATAATACAGATAATTTCCTTACTTACATGTATTAATTTCTGTTAAATTAAATTTTGATTATCCACCAATTTACGTATTAATAAAAATGCTATTTATAAAAAAGTTGTCGTGAACCAAATGCATCAATTTTAATCTCGGCAAATTTCAATGAATCAGTGATCCTCTTTTAAATTTGTGGGTTGCTGATTTTTTTAGAAAGATTGGTTTTAAGTTATTTACAGAGTTGTGGAAGAATTCACTTTTTTTTCTTAATAATTCACGATATTTAGAATCGAATTAGAGAAAAACTGAAGCAGTTTAATATAGTTATGAAAAATGTCTATGACAGGATTACAAAGATAATTGTGAATCTATAGATTATAAATCACATTACTTTGATTTGACATATTTTATCTTGACTATTTCTGAAATTACTTTTTTTAAGGTCATCATTTTAATTAATTTTACATTCATACTTTTTTAATTCATGTCAAAAATATAGTTTTGATTTGCGTTTTTTAAATACCTGCCGTATACATTGCAACTACAATATCGAATATATATATATATATATATATATATATATATATATATATATATATATATATATATAAATTATTTTTCCTATTCTTATTAAAATCTTGTTTTTTAAATAGATTTAACATTTTATAATCAGAAGCTAGCTTACGACGATAGAAATATCTTTAACGAATTTGTAATTATTGCAATGTCTTTTTCATTATAATTACAGCTGGTGAAATTTTGAAATAAACTAATCGCAAAAATATTTTGTCTTAAATAATAAAGAATTAAAATATTACTTAATTACGTCTCTACTTAATTTTACAGCAATACATTTTGCATTTTATCTGGTTTACGTTTCCTTGAACGAATTTATACTAAAATTATTTTAATATACTAACTGCAGTAAATTTTATTCAGATATTTATAAAACAAAAAAATGAGCTTTATATATATTTCTAAATGTTTCATGTATCGAAAATTACAGAAGTTTTGAACAATGTTTAACGCATCACTACACCTGTTTGCCCTAAAGTGCTCTGCACTTATTGTTGAAAGAGAGAACAACCTTTCAGTTGTATTGAGAATAAAAATGATTATTTCTTAGTATCATACATATAATTAATAATATTTACAAGCTTGTAATTCTTAGATGTATTGGTACTTATTGAGGTAAGCATTGAAATTTGGGGAATTTTTTTATATTTTTCAAGTTTACATATAGAAAAAATATCATACATAAAAAAATTCAGAAATTCCACAAATATTCTGTGGTTGTTTCTTTTCTAATGAGTGTGTCCATTTCATTCTTGGGGTTGCCAAATGTGTTTTTTAGAAGGGAAAGTCAATGCTATATAAAGTACTCTTATGAAAAACGTTTCTAAATGGTTGTGCTTAGTGTCGATACTTCTGTTCAAAAATTATGTTCAATGAAACTTTGATAGAAAGTTTGCAAATATTAAATATTTATCGTATTCTGTTTAAACTGAAGCGTTTTGATTTCCTCACTTTTTCAAGTTATTTAAAATTAATTGATAGAGACGTAATTAAGTTAAATATATATTCCTTTGTGGAATGGAAATGACCACAAAGCACTGGCACAAATTAAAAAGCAAAATGTACACCGAATCAATGCATTAATCGGAATTCAATATTTACAATACCAACATTTATTCAGAATTATCATTAGAATTTATTAACAATAGAATAAGGAAGAGATTCTTTGGCATGATTGTTGCTTTAATCAGATTCTCCCTCGTTTTTGTTGGACTAGGGAATGTTTTCCACAAAAAAGATTCATATGCACGTAAATCACTATTTTTAAGCAAATTTAGTAAGCAAAGAAAATATTGTGCGTGAAAGAGATTTCATCTCAGATTGTGGCCAAAGAAATTAAATGTCATTTCATGATTTAACTTATAAACTTCAATAACATAAACACGAGCATTATGAAAACAGTTTCTTCACTTCCGTTTACGTACATTAACATATCCCACATGCAGCTGTAAATCACTTATAATTTTAGTTTTTAAATTTTTGAATATATAATTCACTATTCTTATATATATGTACATGAATTACATTAATTGTTACAAATAGCTGCTAGTTTGATGACAAATATAACAAACTCATTTTAATGTATCTTTTTGGGTTAGAAAAGTATTATTTATGTTACATGCAGCTATTGTTTAATGTTACTTTTTTCATTTTCAATTTTGCAAAGAAATACAATATCTTTGAATGCATATTTTCCTGAGTAATTGGGAAAAGAAAAAATGTTCACCGTTGAATGTTGAGGCTGAGAAATGTTAAATTTCTGCTAATGTTAGTAATTTTAACTTCATCATCGTTTTAGGCAATAGTTAATTTGTTGATGATTTCTATATGAAACCTACTATGCATTTGAACATGCATCTTATTTTTATCTAAGATATTGTTTGTTACGTTTTCATGGATGTTTTCCATGAATATAATGATTATTTTATTATCAATTTTCTTCATCATGAATGAATTTTCTTGAGAGGATCTAGATGAATTTTAACAATTTTATGGTCAAAAATTTAAATAAAAAAATCTTGTGGTGTTCATTTCTCAAATTTATTTGCAAAAGTATATATACCTGAATCAAAACGTCAGCCGAATGATTGAAAAATATTTATAACATTATTTTGAAAAATTATATGAGTGTATATGGTATGTAATTTGGTAAAACACATTTATAACCTCTAACATGTGTTTATTTTGAATGTAACAATGTACATAAGTTCATTGGAACTAAATTTGACAAGTAAATTCGTCTAAAATGAATATAAAACGAGACTTTTTAAGGATATTTTAAATTTTAAATTGAAAAGAAAATAAATGGTTTTTTATTTTGAATATTTATTGAAATTTTCTTTTCTACCAATACATACATAAATACAGGTAACAAAATCTAGGAATATTTATTTGGTAACTCTAAAAGTGTCATCCGTAGAATCTGGTTCAGAACATTTTACATGCTTATGCGGAGTATAACAAATTATGTGTGAATTGCATTTTATTTGTGTAAGTTACTGCATTTAGGATTATAACAATCTCACATTCATATGGTCGCAAAATCTTTAATTTCTTATTGATGGTGGCTGCACTTTATCTAATTGAATTTTATAAAATTATAATAGAAGTATATTAAATTTCTTTATTTTGAAATAACAAAACTGTACAAGACTTATAAAATATTTAAATACTAACTTTTAAAATGCGACACTTGCATTAGTCTGTTTAGAAGGTTCAAAATTAAAAGGGTTTCATTCGAAGGTAGATCTTTTGACAATTAAGCTAGACTCCCTTTTTTCAATTCGTACAATTAATTTCTCCTTTTTAGGATTACTTCCCTCTTTAAACCTGTGCTTTGATCTTTATAGAAGAAAAATGATTTCTTATATAAAGATTAAAACATCGGTTTAAAATCCGTTTTTTATTGATTCAAGCCAATAACGCGTTGACAATATAGCAGAAAAGAAAGCCAAGTTAAAAAGACAAGGCAAAACATTCACTTTATGGTTAGTTTAAATTGGCAAGGATAATTAATATTTTTGAAAAATTTCATTTATTAATAGAATTTTAAATTAATAATTAGATACTTTCATTTCGAGAAAGAGAATACAATTAAAGATGATAAACGTGGAAATGGCTCTCTTTCTTTTTTTAATGCTTTCTTTATTTTTTTACAAGTTGACACTTTTTGCAGCTATTAACGCGGAAAGACTGTTAAGAATATTTGCACTTTGCATGTTCAATATGAATTTCTTCTCTTTTCACATTATATTGCAGTCAAAAATTACAAAAATAATGCGAAATAAGGATTTATATGAACTCACTGGATTAAAGATTGTGTGAAATGTTTATGAAATGCAGAGCGAAAAATTGCAGATACCATCAAAAATCGACCAATAGCTATAAGCGCTACTTATTTTACAAAATTATTTTACATAAATTATGTTTGTAGTACATGAATACATTATGAATAAAAAATTCATTTCATCCAACAATTTGCCTTAAAATATACTAAATAAACGTTGATGAAATTTGCAATAAAGAATTACACTATTCAGAACTCAGATTAGGTTGCTTAAAAAATTGTTAAATCTTGTATCATAAATAACGAATATTTTGTGGCAGACATTTCGATGCGTTACTACAATAATTGTTTGTAAGATATACTATCAGTTTCAGAATCATTTTTTTAAATGTATTAAAATCGTAAATAGACCTGTAACTTTTGGAATACAATGACTATTGATGATGCAGATAATTTATCCTTACTTACATGTAATAATTTTTGATAAATTTTTATTATCCACCAATTTACGTATTAATAAAAATGCTATATATAGATATGTTGTGCATCAAAGGTGAGTGTTTTAATTTCTCTTTTTAGAATCAGTGATCCTCTTTTAAAATTGCGGGTTGCTGAAATTTTCATAAAAGTACTGGTGTATTTTACGTTTTCCTAACTTTTTAAAAATATTTAATGTTTTTTCCGCGTTGTGCAAGTAATTATTTTTTCTGTTCTTAATATTTCACGATATTTAGAATCGAACTAGGGGAAAACTGAGGCAGTTTGGTATAGTAAGGAAAAATAATTGTGAATCTATAGATTATAAATCATTACTTTGATTTGACAATTTTATCTTGACTATTTCTAAAATTACTTTCTCCTCTTTTTACATTGTATTGCAGACAAAAAATACAAATTAATGCGCAATAAGAATTTGTATTAGCTCTCTGGATGAAAGACTGCGTGAAATGTTTGTGAAATAGAGAGCGAAAAATTCCAGATACGACATTACAAACGTAAAATCGATCAACAGCCATGAGTGCAAATTATTTTACAAAATTATATTTATAATACATGAATACATTCTGAATGAAAAATGAATTTCATCCAACAATTTGCCTGAAATATATTAAATAAACGTTGAAGAAAATTGCAATAAAGATTCACACTATTCAGAACACTCAGATTAGTTTCCTTAAAATATTCTTAAATCTTGAATCATAAATTACTAATATTTTGGCTGATATTCAAATGCGTTACAACAACAGTTGTTTCTATGATACACTTTCAATTTCAGAATCAATCTTTTTAACTTTATCAAAATCGTAAAAATTGCTGTAATTTTTAGTATATAATAACTATCCATAATACAGATAATTTCCTTACTGACACGTATTAATTTTTCTTAAATTAAATTTTATCTGCCAATTTAAGTAATAATGAAAATGCTATATATAAAAATGTTGTCTTAAGTCAAATGCGCAGCTAGAATCATCTTTAATTATTTAATCAGTTATTATATCTTTGAAACTTGGGGGTTGCCAGAATCCTTCTAGGGAACATTCAGCAAGTTTTTGAACTCAAGATATTTTGGTTAATTGTTTAAGTAAATACTTTTTTTCTTTATCGTTCGCGGTATTTAAGATCTAGTTAGTGGAAAACTGAGGCAACGTGATAGTATAATTAAAAGCATATCTATGACAGAATTGCAAATATAATTGTGAATCTATAGATTATACATAAATCATTACTTCGAGATTTGCAGTACTTCATCTTTACTATTTCTAAAATTACTTCTTTTAAAGTCATCATTCTAATTATAATTTCTTATTCATAACTTTGTACTTTAATTCGTGTCACAAATTTAGTTTTAATTACAAAAATGTTTTTCAAATGTCTGCATAGTAACTACTATATCGTGGGATTATATGTAAATTATTTTTTCCAACACTTATTTAAATCTTTTTTTAAGTAGATTTAAAATTTATTTTTAGAAGCCGCCTTACGATGTTAGGAAGAGTTTCAACTACTTTGTATTAATTGCAATGTATTTTTAATTATACTAAAAGCTTAAATGAAATTTTAAAATAAACTAATAGTAAAATGGACAATACGAGTATGAATGAGGTTATGCCAAATACAAAAGTATAACGAAAACAGGGAGGAAAACGTCCGCATGTAAAGAGAATCCGACATTTCATACGCACCAATCTATATATATATATATATATATATATATATATATATATATATATATATATATATATATATATATATATATATATATATATATATATATATATATATATATATATATACAGGGTGATTATAAAAAAACTTTGCCAACATCTGCACTTCTAGCGTCCATTCTATTTAACCGATCAAGATGATATTTCAAATATAGTTCTTTTGAGATATGCGCTCGAGATTCTGTGAATGGCAACACAGTGGCTCTCGCGGTTACAGTTATAGTGACAGAAACTTGAAATTTTCGAATGGCAACGCCTACTTTTTACCATCGCAAAATGTTCAGCACATGCGAAAACCCTAAATAGCGTTGAAACGGTACCGATATGTCTAAAAACGGACGTGTTCTGCAAACACAAAAAAGAGTTCTGAAAACCGGCCAATAAAACACGATCTGGGCGCACGCAATAAATTTGCATGTGACAGAGTCAAGAAACCCATCACAGAACGCCGGTCGCCAGATATTCAGCGTATGAAACCTATAAAATACCAAGCGGGTATGCGAAGTCGTCATTTGGGAACTCGCACATGCCGACGATATGAGTCTTCCTAAGAAAGTTCGCGGTGAATTGATCAAACTCTATTACCAAAATGGGATGAATGCTGCGGAAGCCTTGCGTGTGTATCGCCGCAATCATCGACAACGACGCGGCCCATGTACTCTGCAAGCTCTGCGTGATTTAGTGCGGAAATTCGAAGATACAGGCTGCACCTGTGACAAACAGCGCTCCAGACGGCCAACTGTTTCTGAGGACGTTGTCATGGAAGTGCACCATACAGTGACTGCAGGACACACAGAAACCGCAAGAGGCATAGCGCGCGTGTTGGATATTCCGAACTCAACGGTCCGCAAGCTCTTGCGATCGGTACTTCACATGTTTCCCTATCGGTTCCAACGCGTCCAGATGTTGGAGCCGGGTGACCCACAACAACGTCTGGACTTCGCAAATGCATTTTTGTTACGATATGATGCGGATAACGACTGGCCACTTCGCATACTATGGACGGACGAGGCGCATTTCACCTTAAATGGCAGCATTAACACAAAGAATTGTGTGCACTGGGGAGAGACGAATCCTCATGCTGTGGCGCCAGTACCATTATTTGACACCAAAGTGACTGCGTGGTGCGGCATTACAGCTACATTTGTTCTGGGCCCGTTCTTCTTTGAGGAAACGACCCCGACTGGCCCTGCAACATGTTCTGTAACGGGCCCTCGGTATGCAGCCATGCTGAAAAATTATGTCTTACCGGAGTTGCGTCGGCTGAATGCACTCAATGACATTGTTTGGATGCAAGATGGCGCACCTCCACATATAGCGAGGTCAGTTAAAAGGCTCCTGGATCAGCATTTTGGTGATCGCATCATCTCACGCTATTATCCTTTTCCGTGGCCTGCGCGATCCCCAGATCTGTCGCCTATGGATTTCTGGTTTTGGGGCTATCTCAAATCCAGAGTTTATCTGTGCAATCCTCAAACATTGTCGGACTTAAAGGATTCTATACGGCGTGAGATTGGAAACATCCCTCGTGCCATGTTGCGTGCAGCGACATTGTCCACCGTCTCCCGCATGCCATGCGTAATTGCCTGTAATGGCACTCATGTGGAAAATGTTTGAAATTAATAAAGATTTTTTTCTCTATGCGTTCTCATCATTGAGCAGTGTCTTGTCTCTGTCGTATGCATTATTCCTCCGTGCGCCTTGAAGAACTGTTTGTATGTGTATAAAACGTCGGTTTTCGGACAAATCGGTACCGTTTCAACGCTATTTAGGGTTTTCGCATGTGCTGAACATTTTGCGATGGTAAAAAGTAGGCGTTGCCATTCGAAAATTTCGAGTTTCTGTCGCTATAACTGTAACCGCGAGAGCCACTGTGTTGCCATTCACAGAATCTCGAGCGCATATCTCAAAAGAACTATATTTGAAATATCATCTTGATCGGTTAAATAGAATGGACGCTAGAAGTGCAGATGTTGGCAAAGTTTTTTTATAATCACCCTGTATATATATATATATATATATATATATATATATATATATATATATATATATATATATATATATATATATATATATATATATATATATATATATATATATATATATTATATATATATATATATATATATATATATATATATATATATATATATTATATATATATATATATATATATATATATATATATATATATATATATATATATATATATAATATGTATATATATATATATTATATATATATATATATATATATATATATATATATATATATATATATATATATATATATATATATATATATATATATATATATATATATATATATATATATATATATATATATATATATATATATATATATATATATATATATATATATATATATATATATATATATATAATACGTATCTGTTAAGGTATTTAATTTAAATTGATATGCTTCTTTGGAGTTGATCATTGCATATTATTTTTTTAAATTACTAACTTGAGAGAAAAACATAAGAGTTGTTTAAAAATCAATTAAACTGTTTGAAAGTTAAGAAAATTTGTATTCTCATCTGATTCTTAGTCATTTACTTTTTACCAGTTTTTACCAATAAAAAGGGATAACATTAATGATTAAAATTTCGCACATTTGGCTAATCAGATCTCAAGTAGAATGATTTTTTATAAACGTTCTAAAATTTCGTCCTTAGTGTTGCTGAATGCTATTGAAAAGTAGAGGTATAGTAGATCCATTGGGTACATTCTTTGGTGGTTTGCGTTATGAAAGATACGTTTACCTCTTATTTTTTAAACAAAAATGAGATTGTATTTGAGAGAACTGGGTGGCATTGAGTTTAGAAGTCACGGAGTTAAAACTAAATTGCTGAATGTATGGATGGAATTTATTATTTTGAATTATTATATTATGTATGTTAACTTTATCTGCTATTTTTTTTAAATATTGTTTTTGTTTTTCTAATTAAAATACATTTTGATAATTTTTATCGTTATATCATAATGAGGATTCCAGTTTTAATCACAAAAGTAGAAAGTTATAAATTTTCAAAACATAATAACTATTGACAGGAGCATTGCTGGCAATACAATTGCTGTCGCGTATGCCTTTTTTTAAATTGTTAATCATCAAAATTTTTTTAAATGATTCTGATTATTAGGAATTAAGAAATTGTATTGATGATTATATAATTTAGTATTTAGATGCCAATGTATTAGAGACCAGAATTAATTTCTCTTTTTTTCTCTAAATACATATCATTAGACTGAGAAAACTATTGAATTAATCTGTTATTTTTATTATATTATTATATTACTTTTTAATTATATAAATAATTAAAAATGTTCATACTTTTACGAAAGCATTTATTATTATTAATAACAACATATTTATTTGTGTCAAATGATTAAAATTTTTATTTACAGATTAAGAACCGAAAAGAATTCACAATTTTTTTTATTACGTATGAGCAAAAGACGTCAGTTCAATTTACAGTGATTTTATAGATAATATTCATAAAATAAAAAAATCAGAAATGTATGTATTTTTAATATCTAATAATAAATACAATTTAAATATGAATTTATTTTTAAGTATATTTAAAAAATAAGAATCACTAAAGAAATTTACTTTTAATTAATTTTTGGAATTTACATTCTTAATTTTCTTTTACTTTGCCTATACCAAGATAACTTTATAAATATACAGACTTTAAATACATGTTACATAGAATTGAAAATTATTCATACTTGTGTATAAAAATTACTGAAATTGAATAAATGCAATTTAAGTAAAAAAAAGTTTGCCATAGAAGGATGGATTTTAAACGCAATAATGACAAAATGTAGCCTTTATTGGTAAATAATTTTCCTGTGTGCTATTCTTTTGAATTAATGATTACGATAAAGTATAAGATCATCAAACCCATCTTCATATTTTTGAAAATAAGTTATGTAAACCAATGCTTGAACCAATATTTGCTTGCATTTCTTGTTGTAGAAAAGATATTTAAGTGAAATAAATTTCCTAAGCATGTTATATGATTGTTTTGTGTTGACAATTAATGATAAACAATTAAAATATATAATCTGTATATTTATCCATATAATATGAAAAAATACACGTAGTTGTTTATACTTTACAGAAATTGAAGAAAATTTTAAAATATTAAAAAAATTGAGTACAATTGCTTAGAAATTAAATAATTTAATTTTTAAAAATTAAAAAAAAACAATAAAAAAATACCAATATAAATCTAAATCATAGAACCAATTTTATTTATATATTTAAATGTTTCTCATGTTTCATAACTTTCGTTGATATAAATATTGAAATAGAATATGCAAATGAAACGAATATAAAATTTTTAAAAATGTTTGTACCATTCATTGTGAATTTTCATCATTTTAAAATTTTATTTTAAATATCACATTAGATAGATATGTCAAATTAGATTGTACATCAGACTATTTGAAAATAGTTTTGTAAAATTTTTGACTTATATTAAAATATAGCTAAATTATTACTACGTGTAAAAAATTATTTTACAGACTTACATTTGTTTAGGAGTAGACCATCGGAAAAAATGCTATAAACATGTAGCTAAAATATGTTTAATAAGCAAGAAACTAAAACCAAGTCTTCAATATGTGGTCAGAATCTAATGAAAGAAAAAGATTGTGAATATCATATTGAAAATTATTGATATTGAGTATCAAATACGTCACAATAATTGGTTCTAAAATGACTGCTTCTAATCATCGAAAGAAAGTACTATATTGAACATCATACTGAATGTGCTTCTAAGTATCATAATTTTATTATTTATTATGTTTATAAATTTGTAGCCTAAGATGTATTTTTTCTTATAAACTTTAACAACTAATTTATAAATAATAGTGTTTGAAAATTTCTCCTATTGTTTTACCAGTTTATACATAGTAATATCACGGTAAGTTGTGGAAAGTATTTCTTTTGTGATATATTGTCTTTGATTTTAATGTTCATATTTCTATGCAGTGATTAAAATTATTGCAGCATTGAGAAGAAAATATGCAGTTCTTAACCATTAACGATGTAGTCCCATTACTTAAGATATTTTCAATTTTTTAAAAATTCTTGACATTTGAAAATCAATTAATGAAATCTTTTAATTTAATAAATATTTTTCTGGTCTTTGAAGTACAAAATAAAAAATATCGAAACAAATTAAAAAACAAAATTTGGCGTGAATCATTGTATGGCTAAGAATTCAATATTTTGAATTGAAATATTTATAGTCTTCCTAAATTGCTTATTACCATTAAAAAATGACAATTCTAAATACGTAAATCTGGAGTCATCATTATTCGTATTGCTTCTCCAACGTTTTGGGTAAAGTATTTGAATGTTTTTTAAGAGAATGTTTGACGTAGGAAATAATCTCTCTTTTCAAAATATTTGGTGTGTATTTAGTATTTTAATCCCACATCATGAAACGAATTAAATTTTTATGGTTGATGATTTTCTGCAAATAGTTGGTAATTCAAGCACAGGAAGAAAAAAAGTATTATTAAATATTCGCGATTTTTCTGATTTAATGATGGTAAGTAAACACCACAAAGTTTTTCCATAAAAACTAAACTTTTAATGTGTTTGATACTTATTCATGTTATTGAAAATTTCTTTAGTAGTTGCACCAGCATTCTTCCCTTAACTAGCACAGCGTTGAGCTTTATAAGTTAAAACAGACACAGTCGGATGAAGTCTTCGTGATTTTGCAGCCGAGACTAAGCAGAAGACCCCCAATACTTTGCCTGTCACCCTAATAGGAATAATTTTACTTGGATAAATTTACATGCCTAGTTTTAACGTATCTCAACCGCCATTAGCGAGCTCGAAGGACCTTTGGTTAAACCTGGATTCAAACTAGATACTTTCAAACAATGAGAACGACACTCTGACCAACCAGGCCAACAAACTGCAGAAAAATGATTTTAAAATGAATATAATAACTAGCAAAAATTGCACAAACTATAATGTATACAAGCAATATAACGCATAAAATACAATCCATTAAAATTGTAAAAATTATTCTCCTTTAATATTACTTTGATTATTTGATTTAAATTTTTTATTCTATTTGAAGAACCAGAAATTCTTATAACTACAATTCAATTTTAGTGTATTTGGGACTGCATTAGGTAACGTGAAGACGATATTACTAAAGATGCACTATACGCGAGTATTTTCTTGAGATTGTGATCGCTTGCCCCTTTCTTTAAATTAATATTTTCTAACATGGACATTTAGGCCATAAGAGAAGAGAATATCAAAAATCCTTGTTAGAAAATAAGGTATCTGTGTCCTACTTGGTTAGGGAGTCGTTCTCCTTTTATGAGATCCGTCATATTCACGCAAGACCTCTTTCATCGATTATGGTCGCATTGTCTTCCAAATAAAGAATACGTATGGGGGAGGTAGGTAAAGTATTGGAACGTTTTATGTTCTATTCCTGCTTCTAAATTAAGAAAACTACCATTTTGCTCCTTTTACTAACTGGTAGAGCCTAAATTAAGGCTAGACACAAAGAAGTAGATAGGAGCATCAACGGCAACAAAAGGTCACCCACCCCCAAGTTCTACACGTCGCCACAAAATCGGCAAGGGTTGTACCTGAGCGGAACAGGTGAAGTACGTTGTCGAGAATTCTACTGATAGGGTCATCCAATACGTAAAGACCGTTCTATTATGCTCAGCTAAGAACCTCAAGCAAAGGAGCATTGACAGACTTCTACCTTTGGGATTGTCCATGGATGCTTCAGATCTCAGTCCAACAGAAGCTGGACACAACTTCCTCCTGCACCATCACGGAGCGTATTCTGGATTCTGTCGGACTTTGCCAGGAAGATTTTTCCTTAAAACCCCTGCTAGTCATCGACTTTCTGACTGTCAACTGTTTATTGGAGTTGATCTGGAAAATGTCAGATCTTTAAAGAGGATAAGCCACACACAAAAAAGGTCCCTGTTGCGAAATGGTATTTTAGAATAATAATAGTTCATTTAAAAAATTTTCGTATTACAAAAGTTTGAAATAATATTGTACTGACGATACTGTGTTTTTCTTTCAATAAATATTTAAAAAAAATATGAGCAATTCATAAAAACATTTATATGAACTAGTAATTTAAACTTTAGTCTTTCACATTCTGCAGGATTCTGTCTAGTGAGAAAAATGAGCTATTGAACCACCTATATCATGCTTAAATTATGTTTTCCATAATTTTTTAACTATGCTTACTATTTAAATCAAATAAATCAATTCTGATCGTGGATTGAAATGGAAAATTTAATGCACGTACAATTTTTCATATTGGCTTATTGTCGGTGTTAAACTGTTTAAATTTTCCAGTGCAATTCCAGTTTATAATAATAACAAAAGAACAAAATATTTCCTTTGGTAAATTGGAATTAGTAAATACTTCACTTCTTGGTGATGCAAGTAAATTAATTTTTACAAATAGTAGCATGTTTGCTAATTTGATGACAAATATAACAAAAACTCATTTTATATAATCATTTTGGCCTAAAAAAGTATTATTTATGTTACATGTAGCTTTTGTAACATTTTTTATACTTGCTACAAGATTTTGTTTGTTACATTTTCAAGAATGCTTTCCATGAATATAATGATTATTTTTATTATCAATTTTCTACATCATGAAAGAATTCTCTTTATAGATGCTAGTTGAATTTTAATAGTTCTATGGTTAAAAATTTAAATAAAAATTGTAGTTCTGTTTTCCTAAATTTATTTGCAGAGGAATTTATAAGTGTATCAAAACGTCAGCCAAATGATTAAAAAATATTTAAAGCATTAACATGAAAGATTAATTAAATATTCGTGTAAATGATATGTAATTTGGTAAAACACATATAACCTCTAAAATGTGTTTAATATGAATGTAACAATTTGACTGGAATCAAATTTGACTTATAATCTTGTGTAAAAAAATATATAACAAACCTTTTAGTAATATATTATTTTTTGAATTACAAAGAAAAATAATAAATAAAATAAATGACTCAAGAAATAAAAAATATGGTTTTATAATTTTGTGAATATTTATTGGAGATTTCTTTTCTACCAATTCATGCATAAATATATAATATGCAACAGAATCTAGGTACATTTATTTAGTAATTCTAATCGTGTCATCCGCAGACTCTCATTCAGAAAGTTTTACATGCTGAGGTGGATTTTAAATCGTAAATTTGTATTGCATTTTTTTGGTGTTTGATACTACAACTAAAATTAATGCAATTTCTCTGACATTCATATAATTGCCACAAATCTATAGTATTCTCAGTGGTGTAGTTGGCTGTACTTTTTATGTAACTGGTTTTTATAAAATTAAAATAGAAATATTAAATTTCTTTATTTTAAAATAAGAAAACTATACGTTCTTAGTCAAATCAAATGTATTCAAAAATATTTAACTCTAATTTTTAAAATGTGATAAATGTATTAGTCTGCTTAGAATATTTTTTACTGAAAAGTAAAGACTTTCTATCGAAGGTAGTTCTCTTGACAAGTATACAAATCATACCCTTACAATTCCCTTACAGACACCCTTACTCAATTCCTACAATTAATTTCTTCTTAACGTAATTAATTCTCTCTTTAACCAATTCTTTGGTCTTTATATAAGAAAAATGATTTCTCATATAAAGACCAAATCATTGGTTTAAAAAGTCCTTTTCTTGTGAATCAAACCATTAACGCATTGACAATATAAAAGAAAAAAAGTGAAATGAAAAAAGGAAATCGAAACATTCACTTCATAGTTAGTTTCAATTCAAGGCAGGTAGGCAAGGTTGATTTAAATTTTTGCAAATTTCATTTATTAATGGAATTTTAAATTAATAATTATATACTTTCATTTCTAGAAAGTGAAAACAACAGTAGATAAACATGGCATTTGTTTTTTTCTATTTTTTAATTTTTTCTTTAATTTTTCTACAAGTAGACAATTTTTGCAACTATTAGCATAAAAAGACTGTTAAGTACCTTTGTAATTTGCATGTTCAATATGAGTTTCCTCTATTTTCACATTTTATTGCAGTCAAAAATTACAAATTAATGCGTAATAAGTATTTGTATTAGCTCACTGGATGAAAGATTGTGTGAAATATTTATGAAATGCAGAGCAAAAAATTCCATATACTATATTAGAAACGTAAAATCGTACAATAGACATAGACTCAAATTATTTTATAAAATTATATTACACAAATTATGATTATAGTTAATGAATACATTATGAATGTAAAATGAATTTCATGCTACAATTTGCCTTAAATATGTTAAATAAACGTTGAATAAAATTGCAATAAAGAATTATGCTATTCACAGCTCAGATTAGTTTCCTTGAAAAATTTCTTATATTTTGTATCCTAAATTACGAGTATTTTGGCTGATATTCTATTGCGTTACTACAACAGTTTTTTCTAAGATACATTTTCAATTTCAGAATTAATCTTTTTAACTTTATCAAAATCGTAAAAATGGCTGTAATTTTTAGTATACAATGACCATCCATAATACAGATAATTTCCTTACTTACATGTATTAATTTCTGTTAAATTAAATTTTGATTATCCACCAATTTACGTATTAATAAAAATGCTATTTATAAAAAAGTTGTCGTGAACCAAATGCATCAATTTTAATCTCGGCAAATTTCAATGAATCAGTGATCCTCTTTTAAATTTGTGGGTTGCTGACTTTTTTAGAAAGATTGGTTTTAAGTTATTTACAGAGTTGTGGAAGAATTCACTTTTTTTTCTTAATAATTCACGATATTTAGAATCGAATTAGAGAAAAACTGAAGCAGTTTAATATAGTTATGAAAAATGTCTATGACAGGATTACAAAGATAATTGTGAATCTATAGATTATAAATCACATTACTTTGATTTGACATATTTTATCTTGACTATTTCTGAAATTACTTTTTTTAAGGTCATCATTTTAATTAATTTTACATTCATACTTTTTTAATTCATGTCAAAAATATAGTTTTGATTTGCGTTTTTTAAATACCTGCCGTATACATTGCAACTACAATATCGAATATATATATATATATATATAAATTATTTTTCCTATTCTTATTAAAATCTTGTTTTTTAAATAGATTTAACATTTTATAATCAGAAGCTAGCTTACGACGATAGAAATATCTTTAACGAATTTGTAATTATTGCAATGTCTTTTTCATTATAATTACAGCTGGTGAAATTTTGAAATAAACTAATCGCAAAAATATTTTGTCTTAAATAATAAAGAATTAAAATATTACTTAATTACGTCTCTACTTAATTTTACAGCAATACATTTTGCATTTTATCTGGTTTACGTTTCCTTGAACGAATTTATACTAAAATTATTTTAATATACTAACTGCAGTAAATTTTATTCAGATATTTATAAAACAAAAAAATGAGCTTTATATATATTTCTAAATGTTTCATGTATCGAAAATTACAGAAGTTTTGAACAATGTTTAACGCATCACTACACCTGTTTGCCCTAAAGTGCTCTGCACTTATTGTTGAAAGAGAGAACAACCTTTCAGTTGTATTGAGAATAAAAATGATTATTTCTTAGTATCATACATATAATTAATAATATTTACAAGCTTGTAATTCTTAGATGTATTGGTACTTATTGAGGTAAGCATTGAAATTTGGGGAATTTTTTTATATTTTTCAAGTTTACATATAGAAAAAATATCATACATAAAAAAATTCAGAAATTCCACAAATATTCTGTGGTTGTTTCTTTTCTAATGAGTGTGTCCATTTCATTCTTGGGGTTGCCAAATGTGTTTTTTAGAAGGGAAAGTCAATGCTATATAAAGTACTCTTATGAAAAACGTTTCTAAATGGTTGTGCTTAGTGTCGATACTTCTGTTCAAAAATTATGTTCAATGAAACTTTGATAGAAAGTTTGCAAATATTAAATATTTATCGTATTCTGTTTAAACTGAAGCGTTTTGATTTCCTCACTTTTTCAAGTTATTTAAAATTAATTGATAGAGACGTAATTAAGTTAAATATATATTCCTTTGTGGAATGGAAATGACCACAAAGCACTGGCACAAATTAAAAAGCAAAATGTACACCGAATCAATGCATTAATCGGAATTCAATATTTACAATACCAACATTTATTCAGAATTATCATTAGAATTTATTAACAATAGAATAAGGAAGAGATTCTTTGGCATGATTGTTGCTTTAATCAGATTCTCCCTCGTTTTTGTTGGACTAGGGAATGTTTTCCACAAAAAAGATTCATATGCACGTAAATCACTATTTTTAAGCAAATTTAGTAAGCAAAGAAAATATTGTGCGTGAAAGAGATTTCATCTCAGATTGTGGCCAAAGAAATTAAATGTCATTTCATGATTTAACTTATAAACTTCAATAACATAAACACGAGCATTATGAAAACAGTTTCTTCACTTCCGTTTACGTACATTAACATATCCCACATGCAGCTGTAAATCACTTATAATTTTAGTTTTTAAATTTTTGAATATATAATTCACTATTCTTATATATATGTACATGAATTACATTAATTGTTACAAATAGCTGCTAGTTTGATGACAAATATAACAAACTCATTTTAATGTATCTTTTTGGGTTAGAAAAGTATTATTTATGTTACATGCAGCTATTGTTTAATGTTACTTTTTTCATTTTCAATTTTGCAAAGAAATACAATATCTTTGAATGCATATTTTCCTGAGTAATTGGGAAAAGAAAAAATGTTCACCGTTGAATGTTTAGGCTGAGAAATGTTAAATTTCTGCTAATGTTAGTAATTTTAACTTCATCATCGTTTTAGGCAATAGTTAATTTGTTGATGATTTCTATATGAAACCTTCTATGCATTCGAACGTAACAAACAATATCTTACATAAAATCTTATTTTTATGTAAGATATTGTTTGTTACGTTTTCATGGATGTTTTCCATGAATATAATGCTTATTTTATTATCAATTTTCTTCATCATGAATGAATTTTCTTGAGAGGTGCAAGATGAGTTTTAACAATTTTAGGGTCAAAAATTTAAACAAAAAAATTTTGTGGTGTTCATTTCTCAAATTTATTTGCAAAGGAATATATACCTGAATCAAAACGTCAGCCGAATGATTGAAAAATATTTATAACATTATTTTTAAAAATTAGTTAAATATGAGTGTATATGGTATGTAATTTGGTAAATCACATTTAGCCTCGAAAATGTAATTATTTTGAATGTAACAATGTACATAAATCTCATTGTAACTAAATTTGACTAAGTAACATTCGTCTAAAATGAATACATAATGAGACTTTTGAAAGATTTTTAAAGATATATTAAATTCTGAATTGAAAATAAAATGAATGGTTTTTTATTTTGTATATTTATTGAAGTTTTCTTTTCTACCAATACATACATAAATACAGACAACAAAATCTCGGAATATTTATTTAGTAACTGTAATAGTGTCATCCGTAGACTCTGGTTCAGAAAGTTTTATATGCTGATGCGGAGTATGACAAATTATGTGTGAATTGCATTTTATTTGTGTAAGATACTGCATTTAGCATTATAACCAATCTCACATTCATATAGTTGCAAAATCTTTAATATTCTTATTGATGGTGGCTGCACTTCTTATCTTTTTATCTAATTGATTTTTATAAAATTATAATAGAAGTATATTAAATTTCTTTATTTTGAAATAACAAAACTGTACAAGACATATAAAATATTTAAATACTAACTTTTAAAATGTGGCACTTCCATTAGTCTGTTTAGAATGTTCATTACTAAAAATTAAAAGGGTTTCATTCGAAGGTAAATCTTTTGACAATTAGGCTAGACTCCCTTTTTCATATCCCTACAATTAATATCTCCTGTTTATAATTACCTCCCTCTTTAAACCGATGTTTGAACTTTTTAGAAGAAAAATGATTTTTTATATAAAGATTAAAACAGCGGTGTAATATCCGTTTTTTAATTGATTCAAGCCAATAACGCGTTGACAATATAACAGAAAAGAAAGCCAAGTGAAAAAGACAAGGCAAAACATTCTCTTTAAGGTTAATTTAAATTGGTAAGAATAATTTAATATTTTTGACAAATGTTCATTTATTAATAGAATTTTAAGTTAATAGTTAGATACTTTCAAATTCGAGAAAGAGAATACAATTGAGGATGATAAATGTGGAATTTGCTCTCTTTCTTTTTTTAATGTTTTCTTTATTTTTTACAAGTTAACATTTTTGCTGATATTAACGCGGAAAGACTGTTAAGAATATTTGCACTTTCCATGTTCAATATGAATTTCCTCTCTTTTCACATTATATTTCAGTCAAAAATTACAAAAATAATGCGTAATAAGGATTTATATTAACTCACTGGATGAAAGATAGTGTGAAATGTTTATGAAATGCAGAGCGAAAAATTACAGATACCATCAAAAATCGACCAATAGCTATAAGCGCAACTTATTTTTCAAAACCATTTTACACAAATTATGTTTAAAGTACATGAATACATTATGAAAGAAAAATTCATTTCATTCAACAATTTGCCTGAAATATATTCAATAAACGTTGCTGAAATTTGCAATAAAGAATTACACTATTCAGAGCTCAGATTAGGTTCCTTGAAAAATTGTTAAATCTTGTATCATAAATAACTAATATTTTGTGGCTGACATTCCAATGCGTTACTACAACAATTGTTTCTAAGATATACTATCAGTATCAGAATCATTTTTTAAATGTACTAAAATCTTAAATATTCCTGTAATTTTTGGAATAGAATGACTATTGATGATGCAGATAATTTTCCTTACTTACATGTAATAATTTTTGTTAAATTTTTATTATTTACCAATTTACGTATTAATAAAAATGCTATATATAGAAATGTTGTGAATTAAATGTGTGTAATTAATAGTTTTTAGTACAAAATATTAAGAAAAATTACAAACGCCCCATACTTTATCAGAAATAAAAATATAGCTAAAGATTTAAAAATAGACGATCTATCCGAACATATAAGAAAGTTAAATAATAAATTTTTTGAAAAAGCTCAGAACTGTGAAGCAGCAAACTTCAACGAAATTTTTAAATATCAATATCTTGCAGAAGACTGCAAATATAGACCAATAGCGAGATATTTTCTTAAGGAAAGAGATAAATGTAAATAGCGTATATAGTGTATATATTTTCACCTACTTGTATTAATAACCGGAATTATTTATCTCCGATTTTTTCTTTTGAACTCTAAATATTATCATGCAAACTTGTATCTATGTTCTCTTTCGACATTGAAAATTCTCATTTCTGGTAACCACGCCCAGTTATGAAACACTCATAGCTGATTGGCTATTACACGCAGTCAGGCTAGCGCTCTCCGTGAGTAAAGACATGATTTTTCTCCTCATGGAGCTACTACAGATGAAGAAGTAAAGTGCCTCGCTACGCAGGCCGACACTTCGTAAAACATATTAGATCCAAGATCCAAGAAATGTGTCTATCATTATTCAAGCTTCCTATCGGGACGAAAACTCGGATTGTTTAATCTCAAGTTTCAATTTCACATTCGTCTGTGAAGGGCTCTTTGTAGATGGTAAGTGCTATACGTCCTTTTATAAAGCACGCTTATAAGAAGTGTTTTATTAGTCATTTGGCTTTCGGATTTTCTCTCTTGGGGGAAATATTTATTGGACTTGTGCTCTCTTGAAGAACTCTGCTGAATAGAAATGGAAATCTATTTTCCCTCTCCTCCGGGAGACGGGACCTCTGAAGACACAGGCGTCTGTCGTCAGTTCGATGGCATGCCCTTTTCAGGGCGGTCGGTGTCGGCTGACAATGGTGCAGGGAAATTGGAATTAAGGCGATAAGCGACAAGATCCGTTTAACAACTAATTATATTCAAAAAATTAGCAATTCGGAAATGACTGAAAAAGACATTGATTTACTCAAATTTCACAGTTTAGAGCTGAAAAAACTAACAGACATGCTAGCCAACTATCATAAAGAAAAAGAAATGCAACCGTTTAACGATAAACCGCTAATAAGCGTTAAATCTCCACCTCCTTTCTCTGTGATCACACAAAACAGATTTGAAGCTCTTAGTGACAGCGAGGATGTTGACCTCGTCTCTGACAAGGAAGACTTCCCAACACTACCAACCACAAAGAATACCAAGGTTAAAACTACCTCCACTAAAAGGAAAATTGAAGAAAATATTAATATATCTAACAAAAAAGTTAATGAAAAAACTGAATCAAAAAATAATGAAAATGATCAAGGATTTCAACCAGCCAAAAGAAATAACAGAATTCCTCCTATCATCATAAAGGACAAAAATATCAATTGGAAACAAATTCAAGAAGTTTTTAAAAATCATAACATTACCGGCTACATTGGAAAATTAACTGGAACTGAAATACTAAAAATCAAAGTTGAAAGTGCTGAAAATCATAGGAAAATAACCAAACTGCTAGATGATGCTAATACCTCCTACCACACATTTATATTGCCTGAGGATAAAAACCTTAAAATAGTCATCAGAGATTTACTACATATTTAGACGCCTGAAGAAATTTCCCAAGAACTCATCCTAGAAGGTTTTAATATCATTCATATAACTCAAGTGTCCAAAAACGTTGATGGAGTTAAAATTAATTTGCCTTTATTTATTGTCACTCTACCGAAAAATGACAAATCTAGAGAAATCTATAATATCTCACATCTTTTTAACCTGGTGATCAAAATTGAATCTTACAAAGGCCGTAAAGGAGTAACACTGTGCTTTAGATGCCAGGGGTTCTACCACGCCCAAACTTCCTGCCATCACGCAGTTAAATGTGTAAAATGTGCTGGTGATCATCACCACTCAGAATGCAAAAAAGACATGTCCACTCCAGCTAAATGTGCAAACTGTGGAGAAGCTCATCCTGCCAGCTATAGGGGTGTAATAAATTTTCAAAATCAAACTACCTCAACAATAACAAAGACGATGCCATCAAAAGCAAGATTATTCCAAGCACTAATCCACACCTATCTTATGCAAATGCATTAGTCCACAAGAATGATTCCATTAGTAAAAACAAAGAAACTATAAATGAAGCAAAAAATATTTTTTCTGAATTACAAAATCTAATCTCGTATATCAAAAACTCAGGAATAATAGATCTTATTAATCAGTTCAAACAATTCAATGCAGCAATGGCTGCACAACAGACAGCAACCTCAACCAACAATGACAGTTAAAAGCTTAAATTTTTCACCTATTCAAATTGTGAATTGGAACGCATGTAGCCTAAATTACTGAATTCATGAATTTTCTAGATAAACATAATATAGACATTGCCATAATCACAGAAACCCACTTAAGACCAAATATGAGTCTTAATGTACCAAACTACAACGTATATCGTACGGACAGGACACATCATGCTGGTGGAGGAAACGCAATTATTATCAAAAGATCGTTTAATTCCACAATGTATAGTAGCAAAATAGGAGATGGTTTTGAAGAAACTTCAGCTATCATCAACCTGGGAAATAATCTAAAATTCAAAATTACTATCTATTACAACAGACCTAAGCATAATTTACAAGACCAAGAAATTATGAACATTCTACCTGCTAATATTCCTAAAATTATTGGAGGTGACTTTAACAGCAAGAACATCACCTGAGGATGCAACACTACTAATAAAAAGGGAACTAAATTATTAGAAATAGCACAAAATTATAATTTAAAAATAATTGCTCCAATCGAACCTACGCATTTCCACTATACACACCAAGGAGACATCTTGGACATTTTTCTTACAAATACCAACTACCCACTATCAGCACAGACTATCTATGATTTCTCTTCTGATCACTTTCCAGTTCTTGGATGCCTGGGAATAAAGAAAAATATTACGAATAAATTTTTATTCAGAACCAACTGGCAACTCTATTATAATATTCTTCAAGATCAAGTTAATAAAGAAAATCTATCATTAATCAACAATAATCAACCCAATAGTAATAATTATCAAGAAATTAAAAATAAAATAAATCATGATATAAACTTATTCAATGAAAATATCAATCATGCAAAAGAAATAGCAACCCATAAAATTAAGTACCACGAAAATTACTTAAAATTACCAAATAGCATAAGAGAAATCATAAAAGAAAGAAATCGCATCAGGAAACGATTTCATAAAACCTTGAACCCACGACTCAAAACTACAGTCAAACTTAATAAGAAAATTAAAAAACTCTGCACAGACTATAGGACTAAACAATGGCAAGATAAAATAGAAAGCCTTAGCACAGAAAATAACTCTATATGGAAATTTGCAAAACAATTAAGAAGAAAAACAACAACTAATCATTGCATTAATGGCCAAAATGGACCAGTTTATACAAACTATGAAAAACTGAACATCTTTGCAAATACCATATTTCTACAATTTCAACCAAACAAAGTCACAGATGAGTCCTTCACCAATGGTATTAATTCATTTATTCAAAACTATATGCAAGCTAATATTCCTCATAATACCATTACACCAACGAATGATGATGAAATAATTAAAATTATTAAAAATCTAAAGACCAAAAAAGCCCCAGGAGAAGATAATATTACCAACAATATGATCAAATATTTACCATTGGACTTTATTCGCAAACTCATTAATATTTATAATAACTACCTTAAAATATCATATTTTCCTACAATCTGGAAAACTGCTACCATAATTCTTTTCCCAAAGCCTGGAAAAGATCCCAGAATACCTGAAAACTACAGACCTATCAGCCTGCTTCCAGTTTTAGAAAAAATATTTGAAAAAATAATTTATAATAGAATTAAATGTTATCTTCACCTAATTCCGAAAGAACAATATGGCTTCAGAAACAACTTATCAACTGTTAAACAACTCATAAGAAATACTGAGATTATAGGTCAAAATATTCATCGCAATGTGTATACAGCAATGGTCATGCTCGATGTAGCAAAAGCTTTTGATAGAGTATGGCACGAAGGCCTACTATACAAACTCATAAAACTCAACATAAACACTGATATAATTTTACTCATCACCTCATATCTAACTCATCGCTTCTTCCATATTAAATACAATAATGAAAACTCTATTACTCTGAACATCAAAGCTGGAGTCCCCCAAGGTAGCATCCTGGGCCCAATCTTATACCTATTTTTCACCCGTGACTTCCCCGGTTTGGACAATAACTCAATTCAAATTGCTTTCTACGCAGATGACACTGCTATTATTGCTGATTCTGTGAGGCCGAATAATGCTATTCATAAACTTCAAAATGCGTTAATTAACATCGAAAACTGGTGCAGTAAATGGAGAATAAATATAAATGCTGATAAATCCCAACTTATAGTATTTAATAGAAAAAAGAGAAATAAAATAAAATTACTTCAACATAATAAACTCTATCTATTCGATAAAATCATTCCGGAAGTGAAAACTATTAAATATCTTGGATTAACATTTATTACTCAACTTTCATGGACTGCACATATCAATAACGTTATTAAAAAAGCCAATCAAGCTTTTGGATGCCTATTCATTTTAATTGGAAAAAACTCAAATTTAACACTAAAACTCAAGAGACTGCTCTACCTTACAATGTTAAGACCCATCATCACCTATGCTTCACCTGTGTGGAATACTATTACGCCAAGAGACAAACACAAACTTAGAGTGTATCAACATAAAATACTTAGAAAAATTACGAAGGCACCCTACTATATTCGCAATAAAAACATTTCAAAAGATTTGAAAATTATTGATGTTCTAGAGCATATTGCTAACCTAAATAAGAAATTCTACGATAAAGGAATTAACTGCACAGATGGTGCACTTAATCAAGTTTTTTGCTATGAGTATCTCATAGAAGACTGTAAATATAGGCCAATCGCCAGACATTATTTAGATGAATATATTTAATATAAATTTTGTATACAGAGTATATAGCCTTACTTAACTTCATATTACACTTCATTATTCAGGATTATTTCTTATTTTTTCTATTTTCACTGTATATAACAATTTTATTTTAACTTTATTATTTCCTCTATTCTCGAGTAGAATAAAAAATTTTCAACTCATTTAAAAAAAAATTTCAACTCATTGCTCTGCCTCTCAACTCTCTGCTGATTGGCTCTCAACGCCAAGACTCGGTTCTTCACGCTTCAAGACTAGCGTTCCCTGTCAGTACCGCAATGTCTTCCTTCAAGGACTTATCACAGATGAAGAAGTAAAGGCCTGCTCCGTAGGCCGACACTTCGTAAACGAAAATAGATACAAATACAGAAAGGTGACTATTTTAATAATAAATTTCTCTTTTTAGAGTCAGTGATCCTCTTTTAAATTTGTAGGTTGTTGAAAATTTCATATAAGTATTGGTGTATTTTACGTTTTCCAAACATTTTAAAAATATTTAATGTATTTTTCCGAGTTGTCTAAGTAATTACTTTTTCTGTTCTTAATATATCATGATATTTAGAATCGAACTAGTGGAAAACTGAGGCAGTTTGATATAGTAATTAAAAATGTCTATGACAGGACTGCAAAGATAATTGTGAATCTATAGATTATAAACCATTACTTTGACAATTTTATCTTGACTATTTCTAAAATTACTTTCTTCTCTTTTTACATTACATTGCAATCAAAAAATAGATGTTAATGCATAATAAGATATTGTATTAGCTCTCTGAATGAAAGACTGCGTGAAATGCTTGTGAAATAGAGAGCGAAAAATTCCAGATACGACACTACAAACGTAAAATAGATCAACAGCCATAGGCGCAAATTATTTTACAAAATTATATTACGCAAATTATGTTTATAATATATGAATACATTATGAATGAAAAATGAATTTCATCCAACAATTGGCCTGAAATATATTAAATAAACGTTGATGAAATTTGCAATAAAGAATTACACTATTCAGAACTCAGATGAGGTTCCTTGAAAAATTGTTAAATCTTGTATCATAAATAACGAATATTTTGTGGCTGACATTCCAATGCGTTACTACAACAATTGTTTCTAAGATACACTATCAGTATCAATTTTTAACTGTATTAAAATCTTAAAAATTCCTGTAATTTTTAGAATAGAATGACTATTGATGATGCAGATAATTTTCCTTACTTACATGTAATAATTTTTGTTAAATTTTGATTATTTACCAATTTACGTATTAATAAAAATGCTATATATAGAAATGTTGTGAATCAAAGGTGACTGTTTTAATATTAAATTTCTCTTTTTAGAATCAGTGATCCTCTTTTAAACTTGCGGGTTGCTGAAAATTTCATATAAATATTGGTGTATTTAACGTTTTCAAAACTTTTTAAAAATATTTAATGTATTTTTCCGAGTTGTCTAAGTAATTACTTTTTCTGTTCTTAATATATCATGATATTTAGAATCGAACTAGTGGAAAACTGAAGCAGTTTGATATAGTAATTAAAAATATCTATAACAGGACTGAAAAAATGAATCTATAGATTATAAACCATTACTTTGATTTGACAATTTTATCTTGACTATTTCTAAAATTACTTTCTTCTCTTTTTACATTACATTGCAATCAAAAAATACATGTTAATGCGTAATAAGAATTTGTATTAGCTCTCTGAATGAAAGACTGCGTGAAATGCTTGTGAAATAGAGAGCGAAAAATTCCAGATACGACACTACAAACGTAAAATCGATCAACAGCCATGGGCGCAAATTATTTTACAAAATTATATTATGCAAATTATGTTTATAATATATGAATACATTATGAATGAAAAATGAATTTCATCCAACAATTGGCCTGAAATATATAAATAAACGTTGTTGAAATTTGCTATAAAAAATTACACTATTCAGAACTCAGATGAGGTTCCTTGAAAAATTGTTAAATCTTGTATCATAAATAACGAATATTTTGTGGCTGATATTCCAATGCGTTACTACAACAATTAATTCTAAGATATACTATCAGTATCAGAATCAATTTTAAATATATTAAAATCTTAAAAATGCCTGTAATTTTTAGAATACAATGATTCCATTTCATACAGGACGAATGGTCTATGAACCATGTTTTTAAAAAGCTATGTCATACAACTCCAAATCTTCTTGTTTATTGGAAGATTCAGTTTGGATAATTTTGTCAATTTCCGTGGGTTGAATGCAACCTATTGAGGTCATGTGTGTGAGGTTGTGTTTGCTGTTGTCATTCATTTGTGTACATCACGCACATAACGGTTTCACAAATGTGTTTTTTGTGATGATTTTAAAAAGTATAGTTTGATTTTCTCAAGAAATTCGCGCTATTTTATCGTGTTGTTCCATGGGGACTTGCCTGTACCTTAGGTGTTCTTTGATTTATGTTCACGAAGAGCTGCATGTTAATTTTATAAGGAGATCAGCTCACCAATATTTTCTTAAGTATGTTATGATATCTTGAGTGTATTCTGCCATATGTGTCGGATTTTACTATTTAAGATGAAAATAATACTACCATAGTTCCGATTTCCTTATTCTTTCGTCATTTATATATATGATCGCGTCTCAAAGAACTACGTAATCTTCTCTGTGTAATTTTTTCTGATTCAGTCTTACGTTGAACAACAGTTCCACTTCTCTTTTTGCAGGCATACCTACCAGAAATTGTTTTAACAAACAGCGTAAGCATAGAATTCTCTTTGGATGTGGCTTTTTGTTATTTTCTGCTCCTACTTCATGTAGGGCTTGTTTCACATTAAAATGGTATCCTTTCTCTCTATATAGATACATGAATGCATACTGGAGAGTATCAAATGAATGGTGAATCTTGAGTATGTTGTAATCCTTCTCTTCTTCGTCGTATAATTATACCCCAGTTTGTGTTTCCAATGTCTAAAATTACGACGTTGACTTCATCTATTTATGATGTATTAAATCGAATTTAATGTCCTCCAGTCGATTTAAATTATAACTTAGTAGTCATCACCATTCGAATATCATAGATACCACTCAGTTCAGCTCTGCAATAAATAAGTTGATTGCATTTATGTAAGAAAATTCTCACATCTTGGATTATTTTTCGACTCAATCCTCCAATGTTTCTGCTGCGTTGCTCAATTACTTTTTCTACATTTGTGATTCATTCATACATTGTCGTGTGCCAGCTATTCTAGCAACACGTGGAGCGCTACTCCACTTTTTCAACTGAAACATATTTTGGTGAGGAGTCCTACTTCCTCAGTACACACATGCCATAGGGACCCGTTTATAGAGTAGGCAACGATTCACACCTCATTTATACAAGGAACGGACAAAGACAGGATATATAGAGAAAGAACATGCATGCCCGAAACGGGATTCGAACCCAGGACCTCTTTATCCGTAGTCAAGCACGCTGACCACTAGACAAGTTGGTCAGCTACATTTGTGATGAAATATGCTTTAGATAAATATAGTCTTTATTTGATAATGGAAATAATAATCCCATTTTGTGATAGATTTGTCCTTTGATGAAAAAAACATAATCAAAACTTCATCTTTTTTTGTTTGATCGAAGTATCACAGTTAGACGTCATTTGCAAACAAGAACTGTACGCTTTTACATTTTGAAGAATGAGATTTGATTCTGGAATTTCCCTGGTGGTATAATGTAAAAAATCCTGCTGTGGTACTTCCAGTGGTGGTAATAGAACTTTTGTATTTATGCAACATATTACTGGTGTTTCTTTTCTGATTTTTTTCGTATTAAAAATTTACCTCATGTTATTCCTCTTTCTGACTACGACGTGTTTGTGTTTGTTATATTGTTTCGTTGCGTCATAAAAGATTTCTTTATTTGTTATGTTGTACAGTTAACTTATCCGGGTCCCCACTTCTTTTACAGTTATATTTTTATGGGATGTTTGCGTTTGTAATCCTTTATTACAAGAATGCGTAACAATTCTTGCTTTTCAAATTCCTTCAATTTCAATGTTCTTCGGTTGTTCTTTATTCTATTCTATAATGACGAGATTTAAATGTAGTTTTAATTAAAAATAATATAAAATTTTTTATTTGTGCAGAAGTTAATCTTTTCACACTTTGCAATGTTATTCAAGACGATCTTTATTTCTTTAAAAGTAAATTATACAAATATTTTAATTTTGGAAAAAAGGAATTAATAAAAAAACTTTCAAATTATTGAAATTTTATGTTATTTACACTTCCAAAAATTTCTTGGAGATAAATGAAATCAAATGTACATTATGATCCTCCATAAACTATGAAACAAATATATGTATTCTGCTGAAATTGAAAATGATCTCAAAAGACCATGATGTATATCTTCAATAAATTTCGCCTCATGTAAATCTTAGTGGCAATGAGACCGCAGATAGACTGCCCAAAATGAAAGTGAGGAATATACACCAGCTGATTCATCATTTAAATGCCAGGAACTTTTTTCTTATAAAAAATATTGACTAAATTCCACCCACGCACCAATGGTTCTCTGGAACATCTCCTGGAGCTCTTCTGAAAATAAAATGGGATTGAAAATCTTAGACTGAGTTTGCCAGATACTCAAGTGGACATCTAAAATGTTTATCTTTTGAATGTGATACAAATAATCACCCACTCTTAAAAAATTCTTTGACCATCCAGCCTCATTGAAACATATACTAGACTGTATGTAATTTCAAGGGAGGGTTTCTCCTGAGATCTCCTGCTAGGCATCGCCTTTCTGGCTCTTAACCATTTATTGGAGTTGATCTGAAAAATGTCAGATCTTTAAAGATTTGACATTTGTCACACAAGCCACAAAAGCAATAAATGTCCTCGCAAACATATCTATAACATCAATTTTTGTTTTCTTTAACATTCCAACAACAAATTGCGCAATATAGTTTAACATTTCAATCATGAAAATGTTATTTTTGTGTAATTTAATTTCCCAAATATGATTTAATATTTAATTCTGATAGCCTACTGATAAGAAAATGAAATGCAGAATTTTTAATTGTATTGTATTATTCTATTCATGAAAATAATTGCATCAAAATCCAAAATTTTACTAATTTATGTACTGTTGTGAATGACGGAAGATAATTTCCCAATCTCTAATTTTTTAGCTAGATTTTTTTAGGAATAAATTTTTTCTTATGTAAATGCATTTTAAGAAATCAAATTAAACTTCTGGAAGTGGATTAAGGTACATTATTTTTCGTAAATATAAATGCTTATTTTATAGCACATGTATTTTGGTTCAACACATTTCACAACAGGTTAAAATTTATTTAAAAAATGAACATTATCTAGAGATTTAAACTGCAAAACCTATTGAGATTTAGTTTTCACAGTTTCTCAGTGACAAGGCCGAGCTGACAGCTAAATGATCATCGCTCAGCTCTTCAGTTCAGTTGTTCGTACGTTGAATTCTCCTTGTGCGTGAATATTTGAAGTAAGCAATCACTTTCAAAATTGAGTCTGTTTTAAATTAGCTTTTGTGAGACAATCGTAACTATAAAGTTATATGTGTATAGAAAACATTTCCAATGACAAAAGAATAGAACCTTTTAAAGTTGCTAGTTAAATAATTTTTTAACTTTGTTGCAATATTATGGAAACTCCAAGACGCATCTGCGGAACCTGGTAAGCATATCATCAATTAAACAATAAAATATAATAAGAAATTTAATTTCTTTTGAAATTTTTATTCATTTAATCACCATAAGAAATTTTCCTTTAAAGTTAGGATTTCTGATAGCAATTTAACATGAATAAAAAAATTGACATATGTCCTAAAGAAGTAAACTGACGTGATTAAAAATTAAGGAAACGTTCCATAAATACCTAATTCATGGTGATCTACTTTCCACCTTTTCTTACCTATTAAAGACAATAACATAAATGAGGAAATTTCTCATAATCGGCAAAGTGTATACACCACTATGGTTTTTTTTATCTTGTAAGCTACCCAATTTTTCTCTTCGGTGTTGTTGAAAAAGTTTTTTTAGTAGATATTTAGTGCTTCTAATGGTTAGAATTTTTAAACGAGTTTAAAGCGGTTGAAGATATGTCTTTTTGTGTTTTACCAATCATCTATCAGATTTCAGTATGGGATTGACAATTCCTGTGTGTTGAGAAAGTGTGCGCACTGAATGTGAAAATGTACAAAAATTAAGCTATTATGTTTTACGTTCCAATTATTTTAAGAATGTTAGCAATGCAATTGTGAATAGTGATTTAATTTATATGATTTAAACACATATTTATATTATATGAATAGTAATTTAAATTATATAATCAGTTTTGTTGTTTTAATTTTCATACACATTCCTGCTATTTATATATATATATATATATATATATATATATATATATATATATATATATATATATATATATATATATATATATATATATATATATATATATATAGATTATAATTAATGAAAACGTAATCTGTTACATCTTTATTAACTGTAGATGAAATTCACGCACTCACACAAGTTAAAAATTAAGCTAAATTATTGAATGCATGGAATGGAAAGAATGATATATTAGTTTATAACATTATTGCATCTCATTATTTTTCTACGAGTTCTAAATTTAGTTATTAGTATTTTATTTAAAATACATATTGATTCTTCATATAAAAAGATGATTTACAATTTAGTCACAAAAACTTTTAAATTTAAACTAAGAACAAAAGATTTTGTAACGGAAACATTACTAATCCTTCACACCAACATATTGAATTTCCTTCTAGGTATATTAATTCAGAACTTATTAAAAGCTCATAATTATCTGGAATTATTAAATAGTTATAATGCTTTTATAATCTAGAATTTAGAAGCCAAAATACGGTACCAGAATTAATATGAACTTTTTTCTGTTTTTGAGTTTCATTAGATTGAGGAAAAGTTTGAAAGAAACAATTATCAATAATATTACATTTTAATTCAATAGTTAATTGAAAGTTTTCAAATTTTTACAAAAGAATTTAAAAATAACGTTGTAATATATATACATGCATATATATATATATATATATATATATATATATATATATATATATATATATATATATATATATATATATATATATATATATATATATATATATATACAGTTTTACTTACATGGATTTTAAAAATGATATTCTTTATTACATGAATAAATAAAGAATTATTTGGATTTTAATGTTTAATAAAAGATTAAATTTTAATTCATAATTTATTTATAAATATAGTTATTCAATATGAGTCCCTTACAATTAAATTTTCATTAATTTTGTGAGAAGTTTTTAATTTTCATTTACTTATGATATATTTTGCAGACGTCAAGATTCTTTTAGTAAAGCAATAGCTTTAATTCTATGCTACATTGGCGAAAAAATTATTTATACGCTTATGATAAATTATTGAAATTATATAATAATGAAAATAATATTAATAATGAAAAATATTTTTCTCCAATGCAGGATTGATTGGAAACGTAATTGATACACAGAGTCTATAAGAGCTATAATTGATAAATAATTTTACTCTGTGCAAAGTGATGTTTATAGAGTGAATATTTTAATTAATATAATAACCAATTAAAATATTCACACCATAAGCATAATTGTTTATTTTTCCATAGAGAAATTTTACCATTCATATATCAAAATGTATAGGTATTTTTATAAATATATACAATAACAGAACTTCATTCTTCCAGATTTTTCTTTTTGTGGTTAACACATATACGAAATCTTCAATTAAAATGTACTTTGTAAGAGCAATTTAATTCGAATGATTCGAAGTAATAAGATTTCTTACAAAGTCATCTGAATGGCCTTTGTTTAAAAAATGGCATTTACAAACTAATGATATTTATCGAAAATTTTTAACTTTAATTTAATAAAACCAGTTTACTATAGTTACTCATTCGTTGTGTGTGTTTCCAAAAACGGTATGCAAAACGTCCACCTAATTTCGTATAATATATAATTAGTTAAATACACTAAATTTTTTGTTAATGACATGAATTAAAATTGCACAGAGAAAATGAAACGTATTGATGTTTTCTATTGTGTTAAAAAGTTCATTCAGATCAAAACAGTTATATTAAAATAGGAAAGTTGAAAAAGTTTGTGCAAATCTGTATGCCAAAAGTCCATTTTATTCTATTTTTATTTTTAGGATTTATAAATTATTCCAACTCTCTTTACGAAAATACCGTTATCAAAAATTTTAAATTTATTCAGAAAACAATTATAAATACTTTACATATTCAAAATGAGTTTTTTCACCAATTTTTAAATTATATATAGTTACACTTTTCAAATCTGTATCTATTTTTGTGTACGAAGTGTCGGCCTGCGGAGCAGACCCTTACTTCTTCACCTGTGATAAGTCCTTGAAGGAAGACATTGCGGTACTGACAAGGGACGCTAGTCTTGAAGCGTGAAGAACCGAGTCTTGGCGGTGAGAGCCAATCAGCGAAGAGCTGAGGGGCAGAGCAATGAGTTGAAAATTTTTATTCTACTTGAGAATAGAGGAAATAATAAAGTTGAAATAAAACTGTTATATACAGTGAAAATAGAAAAAATAAGAAATAATCCTGAATAAATGAAAAGCAATATGAAGTTAAGTAAGGCTATATACTCTATATACAAAAATTATATTAAATATATTCATCTAAATAATGTCTGGGGATTGGCCTATATTTACAGTCTTCTATGAGATACTCATAGTGAAAAACTTGATTAAATGCACCATCTGTGCAGTTAATTCCTTTATCGTAGAATGTTTTATTTAGGTTAGCAATATGCTCTAGAATATCAATAATTTTCAGATCTTTTGAAATGTTTTTATTGCGAATATAGTAGGGCGCCTTCAAATTTTTTCTAAGTATTTTATGTTAATACACTCTAGGTTTGTGTTTGTCTGTTGGCGTAATACTACTCCACACAGGTGAAGCATAGGTGATGATGAGTCTTAACATTCTAAGGTAGAGTCTCTTGAGTTTTAATGTTAAATTTGAGTTTTTTCCAAATAAGTTGAATAGGCATCCATAAGCTTGATTGGCTTTTTTAATAACGTTATTGATATGTGCAGTCCATGAAAGTTGAGTAGTAAATGTGAATCCAAGATATTTAATGGTTTTCTCTTCCGGAATGATTTTATCGAATAGATAGTGTTTATTATGTTGAAGTAGTTTTATTTCTCTTTTTTCTATTAAATACTATAAGTTGGGATTTATCAGCATTTATATTTATTCTCCATTTACTGCACAAGTTTTCGATGTTAATTAACGCATTTTGAAGTTTATGAATAGCATTATTCGGCCTCATAGAATCAACTATAATAGCAGTGTCATCTGCGTAGAAAGCAATTTGAATTGAGTTATTGTCCAAACCAGGGAAGTCATGGGTGAAAAATAGGTATGAGATTGGGCCCAGGATGCTACCGTGGGGGTCTCCAGCTTTGATGTTCAAAGTAATAGAGTTTTCATTATTGTATTTAATATGGAAGAAGCGATGAGTTCGATATGAGGTGATGAGTAAAATTATATCAGTGTTTATGTTGAGTTTTATGAGTTTGTATAGTAGGCCTTCGTGCCATACTGTATCAAAAGCTTTTGCTACGTCAAGCATGACCATAGCTGTATACACATTGCGATGAATATTTGACATTTCACAAAAGGTTAAAATTTATTAAAAAAATGGACATTGCTACTGATTTAAATCTCCTAATTTTTTACCAGTTTATACATAGTAACATCACTATAAGTTGTTAAAAGTATTTCTTTTATGATATATTATCTTTGATTTTAATGTTGATATTTTTAAGCAGTGATTAAGATTATTTAAGCATTGAGAAGAAAATATGCAGTTCTTAACCATTAATGATGTATTCCCATTATTTAAGATATTTTCAATTTTCTAAAAATTCTTGACATTTGGTAATCAATTAATGAAATCTTTTAATTTAATAAATATTTTTCTGGACTGGGAAATACAAAATAAAAAATATTGAAACAAATTAAGAAACAAAATTTGCCGTGAATCATTGTGTGGCTAAGAATTCAATATTAAGAATTGAAATATTTATAGTCTTCCTTAAATTGCTTATTACCATTAAAAAATGACAAGTCTAAATACGTAAATCTGGAGTCATCATTATTCGTATTGCTTCTCCAACGTTTTGGGTAAAGTATTTGAATGTTTTTTAAGAGAATGTTTGACGTAGGAAATAATCACTCTTTTCAAAATATTTGGTGTGTATCAAGCACTTTTATCCCACATTATCATGAAACGAAATAAATTTTTTATAGTTGTTGGTTTTCTGCAAATAGTTGGTAATTCAAGCACAGGAAGAAAAAAAGTAATATTAAATATTCGCGATTTTTCTGATTTAATGATGCTAAGTAAACACCACAAAGTTTTCCCATAAACTCTAAAATTTTGATGTGTTTGATATAACTACTTATTCACGTTATTGAAAATTTCTTTAGTTGTTGCACCAGCACTCTTCCTTTAACTAGCACATCGTTGAGCTTTATAAGTTAAAACAGAAACAGCCGGGTGAAGACTTCATGATTTTGCAGCCAAGATTAAGCAGAAGACCCCCAATAGTGAGCCTGCCACCCTAATAGGAATAATTTTTTTGGAAAAATTTACATACCTAGTTTTAACGTAACTCAACCGCCATTAGTTAGCTTGAAGGAGCTTTGGTTAAACCTGAATTCAAACTAGAGACTTTCAAAGAATGAGAACAACACTCTGACCAACCAGGCCAACAAATTGCAGAAAAAAAGATTTTAAAATGAATATAATAATTAACAAAAGTTGCACAAACTATAATGTATACAAGCAATATAACGCCTCAAATACAGTCCATTAAAATTGTAAAAATTGTTCTCCTTTAATATTACTTTGATTATTTAATATAAATTTTTTATTCTATTTGAAGAACAAGAAATACTTTTAACTACAATTCAATTTCAGTGTATTTCGGTCTGCATTAGGTAACGTGAAGACGATATAACTAAAGATGCACGAGTATTTTTTTGAGATTGTGATCGCTTTCTCCTTTCTTTAAATTAATATTTTCTAACATACACATTTATGCCATATGAAAAGAGAATAGCTAAAATCCTTGTTAGATAATAAGGTATCTGTGTCCTACTTGGTCAGGTAGTCGTTCTCCTTTTATGAGATCCGTCATATTCACGCAAGGTATCCTTCATCGATTATGGTCGCACTGTCTTCCAAATAAAGAATACGTCTGGGGAAGGTAGGTAAAGTATTGGAACGTTTTATGTTCTATTCCTGCTTCCAAATTAAGAAAACTACCATTCGGCTCCTTTCACTAACTGGTAGAGCCTAAATTAAGGCTAGACACAAAGAAGTAGATTGGTGCATCAACGACAACAAAAGGTCACCCATTCAAGTCCTGCACGTCGCCACAAAATCCACGAGGGGGTGTACCTGAGCGGAACGGGCGAAGTACGTTGTCGAGAATTCTACTAATAGGGTCATCCAAGACGAAAAGAACATTCCATTATGCTCATCTAAGAACCTCAGACAAAGAGCATTGACTGACTTCTACCTTTGGGATTGTCCATGGGTGCTTCAGACCTCGGACCAACAGAAGCTGGACACAACTTTCTCCTGCACCCTCACGGAGCGTATTCTGGATTTTGTCGGACTTTGCCGGGAAGATTTATCCTTAAAACCCCTGCTAGTCATCGACTTTCTGACTGTCAACTGTTTATTGGAGTTGATCTGGCAAATGTCAGATCTTTAAAGAGGATAAGCCACACACACAAAAGGTCCCTGTGGCGAAAATTGTATTTCAGGTTAATAATAGGTCATTAAAAAATTTTCGTATTACAAAAGTTTGAAATAATATTGTACTGACGATATTCTGCTTTTTCTTTCAATAAATATTAAAAAAATATGAGCATTTCAGAAAAACATTTATATGAACTAGTAATTTAAACTTTAGTCTTTCACATTCAATCTGCAGGATTCTGTCTAGTGAGAAAAATGAGCTATTGAACCACCTATATCCTGCTTTAATAATGTTTTCCAAAATTTTTAACTATGCTTACTTTTTAATTCAAATAAATCAATTCTGATCGTGGATTGAAATGGAAAAATTTGGGCAGGTACACTTTTTCATATTGGCTTATTGTCGGTGTTAAACTGTTTAAATTTTCCAGTGCAATTCCAGTTAATAATAAGAACAAAAGAACAAAATAGTTCCTTTGGTAAACTGAAATTAGTAAATACTTCACTTCTTGGTGATGCAAGGTAAATTAATTTTTACAAATAGCAGCATGATTGCTAATTTGATGACAAATATAACAAAAACTCATTTTATATAATCATTTTGGGCTAGAAAGTATTATATATGTTACACGTAGCTTTTGTTAAGTGTTTCTTTTTTACTAATGTGAGTCATCTTAAATTTTGTAATGAAATATGTATACAATATGTTTAATACCTATTTTACTGAGTAATTAGTAAAAGAAAATTTTTTTTACCGTGGAATATATTTATAGTGAGAAATGTTCAATTTCTCCTAATGTTTGTAAGTTTAACTTCCTCATTTATTCAGGAATTTGTTAATTTGTTAATGATTTTCTTATAAAATTTATTATGTATTATAAAGAGAAATGATAAATGGCTACATATTGAATGCATATATTGACACGTATATGCATCTTATACTTGCTACATTTTTTATACTTGTTACAAGATTTTGTTTGTTACATTTTCAAGGATGCTTTCCATGAATGTAACGATAATTTTTACTATTAATTTTCTACATCATGAATGAATTATCTTTAAAGATGCTAGTTGAATTTTAATAGTTCAATGGTTAAAAATTTAAATAAGAATTGTAGTTTTCTTTCCCTAAATTTATTTGCAGAGGAATTTGTAAGTGTATCAAAACGTCATCCGAATGATTAAAAAATATTTATAGCATTAACAGGCAAGATTAGTTAAATATTCATGTAAATGGTATGTAATTTGGTAAAACACATATTTAACTTCTAAAATGTGTTTACTTTGAATGTAGCAATGAACACAATTTGACTGGAATCAAATTTGATCTTGTGTAAAAAGAATATATAACGAGCCTTTTATTGATCTATTATTTTTTGAATTACAAAGAAAAATAATAAATAAAATAAATGAATAAAGAAATAAAAAATATATTTTTATAATTTTGTTAATTCATAATGTGAATTTATAATTTTGTGAATTAGAGATTTCTTTTCTACCAATTCATGCATAAATATATAATATACAACAGAATCTAGGTACATTTATATAGTAACTCTAATCGTGTCATTCGACTCTCATCCAGAAAGTTTTACATGCTAACGTGGATTTTAAATCTAATAGTTGAATTGCATTTTTTTGGTGTTAGATACTACAACTAAAGTTAGAACAATATGACGTTCATATAGTTGCCACAAATCTATAATATTCTCAGTGATGATGTCGGCTGTACTTTGTATGTAATTGGTTTTTATAAAATTAAAATAGAAACATTGAATTTCTTTATTTTGTAATAAGAAAACTATTCATTCTTAGTCAAATCAAATGTTTTCAAAAATATTTAATTCTAATTTTTAAAATGTGATAAATGCATTAGTCTGCTTAGAATATTTTTTACTAAAAAGTAAAGACTTTCATTCGAAGGTAGTTCTCTTGACAAGTATACAAGGTTGGTTTGTTTGTCGCATAATCATAAAAATGTATCATAAAAATTTATAATTTCTTAAGATTAAATAATTTTTATTTTCATATAGCATTAAATAAAAATTAGTCAATTAATGTATTCAATTAAATTAAATTGTATACATAAAAAATTAGTTATACAAGATTTGGTTTCTTGGTTTCTTTGTCGCTCAACGGTCATTTTTTGCACACGAGGGATAATTAGACCGGGACTTACGGCTTAAAGTGGATTTCGAACCACTACAAACATCCATGCCCAAGGTGGGATTCAAACCCACGAACTGTTGAACCGAAGGCAAGAGCGCTAACCATTCGGCTGCCAGCTCGGCGACAAGTATACAAACCATACCCTTACAATTCCCTTACAGACACCCTTACTCAATTCCTACAATTATATAATTTCTTCTTAACTTAATTAATTCTCTCTTTAACTTTTTCTTTGGTCTTTATATAATAAAAATGATATCTCATATAAAGACCAAATCATTAATTTAAAAAGTCCTTTTCTTGTGAATCAAACCATTAACGCGTTGACAATATAACAGAAAAAAAAGTGAAATGAAAAAAGGAAGTCGAAACATTCACTTTATAGTTAGTTTAAATTGGCAATGTACATTTAAATTTTTGAAAATTTCATTTATTAATGGAATTTTAAATTAATAATGAGATACCTTCATTTCGATAAAGTGAAAACAACTGTGGATGATAAACGTGGCATTTGTTTTTTTCTATTTTTTAATTTTTTCTTTATCTTTTATACAGTTAGACAATTTTTGCATCTATTAGCATAGAAAGACTGTTAGTACCTTTGTAATTTGCATATTCAATGAGTTTCCTCTATTTTCACATTTTATTGCAGTCAAATTTACAAATTAATGCGTAATAAGGATTTTTATTAGCTCTCTGGATGAAAGATTGCGTGAAATGTTTATGAAATAGCGAAAAATACCAGATACGACATTACAAAAGTAAAATCGATCAACAGCCATTAGGGCATATTATTTTATAAAATTATAATACGCAAATTATGTTTATAATATAAGAAATTCTTAAATCTTGCATCATAAATTATGAATATTTTGGCTGATATTCAATTGCGTTACAACAACAGTTGTTTCTAAGATACATTTTCAATTTCAGAATTAATCTTTTTAACTTTATCAAAATCGTAAACATGGCTGTAATTATTAGTATACAATGATTGATTATAATACAGATAATTTCCTTACTTACATGTATTAATTCTTGTTAAATTAAATTTTATCTGCAAATTTAAGTAATAATGAAAATACTATATATAAAAATGTTGTCGTAAGTCGAATGCGCAGCTAGAATCATCTTCAATTATTTAATCAGTTATTATATCTTTGAAATTTGGGGGTTGTTGAATGTTTCCTAGATTTTTCATAGAAAGATTTGTGGTTCTTACATTTTCCAAATTTTTTTAAGTGTTTAATTTATTTACCGAGTTGTGCAAGTAATTATTTTTTTTGTTCTTAGTATTTCACGATATTTAGAATCGATTTAGTGAAAAACTGAGGCAGCTTTATATAGTAATGAAAAATGTCTATGACAGGATTACAAAGATAATTGTGAATCTATGATTATAAATCACATTATTTTGATTTGACCCATTTTATCTTGACTATTTCTTAAAATACTTTTTTTAAGGTCATCATTTTAATTAATTTTACTTTCATACTTTTTTAATTCTTGTCAAAAATATAGTTTTGATTTGCGTTTTTTAAATACCTGCCGTATATATTGCAACTACAATATCTAATATATATATATATATATATATATATATATATATATATATATATATATATATAAATTTTTTTCCTATTCTTATTAAAATCTTGTTTTTTAAATAGATTTAACATTTTATAATCAGAAGCTAGCTTACGACGATAGAAATATCTTTAACGAATTTGTAATTACTGCAATGTCTTTTTCATTATAATTACAGCTGGTGAAATTTTGAAATAAACTAATCGCAAAAATATTTTGTCTTAAATAATAAAGAATTAAAATATTAAAAAATAATTTTAAATCATACATTGTTAATCATTGATACATACAGCAATGAATTTTACATTTTATCTGGTTAACGTTTCCTTGAACGAATTTATACTAAAATTAACATAATATACTAACTACAGTAAATTTTATTGAGATATTTATAAAACGAAAATAAAATGAACTATATATATATTTCTAAATGCTTCATGTATCGAAAATTACAAAAGTTTTGAACAATGTTTAACGCATCACTACAGCTGTTTGCCCTAAATTGTTCTGCGCTTATCGTTGAAAGAGAGAACAACCTTTCAGTTGTGTTGAGCATAAAAATGATTATTTCTTAGTATCATACATATAATTAATATTTAGAAGCTTGATATTTTTAGATGTATTGGTACTTATTGAGGTAAGCATTGATATTTGGAGAATTTTTTTACATTTTTCAAGTTTACATATAGAAAAAATACCATGCATAAAAAAAAATTCAGAAATTCCACAAATATTCTATGGTTATTTCTCTTCTAATGAGTGTGCCCATTTTATTCTTGGGGTTGCCAAATGTGTTTTTTAGAAGGGAAAGTCAATACTATGTAAAGTATTCTTATCAAAAACGCTTCGAAATGGTTGTGCTTATTGTCGATCCTTCTGTCCAAAAATTATGTTCATTGAAACTTTGATGGAAAGTTTGCAGATATTAAATATTTATCGTATTCTGTTTAAACTGAAGCGTTTTGATTTCCTCCCTTGCTTAAGTTATTTAAAATTAATTGATAGAGACTTAATTGAGACAAAAATATATATTCCTTTGTGGAATGGAAATGATAGCAAAGTACTGGCAGAAATTAAAAAGCAAAATGTACACCAAATCAATGCATTAATCGGAATTCAATATTTACAATACCAATATTTATTCAGAATTATCATTACAATTTATTAACAATAGAATAAGGAAGAGATTCTTTGGCATGATTGTTGCTTTAATCAGCTTCTCCCTCGTTTTTGTTGGACTTGGGAATGTTTTCCACAAAAAAAGATTCATATGCACGTTAATCACTATTTTTAAGCAAATTTAGTAAGCAAAGAAAATATTGTGCGTGAAAGAGATTTCATCTCACATTGTGGCCAAGGAAATTAAATGTCATTTCATGATTTAACTTATAAACTTCAAGAACATAAACACGAGCATTATGAAAACAGTTTCTTCACTTCCGTTTACGTATATTAACATATCCTACATGCAGCTGTAAATCACTTATAATTTTAGTTTTTAAATTTTTGAATATATAATTCATTATTCTTATATATATGTGCATGAATTACATTAATTGTTACAAATAGCTGCTAGTTTGATGACAAATTTAACAAACTCATTTTAATGTATCATTTTGGGTTAGAAAAGTATTATTTATGTTACGTGCAGCTATTGTTTAGTGTTACTTTTTATCATCTTCAATTTTGCAAAGAAATACAATATCTTTGAATGCAAATTTTCCTGAGTAATTGGGAAAAGAAAAATATTCACCGCTGAATGTTTAGGCTGAGAAATGTTAAATTTCTGCTAATGTTAGTAATTTTAACTTCATCATCTTTTAGGCAATAGTTAATTTGTTGATGATTTCTATATGAAACCTACTATACATTGTAATGAGGAATGATAAATGGCTACTTTGAATGCATCGATTGACACGTACATGCATCTTACTCTTATATAAGATATTGTTTGTTACATTTTTATAGATGTTTTCCATGAATATAATGATTATTTTTTTTATTAATTTTCTTCATCCTGATTGAATTTTCTTGAGAGGTGCTAGATGCATTTTGACAATTTTAGGGTTAAAAATTTAAATAAAACAAACTTGTGGTGTTCATTTCTTAAATTTAATTGCAAATGAATTTATAAGTGAATCAAAAAGTCAGCCGAATGATTGAAAAATATTTATAACATTATTTTGAAAAATTAGTTAAATATGAGTGTATATGGTATATAATTTGGTAAAACACACTTAACCTCTAAAATGTGTTTATTTTGAATGTAACAATGTACAAAATTTCATTGGAATTAAATTTGACTAATAAATTCATCCAAAATGAATATATAACGAGACTTTTAAAATAATTTTAAAGATATTTTAAATTCTGAATTGAAAATAAAATAAATGTTTTTTTATTTTTAAATATTTACTGAAGGTTTCTTTTCTACCAATATATACATAAATACAGACAACAAAATCTAGGAATATTTATTTAGTAACTCTAATAGTGTTATTCGTAGACTCTGTTTCAGAAAGTTTTACATGCTGATGCGGAGTATAACAAATTATGTGTGAATTGCATTTTATTTGTGTAAGATACTGCATTTAGAAATATAACCAACTCAGATTCATATAGTTGCAAAATCTTTAATATTCTTATTGATGGTGGCTGCACTTCTTATCTTTTTATCTAATTGATTTTTATAAAATAATAATAGAATTATATTAAATTTCTTTATTTTGAAATAACAAAACTGTACAAGACTTATAAAATATTTAAATACTAATTTTTAAAATGCGACGCTTGCATTAGTCTGTTTAGAATGTTCATTACTAAAAAATTAAAAGGGAATTAAATTCGAAGGTAAATCTTTTGACAATTAGGCTAGACTCCCTTTTTCAATTCCTATAATTAATTTCTTCATTTTATGATTACTTCCCTCTTTAAACCGATGCTTTGATCTTTATAGAAGAAAAATGATTTCTTATATAAAGATTAAAACATCGGTTTAAAATCCGTTTTTATTGATTCAAGCCAATAACGTGTTGACAATATAACAGGAAAGAAAGCCAAGTTAAAAAGACAAGGCAAAACATTCACTTTATGGTTAGTTTAAATTGGTAAGAATAATTTAAATTTTTGAAAAATTCATTTATTAATAGAATTTTTAATTAATAATTAGATACTTCAAATTCGAGAAAGAGAATACAATTGAAGATGATAAATGTGAAAGTTGCTCTCTTTCTTTTTTTAATGTTTTCTTTATCTTTTTTTACAAGTTGACACTTTTTGCAGCTATTAACGCGGAAAGACTGTTAAGAATATTTGCACTTTGCATGTTCAATATAAATTTCCTCTTTTTCAAATAATATTGCAGTCAAATATTTACAAAAATAATGCGTAATAAGGATTTATATGAACTCACTGGAAGAAAGATTGTGTGAAATGTCTATGAAATGCAGAGCGAAAAATTGCAGGTACCATCAAAAATCGCCCAATAGCTATAAGCGCAAATTATTTTACAAAATTATATTACGCAAATTATGTTTATAAAATATGAATGCATTATGAATTAAAAATTCATTTCATCCAAGAATTTGCCTTAAATGTATTAAATAAACGTTGATGAAATTTGCAATAAAGTATTACACTATTCAGAACTCAGATTAGGTTCCTTGAAAAGTTGTTAAATCTTGTATCATAAATAACGAATATTTTGTGGCTGACATTCCAATGCGTTACTACAACAATTGTTTCTAAGATATACTATCAGTATCAGAATCAATTTTTAAATGTAGTAAAATCTTAGAAATGCCTGTAATTTTTAGAATAGAATGACTATTGATGATGCAGATAATTTTCCTTACATATAATAATTTTTGTTAAATTTTGATTATCCACCAATTTACGTATTAATAAAAATGCTATATATAGAAATTTTGTGAATTAAAGGTGACCTTTTTTTATTCCTAATATTTCCTTTTAGAATCAGTGATCCTCTTTTAAAATTGCGGGTTGCTGAAAGTTACATAAAAGTATTGGTGTATTTAACGTTTTCCAATCTTTTTAAAAATATTTATGTATTTTTCAGCGTTGTGCAAGTAATTACTTTTTCTGTTCTTGATATTTCACGATATTTAGAATCGAACTAGTGGAAAACTGAGGCAGTTTGATATAGTAATGAAAAATGTCTATGACAGGACTGCAAAGATAATTGTGAATCTATAGATAATAAATCATTACTTTGATTTGACAATTTTATGTTGACTATTTCTAAAATTACTTTCTTCTCTTTTTATATTATATTGCCGTCAAAAAATACAAATTAATGCGTATTAAGGATTTGTATTAGCTCTCTGAATGAAAGACTGCATGAAATGCTTGTGAAATAGAGAGCGAAAAATTCCAGATACGACATTACAAACGTAAAATTGATCAACAGCCATGGGCGCAAATTATTTGACAAAATTATATTACGCAAATTATGTTTATAATATATGAATACATTATGAAAGAAAAATGAATTTCATCCAACAATTTGCCTGAAATATATTAAATAAACGTTGAAGAAATTGCAATAAAGAATTACACTATTCAGAACTCAGATTAGATTCCTTGAAAAATTGTTAAATCTTGTATTATAAATAACGTATATTTTGTGGCTGACATTCCAATGCGTTGCTACAACAATTGTTTCTAAGATATACTATCAGTATCAGAATCAATTTTTAAATGTAATAAAATCTTAAAAATGCCTGTAATTTTTTGAATAGAATGACTATTGATGATGCAGATAATTTTCCTTACAGATAATAATTTTTGTTAAATTTTGATTATCCACCAATTTACGTATTAATAAGAATGCTATATATAGAAATTTTGTGAATCAAAGGTGAGCTTTTTACTCTTCTCCTCCATTAAAGGGTTATCGGACTTTATTAATAAAGTGGGTGACCCGAACAACTGGAATTAGGAAACATTGGGTTTGGATTTAATGGTACAAAATGCTGATGAAAGCTGAGGTGCACAATGACATACAAACCCAACCTTAAGAAGAAGAAGAATTCATGTCACAAATTTAGTTTTAATTAAAAAAATATTTTTCAAATGTCTGCAGTATTCATAGTAACTGCAATATCGTGGGATTATAAGTAAATTATTTTTCCAACACTTATTTAAATCTTTTTTTAAATAGATTTATAATATTTATTTTCAGAAGCGTATTACAATGCTTGGAAGAGCTTCAACTACTTTGTATTAATTGCAGTGTATTTTTAATTATACTAAAAGCTTAAATGAAATTTTAAAATAAACTTATAGTAAAAATATTTTGTTTAAAATAAAATAGAATTAAAATATTATAATTTTCTTAAAACTATTTATTGTTAATCATCGATTATAGAGCTTTAAAATTTCAATGTTATCTGGTTTACGTTTCCTTTTACGAATTAATTTTATTATAAATTTAATATATTAACTAACGTAAACTTAATTGAAATATTCATTACATTAAGAAAATAAGCTTCATATATGTTTAAATGTTTTATTAAAAATTGATACTAAATGAAAAATTAAAGAATTAAAAATAAATTGTTATCAATAAAACTGCGCCAGTTAGTTTCTATTCATCATTTAAATATTTTTTATTCTCACTTATCCTAATGACATTTTTGCAAATATCAAACTTTCTTATTAATAATTTTATTTTAATTAAATATTTTTGATTATACTATTGTATATTATTGATTAATCAATAGAGGATATCAGAAGAGGATTAAAGGTGGGTCAAATTTTTCTAGTTTTTGGACCTGTGTTTGTGGTCACATTGAATTGTACAATCAGTTTCCCTAATGTTGTATTTGGTGTTGCTGAATTGATTTTCATAAGCAGAAGTTTAATTGTCTAAGAATAGCAACGCCAAGACTTTTGTTAAAAGGAATATTAAATTATTGAATATATGGGCTAGAATTTATTATTTTGAATGATAATATAGCTTATAAAAATTTTGTAATAAATTACAATTTTATAAGAATTTATTAAAATATAATTTTTAAAATAAAAATCACTACTAAAATAAATTTTTATTTAATTTGTTGAATCTCACATTCTCATTTGCCTTATTGATAACCTTTACAGGTGCCAAGATACCTTCTTGTATATACTTCATGTATATACTTCTTGTATAACTAATTTTTTATGTATACAATTTAATATTATTGAATACATAATTGACTAATTTTTATTATATGCTATATGGAAATAAAAATTATTTAATCTTTAGAAATTATAAATATTTATGATAAATTATTAAAATTATACAAATGTAATTAAAATATAAATCAAATAAATATTGAATGAAATGAAATGCAATTTTTTATGAATTATGATCGTAACAAATATTTCGCAATTACAAATCTTATCATATATCCTGAATAGAATATTTAATAATTTGTTCATATTTTATGCTGTGCGAAATCTATTTAAATGATGTTAATTTCCTAAGAATATTACGTCATTGTTTTTTGTGGATGAATAGTAATAAACACGTAAAATCCAAAATCTTAATATTTATTCTAAAACTTTATACTTCATTTATTCAGATATACATGTGAACGTATTACGATAAAATTACTTAAAGCTAATTATTGTATTAAGATTTCCTTTTAAATTACGATATTTGATGATATTTTAAGGAGATAATGAAGTAAATTGCAGAATTCTCAAAGAATTAAGTAGCATTGTTTAAAAATTAAATAAATTGTTCTGAAAGATGAATATTTGTGTCATCCAATGTCTAAAAATAGTTCGAATAAGAGAAATTTTGATTTTAAAAACTAACATTGCAATCAGAACATTAATTGAATAATTTTAATAATATCAGACATCTTGCAACTTAATAGTATTCTTAACTTTGTTTTCCTAGAATTACAAGAAAATATTTATTCGTAATATGGATGAAAATGAAAAATATTAAAAAAAAATCATAAATATGGAGCATTTTTAATATCTTTACAATATTTCACTGCCTGAAGACAGAAATATTTGGAAAAAGGAATGTGCAAAAATAACCATATAAATTACTGTTATAGAAGAATTTTTGTTTCTTATTATTAAATCCTTCTCTTTTTATCAATATTTGCTTCTATAAATACGGAAATAAAATTTAAAATGAAATGATAATAAAATATGTAAAAATATTTTGCACATTCATTGTAAATTTATATTCGTTAAAAAAATTTTATTTTAAAAATCACATTCCAGATAAATATATTCACCAAAGATATGCAATAAACAAACATCACAAATAAGACATGATTGTGAAATTTATTATTAAATTTAAATAATTGACAAATAATTATATAATTCCAAAAAATGAATCAAATTAGAAAATAAAAGGAAATCCATCACAAACTTATGGCTAAAATGCGTTTAGTAATCTTGGGAACTGAAGCAATGTTTTCAACATGAAGTCAAGCTCTAAAAAAAAAAAAAAAAAAAAAAGAGAGAGAAAATGGCCAATGACGCATTGAAAATTATTAAAACTAAGGATCAAATGCGCTTTACAACAGTCTCAAAGAATTCTGTAGAATTGACTAAAATGTAAATAAATTGTTCTGAACGATGAATATTTTTGATACAGTGTCTTAAAATAGTTTATATAAGAGAAATTTTGGTTTTAAAAAATATGCATTGCTATCAGAACATTAATTGAATATTTTTAATATTATTAGACATTTTGCAACTTAATAGTATTCTTCACTTTGTTTTCCGAGCATTACAAGAAAATATTTATGTGTAATACCGATGAAAATGAAAAATATTTGAAAAAATCATAAATATCGAGCATTCTTAACATCTTTACAATATTTCACTGCCTAAAGACTGAAATGTTTGGGAAAAGGAATGTGCAAAAATACCCATATAAAATTCCGTTATAGAAGAATTTTTTTTAAATGCTTCTCTTGAAACAACGTTTGCTTCTATAAATACTGAAAATTTTTTTTAAATGAAATGATAATAAAATATGTAAAAATGTTTTGCACATTCAGTATAAATTTTCATTCATTAAAATTTCGATTTGAAATGTCACATTCCAGATAAATATATCCACTAAAGATATGCATCAAACAAACAACTACTCAAACAAGACACTCTTTGTGAAATTTCTAAATAAGTGTAAATAATTGACAAATAATCATATAATTGCAAAATATTGATTCAATTCGAAAGTAAAACGAAATCTCTAACAATCATATTTTTAAAATTCGTTTAGTATGCATGGGAACTGAAACAATGTCCTCAATATGAAATCTGGTTCTAAAGAAAGAGAAAATAGTCAATGACACATTGATTTAATGCCATTCATCAGATTAAAGCACTATATTTTTAAAAGTGCTTTCATCTGATGATTGACTAAAAATTAGTTAACGCCATTAGTTATTTAATTATTAATTTAGAACATCAGATTAAAGATATACATATTTTAATAACAAGTAAAGAATTTCGCATGTAGATTAATATTATTCTATTAAAGTTTTAATATATATAATTTTCTTGTATGTTACATTGCTAAATTTAACATTTGAAAAGTGCTCGATGCTTATTTAGATAATCATTTATTTTGATAAAAAGTATTTAAATGCTTACATTTTATCTATCAATATTTACTAAGAAATAGGAAGTTAAATGTGATTTGAAATTTAACATTGCTGCCACTTTCTATTTATTCTTTCTAAATTAGGAATGAATGTCAATATGTCCTTCAAGAAATCTTCTCTCTTCTTTCTAACTAACTTTTAATTATCATTAAAACTTTGTTTTCATATTTACTTGCATGTTTCAAAATTTATATTTGCTATTGTCTTTAAAATTTATGCCTTTAAAAGTTTTTTAAAGAACTAAATTTTAGGATTACTTACTTTGAAAATCAATCAGTATTACCTATTTTGAAGAAATTGAAATAAATAATTAAATCTTGCAATTAATATCAGTTAATAAACTCGCTATTTTTTCTTAAAATACGATTTCTAGCAATAATTAAAAGTAAACAAAAAGAAACTTTAAAAATTATGAAAAAGTCAATGGAAATCCTTTAAAATAAAAAAAATGCCTTATAATGGATTGAATACAGATACTAAGAAATACTCACTAGTTTTCTTTAAAAAAAAAAATTAAATGCCAGAGCAGATACTCGAGGTAAAGAATGGAAACTTTCTTTTTTCTTTTTTGAAAGTAGACAATTTTTGCAGTTCTCATTTTAGAAATATTATTCATAATCTATGTGCTTCTCTTATTCAATTTGGGTTTGCTTTTCTTTCGAATTTTATTGGAAAGAATTGTGAATTAGTGTTTACTGAGGATTTGTAATACTTTAACGGATACAACATTTGTGACAGTTATATTAAAAAGAACAATGCAGAAATGTTCCAGATTTGAAATTAAAAACAAAAGAATTCGAGCCATGGATATAAATAGGGTAACTGAGTACATGAGTATATTTTGAATGAAAAATGAACTTTAGATTTTAGTCTATCGAAAATGTATTAAGTAAACGTGAAGGAAAGTTGCAATAAAGAATCACTCAATTAGGAAAATAAAATTGGTTCTTTAAAAAATGGTTAAATATTTTATCATAAATTACGAAATTTTTGCCGATATTCAAATGCGTTATTGCAATCATTGTTTCTAAGATACACTTTCAGTGTCAGTATAAAAATTAATCCTTTTTTTAATGTTTCATACATTATCATGCCTCGTATTTTTAATATGAATTTGTTATTAATTATATTCTGATACACATTTTAAATCTTAATTTAATACTTCTTGTGAAATTAAATATCTGAGTTTGTTCAAATATTCCCTTTATTTTTCACCAGTTTACATATTATTAAAAATATCATATATCAAAATAATGTTATGCTTCGCTTGAAATAACATGGGAATTTTCTTTTTTCTAATCAGCATCTCTATCTTCAGCTTGGGAATTGCTGAATGCATTTTTTAGATGCAGGCGCAGTTATTTTTACAACTACAGCTTGAAATGTCTTAAAAAATCGCTGATGCATTTGTGAAAAATTACAATTATCGAAATATTGGGCGGAAAGAATGTGAACTTTTGATGTAAGGTTTCCCTAACTTCATTAAACGTATATATTTCTTTTTCGAACTCCTTAAAAACCTGATTAATAAAAACTTAAAAGAATAACACTAAAAATATCTCGGATAAAAATCACAAAACAAGATGTGCACCAAGTCAATAGATTATTATTCAATACTTTGATTTGCATAATTCCATCTTACTTTCTAAAATTACTTGTTTTAAATATAATGATTCTAATAACAAACTTAATTTCGATCACAATATCTTTCTCCAAATCTGTGCAGAAAATATTATTATTACAGATTTGCCAATTACGTATGTATTTTTCAACACTTATTAGTATCTTGATTTATAAATTGACTTATAATTTAAAATTCAAAAGTGAGTTTAAGAGAATATAAATAGTTTCAATTAAATTGTATCAATATCATTTTATTCAAATTTGTAACTACATATGGTAAAACTTTCAAAATTAATGGTTAAAATATTTTGTATTACATGAAAATAAGTAGATATTATACTTTTTTTTAAAATAATTCATTATTAGTCATTGAAAAGCATAGTAAATAATCTTCATTTTTATCTGGTTTAAGAGGAACTTTAAAAATTGATTTTACTGTATATTTCATTGAGGTATTCTTAAAAATAAAAATAATTAATCTTCATTTTATCTGAATGGTATATTTTAATAGTTCATTCTATTTAAAAAATTAATCATTAAAATGGATTTAGCAATAAAACTGCCAATTACTTTCAATTTACCAAATACGGAGTTTGATATACCTAATCTTATTGATATATTTTGCAAACGACAAATGTTTTTATTAATTCACTAGATAGGGTACCCACCTTCACTCTAGGTGATGGCATGAGATTCTGTGGTAACTGGAAGAAAAGGATTGAATTTGAAGTATAACAAGTACAAATATTTTTATCGAAAATGTGTTCTAAATACCATACTTATTTTATAGACTAATTTGATTGGGAATTTCATCCTTTTAAAGTTGAATGGCACTTCTATAGAGATTGGTAGTATTGTCGTGACAAATACCGTGGGTCTTTTGTGCTTCCAATCACTAGTTCAGATTCGGTAATGCTATTCAATAACTGTTTTAGGATCGTTCTAATTGCATTAAATAGCTTGATGAGTTGAGATCACCGAGTAGTATGATCGGAGATTAAATTTTCAGACGAAGACAGAGTATTTAGTACATTTTTTATACTTGAAAAAAATGAAAAATACCTGTTGGGAAGTTAACACTTTATTCAAAATTTACAATTGCATCGATTTGTACATTCTCACTCCACCGAAGATTATCTTTTAAACATGAAAATTGATATCGTCGACAATATTATTTTTAGTTGCTAAAAATGAAAAAAATCGCCATGAAATACCCATTCCGGATTGGTATAATTATGACCAATACTTCTATAAATTTGGTCGTTGATTGGTTTCGGTACTGCATATCTTGCAGAAATCCTTTTCGTGATCAATAAGGCCGGAAATTTGGTCTATAGACTTTGTTCCTTTGCCAATTTCTAAAAGATATTGAAGAATCGTGTTTCAATTGTTCAACTCTCATTTTTTTGTTATTTGCAGTATTTGTATATGTAGTTAATTTTACTGATTTGTATAAGAGATATTAGTTTTTAAAACATGCATTAATTTCTTCTGCTAGTGTTGCTTGGAGGTAATTGGAAGTGATTGTTTAAAATCTCTTGAGATTTTGAGTGTAACTCCTCCCATTACTGTAGAATTATCTCAGAAGTCTTGCTATGTTTTGTGCTTAGAGACGGCTGATTTTTATGTGCTATTGTGCATTCGTCCCAGAAGATAATTTTAACTTATTTTAAAAATTCGCGTCATCCAGATGCTCTTGAGATTTAACATACCGAAAATTATTCTTCAGCTGAATTCAACGGTATTTGCAGGAAGGAATTTACAGTTCATCCTTATTTCCTAAATCCGGCGGAAATGCTAGACGATGCAAATGCAAGAGCGATGTATTGTTTAGTACGTATTTTTGCCAGCAACAAATTTATTGGAAACGTTTTCCTAGAGCTGCCTGGTGTGTCCAATTAAATAACTCCAACTGTGTCGTTGTTGATACGGTCCATGATTTAGTTTTAAATCTCTATTTGATATTCACTGAAAAGAGTCTGGTTGAGAGCAATGTATTGAAGTTGTTCGTTTATGTTGTAACCTACTTCCTTTGCAATATCGAGATGTATTGCACTGAAAACCTCTTGTCGTGGTGCTGGCACCCCAAGCATTAATTAGGTCTGATTTTTTACCGCTAAACATTTATCTTGTGTGTGAATGTGTGTTTTTTTGAAGATATTGTCGTTAAATTCGATGACCAGTTTTTTTATTAGCTTTTCGGATTCGCTACAGTATATCATCACACATATTTTCTTTGAATAATTCCCTTTGCTATTTCAGATCCTTTGGGTTATTTATGGTTAAAATTATGGAGAAAAAACCTCTGACCTCATCAGCTGAAGCTGTGAGGGAGTTTTCTTGAAATGTTAACACCAGTGATTGTCGTTTTCCAGTAGTCTTATGTGTTGGCGTTCTTCTCTGTCTGATATGATGTTCTACGTCTGACAGTGGTAACTATCAATAGTCTCGAAACCCGTGAATTTATTTTGTCCCATATTTTGTGTAGCAACATGTGGAGATAGAACCATTCGGTGGTCTTCATATTTGACTATACACTGCCTAGTCTGCTAGTTTTCATGATTCCTCTGTTGGAACTCCTTGTATTCGTCATTGGTTTTTCCAGTTTGATTCTGCATCTTGTATTTGTATTTTAGCTTAAACTACCTTTTTATGTAATCGTCTTCTTTATTCACAGTAAAAATTATCTCCGATTCGGGTGAACGTCCAAGTACGTGTTTATTTATTTATTTACTTTTCTTCACATGTACACGACGAGTTGAAGTTTAATGGCCTATATGGTCAGTGTCTCATTTTTACAGCTATGTCATACAACTCGAAATATTCTTGTGTAATGGGAGATTCAGTTTGGATAATGTTTTCAATAATCTTCGGGGTTACTCTTAAGCAATATGGGTTACTCTTAAGGAACTTTTTATATAGAATGATGTAAAAGGAAATATATATATAAATGTCTGCGTTTGGAAGGCATTTAATTATTATTAATTTGTTTCTTGCTGTTACGAGTGATTTTTTTTGATTTTCGTATTAAGTACATCGAATCCATGAAATGATACATTTTTACAATTAACACCTCTAGTAAAAACATAAACAAAAATGAATTTTTTCTTAATAACTAAGCTTAGAGAAAATTTAAATATAGTTTTTCAGGAGTAGTTAAAAAACTAAATTTAAAAATTACTATTGATGAGAAAGAATACAGAAGCTGAAAAATTAAGAAAAAGTATGCCATATTATTATACAACACTATTTTAATAATGCTGATAAAACCGTGTTATAATAAGGTCAATTATTACGACATTTTGTGCTACAAAATGGAAGAACTGAATTTTATCGATATATCTTGGCGTAATTGCATAGAATTTATTTGCTCAAACTGTAAAAATAAGTTTCTCCTTTATTTCACGTTCATTTACTTTTGTTTTGCATACTTCAACGATAATTAAATATTTCCCTTGTATCACTTGTTTTTCTCCTTTAAGAAATTTTTGAAAGGCAAAAATTTCACAAATAAATAAGTTATCAATTAATCACTGTTTCAATTCTTAGCGTGAAAAAAGTTTTTCAATAGCGGGGTATACAAATTACCTTCACCACAGCAAGAAGTCATTAATGTTAATGGTAATTAGATTATATAATATAGTTTATTGCCGTAACTTTAAAAGACGCTAATGCAATCGCTAGATACAAACTGTAAGAAAAAATCATGGAAATGTAACATGTGTTATAAAAGAAAATAGCATTTTATTACCAGGTATATTACCAGACTTAGAACCCACAAACACTTCTGTAGAATGACTAAATGCAGACGACACACAATCTTACGAATCATGTAGGAACTGCCTTGAGAAGGAGCTCACCCCGGAATGCATTTTGAACTGTCCAGCCATCATAAGAAGTTTAGAAGCTGTTGACGAATTTCTCTCTTAAGAAAATCTAGACGCTTTATATGATGTATATTAAAATAGCGATTTCCTAGCTAAAATATATGTTTATTTAAAAATTAAAAAGATTGATTAAAAGTTGAACATAAGAGATATATAATCTCGTATTTGCTAGAATAAGGATCTTTTGATTTTGAATTTGTATATTGCAGCTGATAAATTTATGGAATAAATTTAATGAGAAAATAAATTCCTCCCAAACTCTAAAAAACATAATCCTCTTCTGCTCATTTTGTTTAATTCATAACAAAATATTTAAGCGAATTTATAAAAAAATATACAATATTAAAGAAACACATTAATATATACAACTTTTCCAACATTTACAATATTTTACTGACTTAAGAAGATAATTTTTAAAAATAGGTAAGTTCAAAAATAATCATATAAGATCCTGTATTAGAAGGCAATTAGTTTCTTTTTATTTCTTTAGATATTTGTTATGAAAAGTGATTATTTATTATAAACCTTGATGATTATTACTAAAAATGATTATTTATTATATATCTTGTTTTCTAAATGGATTTAAAATTTTATATTCAGAAGCTAGCTTACGACGATAGAAATAGCTTTAACTAATTTGTATTAATTGCAATGGATTTTTAATTATAATTACAGTTGGTGAAATTTTGAAATAAACTAATAGCAAATATATTTTGTCTTACATAATAAAGAATTAAATATTAAAAAAGGGATTAATATTAAAAAGGGAGGATGATTTGAATTATTGAAAATTTCATTTATTAATAGAATTTTAAATTAATAATTAGATACTTTCATTTCGAGAAAGAGAATACATTAATGTTTTCCTTATCTTTTGTTTAAGTAACCCTTTTTGCAGCTATTAACGCAGAAAGACTGTTAAGAACATTTGTACTTTGCATGTTCAATATGAATTTCCTCTCTTTTCACATTATATTTCAATCAAAAATTACAAAAATAATGCGTAATAAGGATTTATATGAACTTACTGGATGAAAGATAGTGTGAAATGTTTATGAAATGCAGAGCGAAAAATTGCAGATACCATCAAAAATCGACCAATAGCTATAAGCGCAATTTATTTTACAAAATTATTTTACACAAATTATGTTTATAGTACATGAATACATTATGAATGAAAAATTCATTTCATTCAACAATTTGACTGAAATATATTAAATAAACCTTGATGAAATTTGCAATAAGGAATTACACTATTCAGAATTCAGATGTGGTTCCTTGAAAAATTGTTAAATCTTGTATCATAAATAACGAATATTTTGTGGCTGACATTCCGATGCGTTACTACAATAATTTTTTCTAAGATATACTATCAGTATCAGAATCAATTTTTAAATGTATTAAAATCTTAAAAATGCCTGTCATTTTCAGAATACAGTGACTATTGATGATGCAGATAATTTTATTTACTTTTATGTAATAATTTTTGTTAAATTTTGATTATCCACCAATATACGTCTTAGTAAAAATGCTATATATAGAAATGTTGTGAATTAAATGTTTGTGACGGAATATTTATCTATCTTTTTAGAATCAGTGATCCTCTTTTAAACTTGCGGGTTGCTGAAATTTTCATAAAAGTATTGGTTTATTTTACGTTTTTCAAACTTTTTAAAAATATTTAATGTATTTTACCGCGTTTTGCAAGTAATTACTTTTTCTGTTCTTAATATTTCACGACACTTAGTATCGAACTATTGGAAAACTGAGGTGGTTTGATATAGTAATGAAAAATGTCTATGACAGGACTGCAAAGATAATTGTGAATCACTAGATTATAAATCATTACTTTGGTTTGACAATTTTATCTTGACCATTTCTAAAATTACTTTCTTCTCTTTTTACAATATATTGCTGTCAAAAAATACAAATTAATGCGTAATAAGGATTTGTATTAGCTCTCTGAATGAAAGACTGCGTGAAATGCTTGTGAAATAGAGAGCGAAAAATTCCAGATACGACATTACAAACGTAAAATCGATCAAAAGCCGTGAGCGCAAATTATTTTACAAAATTATATTACGCAAATTATGTTTATAATATATGAATACATTATGAATGAAAAATGAATTTCATCCAACAATTTGCCTGAAATATTTTAAATAAACGTTGATGAAATTTGCAATAAAGTATTACACTATTCAAAATGTTTATAATAATTCTGACCCTTTTTAATGCTTAGATTTAATAATTCTTGTTAAATTAATCATCTAATTTTTTTCAAAAATTCCTTTTACTTTTCTACCAGTTTACATATAAATACCAAATATGAAAATGATGTAATTTTGCATTACTAGCGAATAATAAATCCATCTCTTTCTAACCAGCATCCTTAAATAAAGTTTGGGGATTGCTGAATGTCTTTTTAAGTTGCAGGCGTAAATATTTTTCGAACTACAGCTTACAATGTTTCATTGTTAATGTTGAGTGTCGCTTTCGTTGCGACATTTCAATAAAATTACTTTTCTAGAAACATTGGGTGGAAAGAATGTAAATTTTTTATGTGCAAAGTTATTTCTAACTTTGTTCAACAAATATTTTTCTTTTTTCACTACTTTTGAAGTCTAAATAATAAAAACTTCAAATAATAATATCACTAAAATGTGTCTCTGACAGAAATCGCAAAACAAAATGGGTTCCAAATAATAAAAGATATTTGTTCAATGCTTTGATTTACAATATTTTATCTTAACTTCTTCGGAAATTATTTGTTTTAAGTGTATTGATTCAAATTACAAACTTAATTTCAATCACATTATTTTACTTCATATCTGTGCAGAATACATTGTAATTACAAATTTACCAATTACGTATGTACTTTATCAATACTTATTAAAATCTTGATCTATAAATAGATTTATATTTTAATATTTAAAAGCCAGTTTACGAGGATATAAATAGTTTCAATTAAATTGTATCAATATCATTGTTTTCATATTTATAACTTCATGTGTTAAAACTTAGAAACTAGTGGTGAAAGTATTGCATGAAAAATAAATAAAAAGCTATATTTTTTTAAATAATTCATTAATAATCATTAAAAAGCATAGTAATTAGTTCCCTTTTTATCTGGTTTACGAGGAATTTTATACAATAATTTTACCGTAAATTTAATTGAAGTATTCTTAAAAATAAAAAAAATATATTTATCTAAATGTTTTATTTTAAAAGTTAATTCTAACTAAAAAATAATGATTAAAAAGTATTTAGATATAGAACTGCCAATTACTTTCAATTTACTAATTACGGAGTTTGATATTATTCCTAATATTAATTTACTAGCTAGGATACCCAACTTCGATCAATTAGTTGGCTTGAGATTCTGTGATAGTTGGAAGAAAAGGTTGGACTTTTAAAATAAGAAGTAGAAATTTTTTTTATCGAAAACTGCTAAATATACGATACTTATTTTATAAACTAATCTGATTTGAAATTTCAACCTTTTTAAAATGGAATGGCAGTTCTGTAGAGATTAATGGTATTCTTGCGACAAATACCATGCGCCTTTTGTGCTTTCCAGACATAAGTACAGCTTCGACGATGTTATTCTATAACTGTTTGAGGATCGTTCTTATTCTATTAAACAGTTTAATGAGTTGAGATTTCTGAGTAGTATGATCGGAGATCCAATTTTCAGCCGAAAACTGAGGTTTTGGTACATTTTTGGTACTTGTAACGAATTAAAAAATCCTGTTGGGAAGTTAACACTTTCTTCAAAGGTTACAATTGTACCGATTTTTACATTCTCATTCCACGGAAATTTACTTTTAAACAGTAAAATTGATATCATCGAAAATATTAATTTTGGTTGTTAAAATTGCCCTATGAAATAGCCAGTCCGGATTGGTATAATTATGAACAATGCTTCTATAAATTTGGTCGTTGAGTGGTTTCAGTAATAGATATATTGCAGAAATCTCTTTTGAGATCAATCAGGCTGGTCGTTTATTCAATAGGTGTTGTTCCTTGGTCGACTTGTAAAAGATATTGTGAAAAGTATGTTGTTGTTTCGTGTTTCGATTGCTCAACTCTCATTTTTTAGTTAGTTGTAGTATTTGTATATGTAGCAAGCGATATGTTCTTTTTAAGCATGCATTGATTTCATCTGCTGGTTTTGCTTAGGGATAACTGGAAGTGTTTGTTGAAAATCTCCTGAGATAATGAGTATAACTCCTCCCATCACTTTAGAAATTTCTCGCAAGTCTTGTGATGTTTTGTGTCCAGAGACGGTTGATTTTTTAAGTGCTATTGGGCATTTTTACCAGAAGTTAATTTTGGCTTGTTTCAGAAATTCGCGTAATCCAGATCCTCTTAAGATTTAACATACCGAAAATTATTCTTCAGCTATATTTAACGGCAGTTTTGGTGAGGAATGGGCTGTTCATCCTTTTTCCATGAGTGCGGCGGAAATACTAGAAGAAGCCATTGCACGTGCGATATGTTGTTTAGTACGTATTTCTGACAGCAAAAAATTTATTGGAAACGTTTTCCCGGAGCCACATGATGTGTCCAATTAAAAAATATCACCAGTGTTGTTGCTGATACGGTCCATGATAGAGTTTTAAAGCTTTCTTTGATAGTCATTGAGAAGAGGATGGGTGAGAGCAATGTATGAAAGTAGTTTGTTGATGTTGTAAATTTCTTAATTTGCAATATCGAAGTGTAGAGGACTGAAACAATCTTTTCGTGATACTGGCAGCACAAGTCACAATATGGTCTGATTTTTTATCTCTGAACATTTGTCTTCTAGACGAATGAGGGTTCCATTGAAGATGTAGTCATTAAACTTGATGGCCAGTTTTTTAATATATTTTCGGATTCAGTGCAGTGTGTCATTACATATATTTTCTTTGAATAAGTCCAAAAATATTTACCAAAAATATTCCAAAAATATTCGTTGGGTTACATTTTGTTAGAATTATAGTAAATAAAACTCTGACCTCGTCAGCTGAAGCTGTGAAAGAATTTTCTTTTAATATTAACACCCAGTGATTGTCGTTTTCCAGTAGTCCTAAGTGTTGGCGTTTTCCTATGATATGATGTTTTACGTCTGATAGTGGTAGCTATCAACAGTCTTGAGACCCGTTAAATTATTTGGTCCCATATTTTGTGTAGCAGCATCCGGAGATTCCTTTATTGGAACTCCTTGTATTCGTCGTTGAAAGAATTTTGTTGTGGTCCACCTATAATAGACATCTACATAGAGTAATGTGTTTGAGAATGGATTTGTTTGGAACAGTTGGAAAAAAGCTGTTAATGTTGTGTTCTTAGGTGTTTTGCTAGCAACTTTTCTGACATTGTCTTTTTTGAAGCATACTCCCTGTCAACTATAGATATTGCACTCTTGTATTTGTACTTTAGCTTAAGCTACCTTTTTGTGTAATCGTCTTCTTTATTTGAAGTAATAATTATCTCCGATTTGGGTGCACGTCCAAGTAAGTGCTTTTGATTTTTGCTTACATTTTCCATCACTCGTACATGACGAATGGGAGCTTAATGGCCTGCATGGTCCGCGAATTATATTTTCAAAGCTATGTCATACAACTCATAATCTTCTCATGAATTGGGAAATTCACTTTAGTTACTTTTGCCAATATACGTGGGATGCATTCAGTCATCTGAGTTTGTGGGTGTGAGGCAATAATTGTTTTTGTCCTTCATTTGTGTATATCACTTAGCTAACGGTTCTAAAGATATGGTTTATTTGTGATGATTTCAAAAATTATTGTTTGATTTTGACGAAAATCGGGATATTTTATCATGTAGATCAATGGGGACTTGTCCGTACCTTAGTTGATAGTTGTAAAGATATATATATATTTATATATATATATATATATATATATATATATATATATATATATATATATATATATATTATATATATATATATATATATATATATATATATATATATATATATATATATATATATATATATATATATATATATATATATATAAATTTTTTCATATAAGAGAGAGAGAGACAGCGAATAGAAAAAAAAGAAGACTGTTTTCTATTTATTGCATAAGGGCAATTGACATCATATCCGTTTAGAGGATTTAAAAATAATATTCCCTATTACATGAGTAAATAAAGAATTATATAGAATTTAAACCTTTAAAATTAAAAGTTAAATTTTAATTCAGAACTTATCTATAGACATTATAATTCAATAAGAGTTCCTTAAATTAATTTTTTGTAAAGTTTTACATTTTATTTTAACTTATTAATAACTATTGCAAGTCAAGATACTTTTAGTAATGTACTATTTTTAACTCTATGTTTTACAGAAGATAAAATTATTTATGTCTTTATGATAAATTATTGAAATTATATAAATGCATTATTAATAATGAAACAAGTTTTTCTCCAATGAAGGATTTGTTTTAAACATAACAGATAATTTGTAGCTTTTAAAATAAATAATTTTTTTCTGTGTAATTGTGATGTTTATATAGTGAATATTTTAATTGATAGTAACCAATTAAAATATTCACTTCAAAAAGATAAATGTTTCTTTTCCTTAATCAAGTTTTACCATTGATGTATTGAAGTTTATAGGTATTTTTATAAATGTAAACAATAGTATATTTCATCGAACCAGATTTCTTCTTTTAACGGTTAATGCATGTACACATTCTTTTAAAATTTGTTTTTTTGCGACCAATTTAATGTGAATGAATGGAAGAATGAGGGTTTCTAATAAAGACATCTGAATTGCTTTAGTTTAAAAAATGCCATTTTGAAACTAATGTTATTTATCTAAAAAATGTTTTAATTTGCTTTAATAAAACCAGTTTTGTTTTGTGATTCATTCGTAGCTAAAAAAAAACTGTATGCAAAACTTACATGCAAATTCGTATGCTGTATAATTATGTGTTTTATATCCACTAATTTTTAAGGTGACATGAATTAAAATTGCACAGAGAAAAAGATACATATTGAAAATTTTCCGTTGTGTTAAAAAATTCATTCAGATCAAAAAATTTATATTAATATAGAAGAGTTTAAAAGGTTTGCGCAGATCTGTTTGCGAAGAAATTTATTTTATTCTTCTTTTATTATTAGTATTTGATAATTATTACTCCACTCTACAAATATCAAAATATTTGAAATTCATTCAGAAAACAATTATGAATGTTTACATATTCACAATAATAAGTTTTCCCGATTTTTAAGTTATATGTAGTAGCACTTTTCAAGTCAATGTTTTAAGAGGATTTGCATCAGATTATAAGACACAAACTGTTTGGGTAACTTTTATAAAATACGTAGTGAAATGATGTGACATTAGTAAATGTAAAATGGAGACATGGGCAAAAATTATCTTAGCGAGTTCATGAAAAATAAGCAAAATGGATATCTTCCTTCTTTTTTGCTGGAATATGTTAAATAAACAAGGAAAGAGATAAGCAATGACGAACCCTATGTATAAGAACATCGGTATTTTTGATGAAAATTTGCGAAATATTGTACAAAAAATAATGAATATATTCAACTTATAATTACCTAGTTCAACTAATGTTGCTAATATTCAACCATTGTCAACCTGTTGCTGTTTCTCAGTGTCAAAACTGAGAAACGGCATTTTTAAATGAATAAAAAATAAAAATTATGTATTTCAGAACGAAAATTTATAGCTAATTATTATATTTTTTGCTGCTTTGATCCATTTCGTATCTGTATTAATTTTAGTTAAATTAATCATTGAAATTTGTTCAAAGATTTCTTTTAGTTTTCCACCAGTTTAAATGTACTTTAAACTACCATATATAACAGGAGTTTTCAGAAATTGCATGTTAATATTGATAACTGTTCATTATTGAACAGCGATCTCTTTATGTAAGGGGTTGCTGAGTCTTTATTGCTTGAGAAATAATCACCCCGAACGTTTGATATTTCACTGATTGATATGTTTTTTGGTTAGGGAGTTTGGTTGCTGTTGGTTATGCAGGGTAAATGATTAATTATTAAATATTTATGTTTTCCTTTCAGTCTTCAACAACCGTATTTGTAGATACCTTAAAGCTAATTGTTTTATTAAATGACTAAGTTTCCATTGCATAATATTTCATTTGTTTCTTTCATTTGTTTGTGATGATTCAAAAGGCAGTCTTGCAAAATCAACAATGCTAAAACATAAATAAAAATATTTAGGTTTTTTATTTCTTTATCATATAACATATTTTTACGTTTTTTATCGAAAACAATTACCGATATATTGATAAAATTACAATCATTAAAATTTTTCATTTATTATTTACAGTTAATCATTACACATACATTTTCCTTTGAAATTGTGATATCTGAAATGTATTTTATGAGAATCATTGATAATAAAAGAACGTTAAGTTAAATTGGAAGAAGTGCATCAAAATCAATTAATTCTTCTGGAAACTAATCATTAAAGTACTAATTTCATAAATTTTTTTTTTTAAAAAAACTGATTTACTTTTAGAAATGTTATTGCATCTGTGTCATGAAATATACAAAAAGAAAATTTTGAGCCACGTATCCCTTTAAAATAATAATTATACATGTGTGTGTCCTTAAATTTATACTTTTTATATCTTAAACTCCTTAAATGTATACTTTTTATTTTATATTTTTAGATATATAATAGATATTTAGGTGAAATGAATATACAATTTATTAATTGAGAAAATTTTTTGTTTCTTTTTGGAGAAAATTTATTGCATCAAGACAATGATTTTAAATTAGTAATTTTAATTTAATTAAATTTAAACTTTAAATTACTTCCTGATCAGGAAATAAAATGTAAACTCTTTCATGTTTTATTTATGTTTTTATGTTAATAATAGTACTAATACCCAAAATTATAGCGCATACAAACACACACACACAAACATATATATATATATATATATACGTATACATGCATTTATATATATATATATATATATATATATATATATATATATATATATATATATATATATATATATATATACATAATACATATATATATATATATATATATATATATATATATATATATATATATATATATATATATATATATATCCTCACCTACATCATCTAAGTCATCTACTTTTTACCAGTTATTACCTATTAATAAGGATAACTTAAATGATTAACATTTCATCTCAGTCAGATCTCAAGTAGAAGGTTTTTATTATCAACTTCTAAAAATTGTCTTTAGAGTTACTTAACCATGGTCTTCAGTATATAATTTGCGACTTCAAAAATCTGCAATAGCCTTCAAAATCGTTATGAATATGAAAAAAATTGTGTTAATATATATGGCAAAATGTAAACAATGATAATATTTTAATGTACACATATGTATTAGTTGGGGTATCTGATTTTGTTCAAAAATGTCTTCGAATATTCCCACCAGTTTACATAGAGTAAATAGAGTATAAACAATACCATAAGAGCTTTTCAGAAGTTGCGCAAATGTGTTGATGTCGTTCTTTAAGTGAGTAGAATTCCTTTGTAATTTTTGGGATTATTAAATAGGATTCTAGCGGAATATGTGTAGATGACTCACTATTTAAGCGTTTTAGGTCGTGTAACGTTATGTCTCATATTTTTTTGATGGTACCCATAAATGTATGTTCATGAATAGTACATTTATCTGAAAATTACAGTTATTGAAGCATAAAAAGTAGTTAGCAAATAATAAAAAATTAATTGTTCCATCTTTAATATAGAGAATTATTAGATTCTAATATTTTTAAAACTTGTAAAGCTTAATTAATAATTTATAGACCAGATGTAGCAAATATGCACTTTCAATGAATAAAAAATGAGAACTGTACATAAGCATATATTACAAATTAAAATTAGCTTAAAATAAATATATGTAGGAAATATTGTTTTTAAAATTTCGTATTATGATGTGTGTGTGTAAAATTTCTCTAGGATTCTTAAATTTAAATTTCTTGGTACCAAATTTATTCCACATTGCCTTTTTTATCTTTGTGTCACAAAGAACATTTTTACAATTTTGTTCACTATATCTATCATTTTTCTATGCAGAAAAATTCTCTGAGAGCTTCAAGTACTCACTATACAATATCGCATATCGAGCAACAAAACAAATTTGCATTATTATTCAAAAAAATCTCTTCATTGATAGAATCTATAATTTTCTTACAATAAATAACCTTTAATTTTTTATTAAACAATAGGTATTTTTTTAACCTAATATTTAAAATTCAGAATAGAAATATTAATTATGCATGTGTGTGTCCTTAAATTTAATTTTTGAAACTTACAATAGATATTTAGGTGAAATAAATAAACAATTTGAGAAAAATTGAGAAAACTTAAATTTTTTCCTTTCTTGAGGAAATTTGGTTGCTTCAACACAATGATATTAAATTAGTAAAAATAGTGCTCCCTGATTTGCAAATAATATGTAAACTCTGTAAATGTTTTATTTATGTTTTTTGCGAATAATAGTACTAATACCCCCAAAATTATAGCGCGACACACACACACATCTCTATATAATACATATCTATATTAAGGTATTGAAGTTAAATTGATATGCTTCTTATGAGTTGATCATTGCATAATACTTTTTTAAATTACTAACTTGAGAGAAACTTGAGTTTAACTTGGGAGAAAAACATAAGAATTGTTTAAAAGTCAACTAAACTGTTTGACATGTAAGAAATTTGTATCATCATCTACATCTTAGTCATTTACTTTTTATCAGTTTTAACCAATAGAAAGGGATAACATTAATGAATAAATATCGCATATTTGGCTAATCAGATCTCAAGTAGAATGATTTTTTTATAAACATTCTAAAATTTCGTCCTTAGTGTTGCTGAATGCTATTGTTAAGTAGAGATATGGTAGATCCACTGGATACTTTCTTTGCTAATTTGCGTTATGAAAGATACGTTTACCTCTTATTTTCCGAACATAAATGAGTCATTAATATTATGATAATATTTATTGTATAAGAGAGAACTGTGTGGCGTTGAGTTTAGCAGTCACGCACTAACAAGTTAAAGCTAAATTGTTGAGTGTATGGATGGAATTTATTATTTTGATATATTATATTATTCAATGCTAAATTTATCTGCTATTTTTTAAGTATTGTTTTTGTTTTTCTAAATATAAACATTTTGATAATTTTTATCGTTATATCATAATGAGGTTTCCAGTTTTAATCACAAAATGAGACAGTTCTAAATTTTCTAAACATAATAACTACTGACAGGAGCATTGCTAGCAATACAATTGCTGTCACGTATGCCTTTTTTAAATTACTAATCATCAAAATTTTTTAAATGATTCTGATTATCAGGAATTAGGAAATTGTATTAATGATTATATAGTTTAGTATTTAGATGCAAATGTATTAAAGACCAGAATTAATTTGTCTTTTTTTTTCTCTAAATACATATCATTAGACTAAGAAAATTTTTGAATTAATCACTTATTTTCATTATATTATTATATTACTTTTTAATTATATAAATAATTAAAAATTTTCATACTTTTACAAAAGCATTTTTTATTATTAATAACAATATATTTATTTGTGTCAAATGGTTTAAATTTTTATTTACAGATTAAGAACCAAAGAGAATACATAATTTTTTTATATTTATTAAGTATGATCAAAAGACGTCAGTTCAATTTATAGTGATTTTATCGATGATATTCATAAAATGAAAAAATCAGAAATGTATATATTTTTAATATCTAATAATAAATAGAATGTAAATATGAATTTATTTTTAAGTATATTTAAAAAATAAGATTCACTAAGGAAATTTCATTTTAATTAATTTTTGGAATTTACGTTCTTAATTTTCTTTTACTTTGCCTATACCAAGATACCTTTATAAATATACAGATATTAAATACGTATTGTATAGAATTGAAAATTATTTATACTTGTGTATAATAAATTACTGAAATTGAATAATTGTAATTTAAGTAAAAAAAAGTTTCTCATTTAAGGATGAATTTTAAACGTAATGCTGACAATATGTAACTTTTATTGGTAAATAATTTTCCTCTGTGCTATTCTTTTGAACTAATGATTACGATAAAGTGTAATATCATCAAACCCATCTTCATATTTTTGAAAATAAGTTATATAAATAAATGCTTGTTTGATTTCTGAATTTTAGTGAAATCAAATACATTTTCTTTTCTTAAGTTTCTGTGGAAAACGAACTTATAACACTCACCTACATTTTTTTAATTTATTAACTTTATCATACTTCTGGAATACGAAATATAATATTTGTTTGCATTTCCTGTTGTAGAAAAGCTATTTAAAAGAAATAAATTTCCTAAGCGTGTTATATGTAGTTTTGTGTTGACAATAATTAATGATAAACAATTAAAATATATAATCTGTATATTTATCCATATAATATGAGAAAATATATGTATTTGCTTATACTTTATAGTAATTGAAGCAAATTATATAATATTAAAAAAATTGAGTAAAATTGCTTAAAATTTAAAAAAAAACAATTAAAAATACCAATATAAATCCAAATCATAGAGCCGATTTTATTTATATATTTAAATGTTTCTCATGTTTCATAACTTTCGTTCATATAAATATTGAAATAGAATATAAAAATGAAACGAATATTAAATTTTTAAAAACAATTGTACCATTCATTGTGTATTTCCATTATTTTAAAATTTTATTTTAAATATCACATTAGATATAGATTTGTCAAATTAGATTGTAAATCAGACTATTTGAAAATATTTTTGTAAAATTTTTGACTTATATTAAAAAAATAACTAAATTATTACTACGTGTAAAAAATTATTTTACAGACATACATTTGTTTAAGAGTAGGCCATCGGAAAAAATGCTATAACCATGCAGCTAAAATATGTTTAATAAGCAAGAAACTAAAACCAAGTCTTCAATATGTGGTCAGAATCTAATGAAAGAAAAAATTGTGAATATCATATTGAAAATTATTGGTATCGAGTATGAAATACGTCACAATAATTGGTTCTAAAATGACTGCTTCTAATCATCGAAAGAAAGTACTATATTGAACATCATACTGAATGTGTTTTTAAGTATCGTAAATTTATAATTTATTATGTTTATAAATTTGTAGCTGAAGGTGTATTTTTTCTTATAAACTTAAATAACTAATTTATAAATTGTAGTGTTTGAAAATTTCGCCTAATATTTTACCAGTTTGTTCATAGTAATATAACTGTAAGTTGTGAAAAGTATTTCTCTTATGATATATTGTCTTTGGTTTTAATGTTGATATTTCTATGCAGTAATTAAGATTATTGCAGCATTGAGAAGAAAATATGCAGTTCTTAACCATTAATGATGTATTCCCATTATTTAAGATATTTTCAATTTTCTAAAAATTCTTGACATTTGAAAATCAATTAATGAAATCTTTTAATTTAATAAATATTTTTCTGGACTGGGAAATACAAAATAAAAAATATCGAAACAAATTAAGAAACAAAATTTGCCGTGAATCATTTTATGGCTAACAATTCAATATTAAGAATTGAAATATTTATAGTCTTCCTTAAATTGCTTATTACCATTAAAAAATGATAAGTCTAAATACGTAAATCTGGAGTCATCATTATTCATATTGCTTCTCCAACGTTTTGGGTAAAGCATTTGAATGTTTTTTAAGAGAATGTTTGAGTAGGAAATAATCACTCTTTTCAAAATATTTGGTGTGTATCCAGCATTTTTATCCAACATCATGAAACGAATTACATTTTTATGGTTGTTGGTTTTCTGCAAATAGTTGGTAATTCAAGCACAGGATGAGAAAAAGTAATATTAAATATTCCCGAGTTTTCTGATTTAATGATGCTAAGTAAACATCAAAAAGTTTTTCCATAAACTCTAAAATTTTGATGTGTTTGATATAACTACTTATTCACGTTATTTAAAATATCTTTAGTTGTTGCACCAGCATTCTTCCCTTAACTAGCACAGCGTTGAGCTTTATAAGTTAAAACAACCGTCTGAAGTCTTCGTGATTTTGCAGCCTAGACTAAGCAGAGGACCCCCAATACTTAGCCTGCCACCCTAATAGGAATAATTTTATTTGGAGAAATTTACATACCTAGTTTTAACGTACCTCAACCGCCATTAGCGAGCTCGAAGGACCTTTGGTTAAACCTGGATTCAAACTAGATATTTTTAAACAATGAGAACGACACTCTGACTATCCAGGCCAACAAATTGCAGAAAAAAAGATTTTAAAATGAATATAATAACTAAGAAAAATTGCACAAACTATAATATATACAAGCAATATAACGCCTCAAATACAGTACATTAAAAGTGTAAAAATTATTCTTCTTTAATATTACTTTGATTATTTAATTTAAATTTTTTATTCTATTTAAAGAACAAGAAATACTTATCACTACAATTCAATTTCAGTGTATTTGGGTCTACATTAGGTAACGTGAAGACGATATTACTAAAGATGCACTATACGCGAGTATTTTCTCGAGATTGTGATCGCTTGCCCCTTTCTTTAAATTAATATTTTCTAACATATACATTTATGCCATATGAGAAGAGAATAACAAAAGTCCTTGGTAGAAAATAAGGTATCTGTGTCCTGCTTGGTTAGAGAGTTTTTCTCATTTTTCAAGATTCTTAATATGCGCCAAAAATTTCTTTTATTGGTTATGGTCGCATTGTCTTCCAAATAAATGATACGTCTGGAAGTGGTATGTAGAGTATAGGAACGTGTTATATTCTGTCCCGGCTTCTAAATTAAGAAAGCTTCCACCTAGCTGCTATCACTAACGGGTAGAGCCTAAATTAAGGCAAGATACAAGGAATTGCATTGGTGCATCAACGACAACAGAAGGTCATCCCCTCAAGTCCTGCACGTCGCCCCAAAATTGGCAATGGGGTGCACTTGAGCAAAACGGGTGAAGTACGTCGGTCGAAAATTCTACTGGTAGGATCACTCAAGATGTAAAGACCGTTCCATTATGCTCCCCTGTGACCTTCAGGCAGTGAACCATAGACAGACTTCTACCTTTGGGCTTGTGCATGGGTGCTTCAGACCTCGGTCCAACAGAAAATGGACACTACTTCCTCTTCCAGCCTCAATGAACATACTCTAGATTTCTGTTGGACTTTCCCGGATTTATCTTGAGATCCCCTTCAAGTCATGGACTTTCTGACTGTCAGCAGTTTATTGGGATTGATCTGACAAACGTGTGATCTTTAAGAGGATACGCCTCACATACAGAAGGACCATGTGGGGAAAATTGCATTTTAGGTTAATAATAGGTCCTTTAAAAAATTTTTATGTCAAAATTTTGAAATAATCTGTTAATGACGATACTTCGTTTTTTCTATCAATAAATATTTAAAAAAATGTCAGCATTTTATAAAAACATTTATCATAACTAATAATTTAAATTTTTATGATAACTTTTTAAGTATTTATTACAAATAATAATAAATTTCTTTTTTATATGGTTTTCATTTAATAGTATTTTAACAAAAGAATACATGACAATTGCAATGACACTAACTACTAATTAAAGAATGAAGACTATATTGCTAAAGAAGAATTATACGAGAGTATTTTCTCGAGGTTGCGATCGTTTATTCATTCCCTTGAAATTAACATTCTCTAACATATGAACATTTAGGACATAAGAGAAGAGAATATCAAAAGTCCTAGTTAGAAAATAAGGTATCTGTGTCCTACTTGGTTAGAGAGTCGTTCTCCTTTTATGAGATCCGTCATATTCACGGAAGGTCTCTTTTATTGGTTATGGGCGCATTGTCTTCCAAATAAAGAATAAGTATGGGGGTGGTAGGTAAAATAATGGAGCGTGTTATGCTCTATTCCTGCTTCAAAATTAAGAAACTACCATCTGGCTCCTTTCACTAACTGGTAGAGCCTAAATTAAGGCTAGACACAACAAAGTATATTGGTGCATCAACGACAAAAAAAGATCACCCACCCCCAAGTTCTACACGTCGCCACAAAATCGGCAAGGGGGTGTACCTGAGCGGAACGGGCGAAGTACGTTGTCGAGAATTCTACTGATAGGGTCATCCAAGACGTAAAGACCGTACCATTATGTTCAGCTAAGAACATCAGGCAAAGGAGCATTGACAGACTTCTACGTTTGGGATTGTCCACGGGTGCTTCAGACGTCGGTCCAACAGAAGCTGGTCACTACTTTCTCCTGCACCCTCACGGAGCGTATTCTGGATTTTGTTGGACTTTGCCGGGAAGTTTTATCCTTAAAATCCCTGTTAGTCATCGACTTTCTGACTGTCAACTGTTTAATGGAGTTGATCTGGCAAATGTCAGATTTTTAAAGAGGATAAGCCACACACACACACAAAAGGTCCCTGTGGCGAAAATTGTATTTCAGGTAAATAAATGGTCATTAAACATTTTCGTATTACAAAAATTTGAAATTATATTTTACTGACGATATTCTGCTTTTTCTTTCAATAAATATTAAAGAAATATGAGCTTTCATAAAAACATTTATATGAACTAACTATTTAAACTTTAGTCTTTCATATTCAATCTGCAGGATTCTGTCTAGTGAGAAAAATGTGAGCTATTGAACCACTTATATCCTGCTTAAATTATGTTTTCCATAATTTTAAACTATGCTTACTATTTAATTCAAATAAATCAATTCTGATCGTGGATTGAAATGGAAAAATTAATGCATGTACAATTTTTCATATTGGGTTATTGTCGGTGTTAAACTGTTTAAATTTTCCAGTGCAATTCTAGTTAATAATAATAAGAAAAGAACAAAATAGTTCCTTTGGTAAACTGAAATTAGTAAATACTTCACTTCTTGGTGATGCAAGGTAAATTAATTTTTACAAATAGCAGCATGATTGCTAATTTGATGACAAATATAACAAAATCTCCTTTTATATAATCATTTTGGGCTAGAAAAGTATTATTTATGTTACATGTAGATTTTGTTAAGTATTTCTTTTTTAAAAATGTGAGTCATCTTAAATTTTGTAATGAAATATGTATACAATATGTTTGAATACCTATTTTACTGAGTAATTAGGAAAAGAAATTTTTTTTACCATGGAATATATTTAGAGTGAGAAATGTTCAATTTCTCCTGATGTTTGTAAGTTTAACTTCCTTATTTATTCAGGCATTTGTTAATTTGTTAATGATTTTTTTATAAAATTTACTATGTATTATAAAGAGAATTGATAAATGGCTATATATTGAATGCATCTATTGAAACGTATATGCATCTTATACTTACAAAATTTTTCAAACTTGTTGCAAGATTTTGTTTGTTATATTTTCAAGAATGCTTTCCATGAATATAATGATTATTTTTATTATTAATTTTCTACATCATGAAAGAATTTTCTTTATAGATGCTAGTTGAATTTTAATAGTTCTATGGTTAAAAATTTAAATAAAAATTGTAGTTCTCTTTTCCTAAATTTATTTGCAGAGGAATTTATAAGTGTATCAAAACGTCAGCCAAATGATTAAAAATATTTATAGCATTAACATGAAAGATTAATTAAATATTCGTGTAAATGGTATGTAATTTGGTAAAACACATTTAACCTCTAAAATGTGTTTATTTTGAATGTAACAATGTACACAATTTGACTGGAATCAAATTTGACTAATAATCTTGTGTAAAAAGAATATATAACAAGCCTTTTAGTGATCTATTATTTTTTGAATTACAAAGAAAAATAATAAATAAAATAAATGAAAAAAGAAATAAAAATATGGTTTATATAATTTTGTGAATATTTATCAGAGATTTCTTTTCTACCAATTCATGCATAAATATATAATATACAACAGAATCTAGGTACATTTATCTAGTAACTCTAATCGTGTCATCCGCAGACTCTCATTCAGAAAGTTTTACATGCTTACGTGGATTTTAAATCTTATATTTGAATAGCAATTTTTTGGTGTTAGATACTACAACTAAAGTTACAACAATATGACATTCATATAGTTGCCACAAATCTATAATATTCTTAGTGATGATATCGGCTGTACTTTTTGTGTAATTGGTTTTTATAAAATTAAAATAGAAACATTGAATTTCTTTATTTTGTAATAAGAAAACTATATATTTTTAGTCAAATCAAATGTATTCAAAAATATTTAATTCTAATTTTTAAAATGTGATGAATGTATTAGTCTGTTTAGAATATTTTTTACTAAAAAGTAGAGACTTTCATTCGAAGGTAGTTTTCTTGACAAGTATACAAATCATACCCTTACAGACACCCTTACTCAATTCCTACAATTAATTTCTTTTTAACTTAATTAATTCTCTCTTTAACCGATTCTTTGGTCTTTATATAAGAAAAATGATTTCTCATATAAAGACCAAATCATTAATTTAAAAAGTCCTTTTCTTGTGAATCAAACCATTAACGCGTTGACAATATAACAGAAAAAAAGAGTGAAATGAAAAAAGGAAGTCGAAACATTCACTTTATAGTTAGTTTAAATTCGCAAGACAGATTTAAATTTTTGAAAATTTCATTTATTTATGGAATTTTAAATTAATAATTAAATACTTTAATTTCGATAAAGTGAAAACAACTGTGGATGATAAACGTGGCATTTGTTTTATTTTCTATTTTTTAATTTTTTCTTTATCTTTTATACAGTTAGACAATTTTTGCAGCTATTAGCATAGAGAGACTGTTTTTACCTTTGTAATTTGCATATTCAATGAGTTTCCTCTATTTTCACATTTTATTGCAGTCAAATTTACAAATTAATGCGTAATAAGGATTTGAATTAGCTCTCTGGATGAAAGATTGCGTGAAATATTTATGAAATGCAGAGCAAAAAGTCCAAATACTATATTAGAATCGTAAAATCGTACAATAGACATAGACGCAAATTATTTTATAAAATTATATTACAAAAATTATGATTATAGTTAATGAATACATTATGAATGAAAAATGAATTTCATCCAACAATTTGCCTGAAATATATTAAATAAACGTTGAAGAAAATTGCAATAAAGATTTACAATATTCAGAACTCAGATTAGTTTCCTTAAAAAATTCTTAAATCTTGTATCTTAAATTACCAATATTTTGGCTGATATTCAATTGCATTACTACAACAGTTGTTTCTAAGATACATTTTAAATTTCAGAATTAATCTTTTTAAATTTATCAAAATCGTAAAAATGGCTGTAATTTTTAGTATACAATGACTATCCATAATACAGATAATTTCCTTACTTACATGTATTAATTCTTGTTAAATTAAATTTTATCTGCCAATTTAAGTAATAATGAAAATACTATATATAAAAATGTTGTTAGTTGAATGCGCAGCTAGAATCATCTTCAATTATTTAATCAGCTATTATATCTTTGAAACTTGGGGGTTCCTGAATGTTTCCTAGATTTTTCATACAAGTATTTGTGATTCTTGCATTTTCCAATTTTTTTAAGTGTATAATTTATTTACCGAGTTGATCAAAAAATTATTTTTTTTGTTCTTAATATTTTACGATATTTAGAATCGAATTAGTGAAAAACTGAGGCAGCTTTATATAGTAATGAAAAATGTTTATGACAGGATTACAAAGATAATTGTGAATCTATGATTACAATTAATTTCTCCTTTTTATAATTACTTCCCTCTTTAAACCGATGCTTTGATCATTATAGAAGAAAAATGATTTCTTATATAAAGATTAAAACATCGGTTTAACATCCGTTTTTTATTTATTTAAGCCAAAAACGCGTTGACAATATAACAGGAAAGAAAGCCAAGTGAAATAGACAAGGCAAAATATTCACTTTATGGTTAATTTAAATTGGCACGGATGATTTAAATATTTGAAAATTTCATTTATTAATAGAATTTTAAATTAATAATTAGATACTTACATTTCGAGAAAGAGAATACATTAATGTTTTCTTTATCTTTTGTTTAAGTTGACACTTTTTGCAGCTATTAACGCAGAAAGACTGTTAAGAACATTTGTACTTTGCATGTTCAATATGAATTTCCTCTCTTTTCACAATATATTGCAGTCAAAAATTACAAAAATAATGCGTAATAAGGATTTATATTAACTCACTGGATGAAAGATAATGTGAAATGTTTATGAAATGCAGAGCGAAAAATTGCAGATACCATCAAAAATCGACCAATAGCTATAAGCGCAATTTATTTAACAAAACTATTTTACACAAATTATGTTTATAGTACATGAATACATTATGAATGAAAAATTCATTTCATCCAAAAATTTTCCTGAAATATATTAAATAAACGTTGATGAAATTCGCAATAAAGAATTACACTATTTAGAACTCAGATGAGGTTCCTTGAAAAATTGTTAAATCTTGAATCAAAAATAACGAATATTTTGTGGCTGAAATTCCGATGCGTTACTACAATAATTGTTTCTAAGATATACTATCAGTATCAGAATCAATTTTTAAATGAATTAAAATCGTAAAAATGCCTGTAATTTTTAGAATAGAATGACTATTGATGAGGCAGATAATTTTCCTTAATTAAAGGTAATAATTTTTGTTAAATTTCGATTATCCACCAATTTATGTATTAATAAAAATGCTATATATAGAAATGTTGTGAATCAAAGGTGAGAGTTTTTATATTAATTTTTTTTTTTTTTTTTTTTTAGAATCAGTGATCTTCTTTTAATCTTGTGGGTTGCTGAAATTTTCATATAAGCATTGGTGTATTTTACGTTTTCCAAACTTTTAAAAATATATTTTCCATGTTGTGCAAGTAATTACTTTTTCTGTTCTTAATATTTCATGATATTTAGAATCGCACTAGTGGAAAACTGAGGCAGTTCGATATAGTAATGAAAAATGTCTATTGCAGGACTGCAAAGATAATTGTGAATCTATAGATAATAAATCATTACTTAGATTTGACCATTTTATCTTGGCTATTTCTGAAATTACTTTCTTCTCTTTTTACATTATATTGCAGTCAAAAAATGCAAATTAATGCGTAATAAGGATTTGTATTAGCTCTCTGAATGAAAGACTGCGTGAAATGCTTGTGAAATAGAAAGCGAAAAATTCCAGATACGGCATTACAAACTTAAAATCGATCAACAACCATGGGCGCAAATTATTTAACAAAATTATATTATGCAAATTATGTTTATAATATATGAATACATTATGAATGAAAAATGAATTTCATCCAACAATTTGCCTGAAATAATTAAATAAACGTTGAAGTAAATTGCAATAAAGATTTACACTATTCAGAACTCAGATTAGGTTCCTTGAAAAATTGTTAAATCTTGTATCATAAATCACGAATAATTTGGCTGATATTCAATTGCGTTACTACAACAGTTGTTTCTAAGATACATTTTCAATTTTAGAATTAATCTTTATAACTTTATCAAAATCGTAAAAATGGCTATAATTTTTAGTATACAATGACTATCCATAATGCTGATTATTTCCTTACTTACCATAATGCTGATTATTTCCTTATGTATCAATTTTTGTTAAATTAAATTTTTCTGCCAATTTAAGTAATAATGAAAATGCTATATATAAAAATGTTGTCCGAAGTTGAATACGCAGCTAGAATCATCTTCAATTATTTAATCAGTTGTTATATCTTTGAAAATTGGGAGTTGCTGAATGTTTTCTAGAAAGATTCATGCAAATTTTTGAATTCAACGTGTTTTGCTTCACCGAATCAATGCATTAATTGGAATACAATATTTACAATAGCAACATTTATTCATATTTATTATTATTATTTGTTTAAGTAAATACTTTTCTTTTCTCTATCGTTCCCGGTATTCAAAATCTACTTAGTGGAAAACTGAGGCAACGTGATAGTTTAATTAAAAGCATCTCTAGGACAGGATTACGAAGATAATTTTGTGATCTCTTGATTATATATAAATCATTACTTCGTGATTTGCAGTACTTCATCTTTACTATTTCTAAAATTACACCTTTTAAAGTTATCATTCTAATTATAATTTCACATTCAAAACTTTGTATTTTAATTCATGTCAAAAATTTAGTTTTAATTACAAAAATGTTTTTCAAATGTCTGCAGTATGCGTAGTAACTACAATATCGCGGGATTATAAGTAAATTATTTTTCCAACACTTATTTAAATCTTTTTTTAAATAGATTTATGATATTTATTTTCAGAAGCGCCTTACGATGCTTGGAAGAGCTTCATCTACTTTGTATTAATTGAAATGTATTTTTAATTATACTAAAAGCTTAAATGAAATTTTAAATTAAACTTATAGTAAAAATATTTTGTTTAAAATAAAATAGAATTAAAATATTATAATTTTCTTAAAACTATTTATTGTTAATCATCGATTATAGAGCTTTAAAATTTCAATGTTATCTGGTTTACGTTTCCTTTTACGAATTAATTTTAATATAAATTTAATATATTAACTAACGTAAACGTAATTGAAATTTTCATAACATTAATAAAATAAGCTTTATATATGTTTAAATGTTTTATTAAAAATTGATACTAAATGAAAAATTAAATAATTAAAAATAAATTTTTATCAATAAAACTGCACCAATTAGTTTCTATTCATCATTTAAATATTTTTTATTCTCACTTATCCTAATGACATTTTTTGCAAATATTAAACTTTTTTATTAATACATTTATTTTAATTATATAGTTCTGATTACTAATATATATTATTGATTAATCAATAGAGGATATCACAGGAGGATCAAAGGTGGATCAAATTTTCTAGTTCTTGGAGCTGTGTTTGTGGTCACATTGAATTGTACAATCAGTTTCCCTAATGTTGTATTTGGTGTTGCTGAATGGATTTTCATAAGCAGAAGTTTAATTGTCTAAGAATTGCAACGCCGTGATTTTTGTTAAAAGGAAAACTAAATTATTGAATATATGAGCTAGAATTTATTATTTTGAATGATAATATAGCTTATAAAAATTTTGTAATAAATTACAATTTAATAAGAATTTATTTAAATATAATTTTTTAAAATAAAAATCACTACTAAAATTAACTTTTATTTAATTGGTCGAATCTCAAATTCTCATTTGCCTTATTCATAACCTTTACTAGTACCAAGATACCTTCTTGTATATACTAAACTAATTTTTTATGTGTAAAATTTAATATAATTGAATACATTAATTGACTAATTTTTATTATATGTTATATGGAAATAACAATTATTTAATCTTTAGAAATTATAAATTTTTATGATAAATTATTAAAATTATGTAAATGTAATTAAAATATAAATGACATAAATATTGAATGAAATCAAATGCAATTTTTTACGAATTATGAAGGTAACAAATATTTCGCAATTACAAATTTTATCATATATCCTGAATCGAATATTTAATAATTTGTTCATATTTTATGCTGTGCGAAATCTATTTAAATGATGTTAATTTCGTAAGAATATTACATCATTGTTTTGTGTTGGTGAATAGTAATAAACACTTAAAATCTAAAATCTTAATATTTGTTCTAAAATATTTTACTTCATTTATTCACATATACATGTGAACGTATTACGATAAAATTACTTAAAGCTAATTATTGTATTAAGTGTTCCGTTTAAATTACGACATTTGATGATATTTTATGGAGAGAATGAAGTAAATTGCAGAATTCTCAAAGAATTAAGTAGCATTGTTTAAAAATTAAATAAATTGTTCTGAAAGATGAATATTTGTGTCATCCAATGTCTTAAAATAGATCGAATAAGAGAAATTTTGATTTTAAAAACTAACATTGCAATCAGAACATTAATTGAATAATTTTAATAATATTAGACATCTTGCAACTTTATAGCATTCTTCACTTTGTTTTTCTAGCATTACAAGAAAATATTTATTCGTAATATGGATGAAAATGAAAAATATTAAAAAAATCATAAATATGGAGCATTTTTAATATCTTTACAATATTTCACTGCCTAAAGACAGAAATATTTGGAAAAAGGAATGTGCAAAAATAACCATATAAATTACTGTTATAGAAGAATTTTTATTTCTTATTATTAAATGCTTCTCCTGAAACAATATTTGCTTCTATAAATACTGAAATAAAATTTGAAATGAAATGATAATAAAATAAAAAAAGTATTTTGCACATTCATTGTAAATTTATATTCGTTAAAAAATTGTTATTTAAAAAATCACATTCCAGATAAATATATTCACCAAAGATATGCTTTAAACAAACATCAATAACAAGACATGATTGTAAAATTAATTATTAAATTTAAATAATTGATAAATAATTATGTTTTTCCAAAAAATGAATCGAATTAGAAAGTAAAAGGAAATCCCTCACAAACTTATGGCTAAAATGCGTTTAGTAATCATGGGAACTGAAGCAATGTTTTCAACATGAGGTCAAGCTCTAAAAAAAAAAAAAAAAGAAAGAGAGAGAGAAAATGGCCAATGACGCATTGAATATTATTAAAATTAAGGATCAAATGCGCTTTACAACAGTCTCAAAGAATTCTGTAGAATTGACTAAAATGTAAATCAATTGTTCTGAAAGATGAATATTTTTGATACAGTGTCTTAAAATAGTTTGAATAAGAGAAATTTTGGTTTTAAAACTTGCATTGCTATCAGAACATTAATTGAATATTTTTAATATTATTAGACATTTTGCAACTTAATAGTATTCTTCACTTTGTTTTCCTAGCATTACAAGAAAATATTTATGCTAATATCGATGAAAATGAAAAATAGTAAAAAAATCATAAATACAGCAAATTCTTAATACCTTACAATATTTCAGTACCTAAAGACGGAAATTTTTGGGAAAAGGAATATGCAAAAATACCCATATAAAATACCGTTATAGAAGAATTTGTTTCCTTTTTTTTAAATGCTTCTCCTGAAACAACGTTTGCTTCTATAAATACTGACAATTTTTTTAATTGAAATGATAATAAAATATGAAAAAATATTTCGTACATTCATTATAAATTTTCATTCTTTAAAATTTCTATTTGAAATGTCACATCCCAGATAAATATATCCACCAAAGATATGCATCAAACAAACAAAAACTCAAACAAGACACTCTTTGTGAAATTTATAAATAAGTGTAAATAATTGGCCAATAATCATATAATTGAAAAAAATGAATTCAATTCGAAAGTAAAACGAAATCTCTTACAACCATATTTTTAAAATTCGTTTAGTATGCATGGGAACTGAAACAATGTCCTCAATATGAAATCTGGTTTTAAAGAAAGAGAAAATAGTCAATGACACATCGATTTAATGCCAATCATCAGATTAAAGCACTAAATTTTTAAAAGTGCTTTCATCTGATGATTAACTAAAAATAAGTTAACGCCATAAGTTATTTAATTATTAATTTAGAACATCATATTAAAGATATACATATTTTAATAACAAGTAAGGAATTTCGCATGTAGATTAATGATATTATTCTACTAAAGTTTTAATACATGTTTTTTCTTGTATGTTACATTGCTGAATGTAACATTTGAAAAGTGCCGATGCTTATTTAGATAATCATTTATTTTGATAAAAAGTTTTTAAATGCTTACATTTTATCAATCAATATTTACTAAGAAATAATAAGTTAAATTTGAATTGAAATATAACATTATAGCCACTTTCTATTTATTCATTCTAAAATAAGAATGAATGCCAATATGTCCTTCAAGAAATCTTCTCTCTTCTTTCTAACTAACTTTTAATAATCATTAAAACTTTGTTTTCATATTTTCTTGCATGTTTCACTAGTTTTCTCAAAAAAAAAAAAAAAATTAAATGCCAGAACAGATACTCAACGTATAGAATGGAAACTTTCTTTTTTACCTTTTCTGAAAGTAAACAATTTTTGCAGTTCTCATTTTAGAAATATTATTCATAATCTATGTGCTTCGCTTATTCAATTTGGGTTTGCTCTACTTTCGAATTCTATTGCAGAGAATTGCGAATTAGTGTACACTGAAGATTTGAGATAGTTTAACGGATACAATATTTGTGAAAGTTATATGAAAAGAACAATGCGGAAATGTTCCAGATTTGAAATTAAAAACAAAAAAAAAAATTTAATTCGAGCCATTGATACGAATAGTTTAACTGAGTACATGAGTACATTTTGAATGAAAAATGAATTTTAGATTTTAGTCTAAATTGGTTCTTTAAAAAATTTTTAAATATTTTTTCATAAATTACGAAAATTTTTGCCGATATTCAAATGCGTTATTACAACCATTGTTTCTCTCTTTAAAATTTCAAACTCTTTAAAATTCTGATTAATAAAAACTTACTGTAATTATATCACTAAAAATGTCTCTGATAAAAATCACAAAACAAGATGTGCACCAAGTTAATAGATTATTATTCAATACATTGATTTGCAATATTTCTTCTTACCTTCTAAAATTACTTGTTTTAAGTGTAATGATTCTAATAACAAACTTAATTTCAATCACAATATCTTTATCCAAATCTGTGCAGAACACATTTTAAGTACATATTTGCCAATTACGTATGTACTTTTCAAAACTTATTAGTATCTTGGTTTATAAATAGACTTATAATTTAATATTCAAAAGTCAGTTTAAGAGTACACAAATAATTTCAATTAAATTGTATCAATATCATTGTATTCATATTTATAACTACATATGTTAAAACTTTCAAAATTAATTGCTAAAATATTTTGTATTGCATAAAAATAAATAAATATTATACTTTTTTTTAAATAATTCATAATTAATCATTGAAAAGCATAGTAAATAATCTTAATTTTTACCTGGTTTAAGAGGACCTTTATAAATTGATTTTACTGTATATTTCATTGAGGTATTCTTTTAAAAATAAAAAAAATTAATCTTTATTTTATCTGAATGGTATATTTTAATAGTTCATTCTAATTAAAAAATTAATCTATAAAATGTATTTAGCAATAAAACTGCCAATTACTTTCAATTTACCAAACACGGAGTTTGATATACCTAATCTTATTGATATCTTTTGCAAATGACAAATGTTTTTATTAATTCACTAGATAGGGTACCCACCTTCACTCTAGGTAATGGCATGAGATTCTGTGGTAGCTGGAAGAAAAGGATTGAATTTGAAAAATAACAAGTACAAATATTTTTATCGAAAATATGTTCTAACTACCATACTTATTTTATAGACTAATTTGTTTGCGAATTTCATTCTTTTAAAGTGGAATGGCCCTTCTATAGAGATTGGTGGTATTCTGGTGACAAATACCGTGTGTCTTTTGTGCTTCCAATCACTAGTTCAGCTTCGGCAATGCTATTCAATAACTGTTTGAGGATCGTTCTAGTTGCATTAAATAGTTTGATGAGTTGAGATCACTGAGTAGTATGATCGGAGATTAAATTTTCAGACGAAGACAGAGTATTTAGTACATTTTTAATATTTGCAAAAAATGAAAAAATCCTGTTGAGAAATTAATAATTTATTCAAAATTTACAATTGCATCGATTTGTACATTCTCACTCCACAGTAGATTATCTTTTAAACATGAAAATTGATATCGTCGACAATATTATTTTTAGTTGCTAAAAAATGAAAAAAAAATCGCCATGAAATACCCATTCCGGATTGGTATAATTATGACGAATGCTTCTATAAATTTGGTCGTTGAGTGGTTTTGGTAATGCATATCTTGCAGAAATCACTTTTGCCACCAATGAGGCCGGCAATTTGGTCAGTAGACTTTGTTCCTTTGCCAATTTGTGAAAGATATTGAAGAATCGCGTTTCGATTGTTCAACTCTCATTTTTTTGTTATTTGCAGTATTTGTATGTGTAGCAAGTGATATTATTTTTTAAAGCATGCATTGATTTCGTCTGCTGGTGTTGCTTGGAGTTAATTGGAAGTGTTTGTTGAAAATCTCCTGAGATTATGAGTGTAACTCCTCCCATCACTGTTGAATTATCTCAGAAGTCTTGCCATGTTTTGTGCTTAGAGGCGGCTGATTTTTATGTGCTATTAATCATTCGTCCCAAAAGATAATTTTGGCTTATTTTAGAAATTCGCGTCATCCAGATGCTCTTGAGATTAAACATACCGAAAATTATTCTTCAGCTGAATTCAACGGTAGTTGCAGGAAGGAACGGGCAGTTCATCCTTATTTCATAAATCCGGCGGAAATGCTAGACGATGCAAATGCAAGAGCGATGTATTGTTTAGTACGTATTTCTGCCAGCAAAAAATTTATTGGAAGCGTTTTCCTAGAGCCGCCCGGTGTGTCCAATTAAGTAACTCCAACTGTGTTGTTGTTGATACGGTCCATGATTGAGTTTTAAATCTTTCTTTGATAGTCATTGAGAAGAGGATGGGTAAGAGCAATGTATGAAAGTAGTTTGTTGATGTTGTAAATTTATAATTTGCAATATCGAAGTGTAGATGAATGAAACAATCTTTTCATGGTACTGGCAACACAAGTCGCAATAAGGTCTGATTTTTTATCTCTGAACATTTGTCTTCTAGACGAATGAGGGTTTCATTGAAGATGTAGTCATTAAATTTGATGGCCAGTTTTTTAATATATTTCGAATTCAGTGCATTGTGTCATTACAAATATTTTCTTTGAATAATTCACTTTGCTATTTCAGATCCTTTGGGTTACTTATGGTTAGAATTATGGAGAATAAACCTCTGACCTCATCAGCTGAAGCTGAGAGGGAGTTTCCTTGAAATGTTAACACCACTGATTGTCATTTTCCAGTAGTCCTACATGTTGGCGTTCTTCTCTGTCTGATATGATGTTCTACGTCTGACAGTGGTAACTATCAATAGTCTCGAAACCCGTGAATTTATTTTGTCCCATACTTTGTGTAGCAACATGTGGAGATGGAACCATTCGGTGTTCTTCAGATATATTGACTATACACTGCCTAGTCTGCTAGTTTTCATGATTCCTCTACTGGAACTCCTTGTATTCGTCATTGAAAATATTTTTTTGTGTTCCACCTATAATTGACATTGACATATAGTAAAGTTTTCGAGAATGGATTAGTTTGGAACGGGTGGAAAAAAGCTGTTAATGTTGTTTTCATAGTTGGCCTGCTTGCGATTTTTCTAAAAGTGTCTTTTTTAATAAAGCCAAAAATACATTGCCTTTGTTCATATACTTACAGACATATTTAATGGGTTTTGCAGAATTGCAGTTTTCTACATTTGTACGAGCTTAGAACTTTTTTCTAAAGTGGTGGATTATGATTATATGGTTTTTCCAGTTTGATTCTGCACCTTGTATTTGTATTTTAGCTTAAACTACCTTTTTATGTAATCGTCTTCTTTATTCACAGTAAAAATTATCTCCGATTCGGGTGAACGTCCAAGTACGTGTTTATTTATTTATTTACTTTTCATGACATGTACAGTTGAAGTTTAATGGCCTATGTGGTCCGTGTATCATTTTTACAGCTAGGTCATACAACTCGAAATATTCTTGTGGAATGGGAGATTCAGTTTGGATAATGTTTTCAATATTCTTCGGATGAATTCAGCTATCTGAGGTCATGTGTGTGAGGCAGTAATTGTTTCTGTCATTCATTTGTGTACATCACGCATATAATGGTTCCAAATATGTGTTTTTTGCGATGACATTTAAAAGTATTGTTTGTTTTTGTCATGAAACTCGGGATATTATATCGTGTTGATTCACGAGGACTTGTCCATACCTTAGTTGTTCTTTGATTTCTGTTCTCGAAGAGTTGCATGTGAGTTTTATAAAGAGATCAGGTTGTCATTATGTTCTTAAATATGTCAAGATATATTGAGTGTTTTGATGCATATGTGCCGGATTTACTATTTAAGATGAAAATAATAGTACCATAGTTCCAATTTCATTTCTGTTTTTATCAATTATGATCGCGTCTCGAAGGCCTAAGTAATCTTCTCGATGTAATTTTTTCTGATTTAGTCTTACGTTGAACAACCGTTCAACTTCTCTTTTTGCATGAATACTTACCAGGAATTGTTGAAACAAACAGCGACTGTTGAGAATGTGATTGTATGTTTAGCTGACTTTAAGGAATAAGTATAGAATTCTCTTGGGATGTGACTTTTTTGTTATTTTCTACTCCTGTTTCAGATTAGATTTGTTTCATATTAAAATGATATCTTTTCCCTCCATATGGATACATTAATGGGTATTGGAGTATATATCAAATGTATGGTGTATCTGGAGTATGTTGTAGTCTTTCTCTTTTTCGTCGTACAAGTATGTCACAGCTTGTGTTTCTAGTGTAAAAATATACGATGTTGACTTCATCTATTTATGATGTATTAAATTGAATTTCGTGTCCGCTTGTCGATTCAAATGATGATAACGATTAAGTTCCGGTCGATACTTAGTAGTCCTCATCATTCGAAAAATCATATATAATATTCGGTTCAGCTCTGCAATAAATAAGTTGATTGTATTAATGCAAGATTATTTTCACATCTTTGATTATTTCTCGACTCAAGCCACTGTTGTTTGGTCATCGTTGTTCAACTACTTTTTCTACATTTCTGATGAAATATTCTTGAGAAGTTTATACTCTTTGTTTGATAGTGGAAGTAATAATCCCAATTAGTGATAGATTTGCCCTTGGACGAAAAAAACATACGACTCATCTTTGTTTGTTTGATCGGAGTGTCACAGATAGACGTCATTTGAAGACAAGCATTGCTCGCTTTTATATTTTGAAAAACGTGTTTTGATTCTGGAATTTCCCTGGTCGTATAATATAAAAATTGCTGATGAGTTGCTTCCAGTGGTGGTAATAGAACTTTTGTAGTTATGCAACAGATTACTGGTATTTCTTTTATGATTTTTTTCGCGTTAAAATTTGGCAGATGTTATTACTCTTTCCAATTACGACGCGCTTGTGTTTGTCATATTCTTTCGTTGGGTCATAGCGGAATACTTAATTTGTTATGTTGTACTGTTAACTTGCTTTGGTCCCCACTTCTCTTAAAATTTTATGGGGAGCATGCGTTTGTAATCCTTTATTAAAAGACAACAATAGGGTAACAATTCTTGATTCTCAAATCCCTTCATTTTAATGTTCATCGGTTGTTCCTTATTCTATGCTGTAATGACGGATATTGAATATAATTTTAATTAAAAATAATATAGAATTTTTTGCTTGAGCTGAAGTTAATGTTTTCAAACTTTGCATTGTTAATCAAGACGATCCTTATTTCTTTGAAAGCAAATTATACAAATATTTTAAATTTTCAGTTAAGTAATTAATGAAAAAATTTAAAATTATAGAAATTTTATGTTCTTTACACTTTTAACTAATTATTCTCGAAGATAAATGAAATCAAATGTAAGGTCTGAAGTTCATCAACGATTAAACAATTATATGTGTTCTACTGAAATTGAAAATGATCTCCCAAGACCACGTTGTACATGTCCAATGGATTCCATCCCATGTAAATATTAGTGGCAATGAGACCGCAGATAGACTGGTCAAAGAAGACAGTGTTGACTATACGCGCACTGGTTCATCAATTACATTCCAGGAACTTTGTTGTAATGAAAAATATAGACTGAACTCAATCTGACAAATTTCCCCCATGCACAAATGGTACTCTGGAACATTTCCTGGAACTCTTCTGCAAATAAAATGTGACTGAAAATCTCAGACTGCCTTGGCCAGATTCTCAAGTGGACATCTAAAATGTTTATCGTTTGAACGTGGTACAAAAACTATCATACTCGTAGATAATTCTGTAACCATTCAACCTAATCGAATCCTATTCTGGATTGCGTTGGACTTTTAAGGGAGGATTTACCTTCAGAATTCGCACTAGTCATCATTTTTCTGACTGTTAACAATTTATTTAAGATGATCTGACAAATGTCATATACTTAATGAGGATAAACAAAAAAAAAAACAATAAATGTCCCCGCAAATTTATTCATATCAATGAATAAGTAAATAAATTGTATTTACCTATTAATGAAAATAATATTAACAATATCCAGAATTATCCTAATTTATATTTTGCTGAATGAGGGTAGATAATTTCCCAATCTGTAAATTGTAGGTGTATTTTTGCCTTAATAAATTTTTTCCCATTTAAAAGACATTTAAAAAAATCAAATTATACTTCTGGAAGTGGA
>CM075861.1:76278830-76343830 GCA_037975125.1 Latrodectus hesperus
CACATAAAGGATTTTTTCCATAGTGAAATTTTACCATTCATATATCAAAATGTATAGGTATTTTTATAAATATATACAATAACAGAATTTCATTCTTCCAGATTTTTCTTTTTGTGGTTAACACATATACGAAATCTTCAATTAAAATGTACTTTGTAAGAGCAATTTAATTCGAAGTAATAAGATTTCTTACAAAATCATCTGAATGGCCTTTGTTTAAAAAATGGCATTTACAAACTAATGCTATTTATCGAAATTTTTTTAATTTAATTTAATAAAACCAGTTTTATTTAGTTATTCATTCATTGTTGGCAGAAACGGTATGTAAAACGTCCACCTAAATTCGTATAATATATAATTAGGCATTTAAAATGCACTAATTATTATGTTAATGACAATAATTAAAATTGCGCTGAAAAAATTATACATATTGAACTTTTTCCATTGTGTTAAAAAGTTCGTTCAGATCATAGCAGTTATATTATAATAGGAAAGTTGAAAAAGTTTGCGCAAATCTCTGTATGTTAAAAATCCATTTTATTCTTCTTTTATTTTTAGTATTTCTTAATTATTCCAGCACTCTTTACGAAAAAACCTATATCAAAAATTTTAAATTTATTCAGAAAACAAGTATAAATACTTTAAATATTCACAATGAGTTTTTTTTCCAATTTTTAAATTATATATAGTTACATGTTTCAAATTAATGTTGTAAGAGGAGTTGCATCACAGATTATTAGATACAAACTGGGTAACTTTTATAAAACACGTAGCGAAATTATGTGTTTTTAGTAAATGTAAAATGGAGACATGGGCAAAAATTATATTTTATTGAGTTGACGAAAAATAAAGAAAATCAACATCTTCCTACTTTTTGGATAGAAAATGTTAATTAAACAAGGAAAGATAGGCGATAACGAACCATTTCAATTAGAACATCGGTATTTTTGATGAAAAATTGCGAAATATTGTAAAGAAAATTATGAAAGGTGTGGCTAATATTCAACCATGGTCAACGTATTGCTCTTTCTCAGTGTCAAATTGAGAAAACAGCATTTTTAAATGAATAGGAAATAAAAATTGCTGTATATTTCAGTATAAAAATTTATAGTTAATGATATTATTTTTAACTGCTTTGATCCATTACGTATCTGTATTAATTTTAGTTAAATTAATCATAGTTTTTTTATTCTTTTTTTAAGATTTCTTTTAGTTTTTCACCAGTATAAATGTTCTTTAAAATAACATATATAAAAAATATATTTTATAAACGGTGAGTATGATCATCTTTCACTCTTGTTAGACAGCGATCTCTTTACGTAAGGGGTTGCTGAGTGTTTATTGCTTTAAAACATTCTGCAGAAAATCGCTGGTCACTTTTTCGTTTGAAATGTTCCAGCTTAGGTGTTTTTTGTCTGCATTTATGCATATTAAATGGTTGTCGAATCACTGGAGGGAAAGTTTGAAAATTAGATAATTATATTTCCCTTTCAATTTTTTTTCAACACTGTGTTTGTAGATTACCTTCAAGTTCATTGTTTAAAATTGTTTCATTAAGTGATTAAATTCCATTACCTAATACTTAGCCCATGATTTGGATATGCTAATTCAAATAAGGCAGTCTTGCAAAATCAAAAATGCTAAAAAATATTTAGGTATTTTATATTTTTATCACATATTTTTACGTTTTCTGTCGAAAACTATTACCCATATATTAATGAAATACAAATATTCAAATTTTATTTATTATTTACAGTTAATCATTAAACATACATTTTCATTCGAAATTGTGAAATTTAAAACGAATTTAATGAGAATCATTGATAAAAAAGAATGCGTAACTAAATCGGCATAAATGCAATATTAAATGTATGCTTAAAAATCAATACTTAGGGAAACTAATCATTAATGTGCTAATTTGATAATTACAAAAAAACTGATTTGCTTTTATAAACGTTATCGGCATTTGTCATGAAATGTACAAAAAGAGCATTTTGAGCACCCGTATCCCTGAAATCTTTAATTATGCATGTGTGTGTCCTTAAATTTAATTTTTTAAACTTACAATAGATATTTAGGTGAAATAAGTAAACAATTTAAGAAAAACTTAAATTTTTTCCTTTCTTGAGGAAACTTGGTTGCTTCAACACAATGATATTAAATAAGTAAATATAGTACTCACTCTGATTATCGAATTTAATGTAAACTCTTTAAATGTTTAAATTATGTTTTTTTGCGAATAATAGTACTAATATCCAAAATTATAGCGCGCGCGTGACCACACACACACACAATATATATATATATATATATATATATATATATATATATATATATATATATATATATATATATATATATATATATATAATACGTATCTGTTAAGGTATTTAATTTAAATTGATATGCTTCTTTGGAGTTGATCATTGCATAATACTCTTTAAATTACTAACTTGAGAGAAACTTGAGTTTAACTTGAGAGAAAAACATAAGAATTGTTTAAAAGTAAACTAAAGTGTTTGAAAAATTAAGAAAATTTGTATCATCATCTACATTTTATTCATTTATATTTTACCAGTCGCATTTTGTTGGTGTAAGATATTACAACTAGGGTAATAAACATCTCACATTCATATAGTTTCAAAACCTCTTATATTCTGACTGATAATATCGGCTGCACTTATCATCAATGATTTATATAATTGATTTTTATAAAATTTAAATAGAAATATATTAAATTTCTTTACTTTGAAATAGCAAAAATTTGTGCACAAGTCTTCTAAAATATTTATATTTTAATTTTTAAAATGTAACACTCATATTAGTCTGTTTAGAATGTTTATTACTAAAAAGTAAAAAGATTTTCATACGAAGGTAGTTTTCTTGACAAATAGACAAATCATACCAGACTCCCATTTTTCAATTCCTACAATTAATTTCTCCTTTATATAATTAATTCTCTCTTTAAACCACTTCTTTGGTCTTTATATAAGAAAAATGATTTCTTTTATATTACCAAAGCACCGGTGAAAAAAGTAGTTTTCCAACGAAGCAAACCATTAACATATTGACAGTAATAAAAAAAGAAAGAAAAATGATAAAGACAAGGCAAAACATTCACTTTATGATTAGTTTAAATTGGTAAGGAAGATTTAAATTTTTGAAAATTTCATTTATTAAAGGAATTTTAAATTTAATAATCAGATACTTTTATTTTGAGAAAGAGAAAACAACAGAGGAAGATAAACGTGGAAAATTGTTTTTTTTCTTTATTTTTTCTGCAAGTAGACAATTTTTGCAGCTATTAGAAAGGCTGTTAAGAACTTTTGTACTAATATGTTCAATATGAGTTTTTCTCTCTTTTCACGTTATATTACAGTCAAAATATACAAATTTTTTTAATGCGTAATAAGTATATTTGTATTAGCTCACTGGATGAAAGATTGTGCGAAATATTTATGAAATGCAGAGCAAATAATTCCAGATACTAGACGTAAAATCGTACAATAGACATAGACGCAAATTATATTAAACAAATTATGATTATAGTTAATGAATACATTATGAATGGAAAATGAATTTCATCCAACAATTTGCCTTAAATATGTTAAATAAACGTTGAATAAAATCGCAATAAAGAATTACGTTATTCAGAATTCAGATTAGGTTCCTTAAAATATTGTTAAATAACTTGTATCATAAATTACAAAAATTTTGGTTGATATTCAAATGCTTTATTACAACAATGGTTTTTAATATACACTTTCAATTTCAGAATTATTCTTTTTAAATGTGTTAAAATCGTAAAAATGCCTGTAATTTTTAATATGAAATAGTAATTGATGACGCAAATAATTTTCATTACTTACAGGCATTAATTTTTGTTATATTAAATTTTGATTATCCATCAATTTACGTATTAATAAAAATACTATATATAAAAATGCTGTCATGAATTAGAACAACTGTAAGAATAATCTTCATCAATTATTTAATCAGTTATCCTCTATTATACTTAGGGGATGCTGAATGATTCCTAAAATGATTGGTACTTCTTGCATTTTTCAATTTTATTTTTTTAATTTTTAAGTTATATTTCCGAGATTGTAAGTAATTTCTTCTTTGTTTTCAATTTTTCTCTATAACTAAAATATAATTAGTGGAAATGTGACGCAACGCGTAATGTAGCAAAGAAAAGCATCTCAAATACAGATTACAAAAATAATTGTGAATCGATAGTTTATAAATCATAGCTTTCAACTACCATATACTAATTGCATTGTATATTTAATTATAATTAAAGCTTATATAATATATATATATATATATATATATATATATATATATATATATATATATATATATATATATATATATATATGAAATTTTGAAATAAACTAATTGTAAAAGTATTTCGTCTTAAATAAAAAAGAATTCAAATATTATAATTTTCTTAAAACTGTTCATTGTTAATCATTGATATTACCAAAAACTTTTCCATCTTATCTGCTTTACGTGTTTCTTTTTACCAATTGGTTTTATTATAAATTCAATATATATTACCTTCAGTAAATTTAATTGAGGTTTTCATAAAACAAAGAAATAAGCTTTATTTATATCTAAATGCTTTATTAAAAAATTTTACTAAATTATAAATTTAATAATTGAAAATAATAATTATCAATAATCTGCCAATTACTTTGAATTCATTATTTAAAATTTTTTATATTCTGATTCATCCTAAAGACATCTTTTGCAAATATCAATTTTTTTTATCAATACATTTATTTTAATTATACATTTTTGATTAATATTATATGTTATTAATTAAAGGAGGAAATCAAAGAAGGATGAAAATTTCATGTTCTCGCAGCTGTGTTTTTCATCACATTACATTGTACAGTCAGTCTAACAAATATTGTATTTGGTGTTGCGGAATTCGTTTTTATAAGCAGAAGTTTAAGTGTCTAAGACGAGCAACGCCGTGACTCATGTTAAAAGAAAAACTAAATTATTGAATATATGGGCTAGAATTTAATATTTTGAATGATAATATAGCTTTTAAAAATTTTGTAATAAATTAAATTTTAATAAGAATTTATTTAAATATAATTTTTAAATAAAAATCACTAATAAAATTTACTTTTATTTTATTTGTAGAACTTAAAATTCTCATTTGCCTTTCTGATAACCTTTACAGGTACCAGGATACCTTATTTTATGTTCCAAATTACTTTTTTAACTATACAATTTAAAATAGTTGACTTCATTAATATACTAATTTTCATTATATGTTATATAGAATTGAAATTTATTTAATCTTTAGAAACTATAAATTTTTATGATAAATTATTGATTTTATATAAATGTAATTAAAATAAAGAAACACAATTTTCTCTAAGGAAATAGGAATTTTAAGCTTTATAGTGACGGAAATGTTTTTTGTTTTGATTACTAATTTTTATGTGTATAAGGGTTTTGAAATAATATTTACGATACGTAAATATCATCGATATTATTTTCGCATTTTTGACATAAATTTTATGAATTATTCCAGAATTGTTTCTAAATATTGAATGAAATCAAATGCATTTTCTTAAATTTTTCCTGGCGAATAAAATTATGACAGTAACAAATATTTCGTATTTACAAATTTTATATTCGATTTACAATTATATATTCTGAATAGACTATGAAATATTTTGTTCAAATTTCCTGCTATGTGAAATCTTTTTAAATGACATAATGTTCGTATGAATGTTACGTCATTGTTTTGTTGTTGTTACTAATGACACTTGGACAAGCCAAGCTCGCTATGCCTTAGATATGCGAATTTAAGTCAATTGCGAGCGTCTTTCGTTTTAATCAGAGCACCATAAAGGTGAAAGTACGTTTTTTGCACTTCAAATCCTCCGATAGATGGCAGCACCATAGGCTCAATTTTGGCATTGATCTGAAGGGGGAGTAAATTTCTCCAGACCATTCCACCCATGGTAATTGCTCAACGACCGACCACAGGACTTTCGATTCCACAGATTTAACGAGCATATAATTAAAGACCCACCAAGTACATGCGTATATCGCATGTACTCGGTGGGTATGCGATATACCGAGTACATGCGATATACGCATGTACTCGGTGGGTCTTTGGCGGCATTGGAATCGAACCCCACACTTCCGGATGGAAGGCCGATATCCTAACCACTAGGCTACCACGGCCTCGTTATTGTTTTGTGTGGATGAATAGTAATAAATAGTTAAAATCCAAAATCTTAATTCTTACTCTAAAAATATTATACTTCGTATATATATATATATATATATATATATATATATATATATATATATATATGTATGTATATAAACGTATTACGATGAAATATGTACATGTTTTTAACTTAAAGCTAATTATTGTGCTTAATGTCCTATTTAAATTAGGAAATTTGATGATATTTTATAGAGCGAATGAAGTAAATTGCCAAAGTCTCAAAGAATTCAGTAGAAGTGCTTAAAAATTATATAAACTGTTCTGAATAATGAATATTTGTATGATCCAGTGTTTTAAAATAGTTTGAATAAGAGAAATTTTGATTTTAAAAACTTACATAGCTATCAGAACATTAGTTGAATAATTTTAATAATATTAGACATTTTGCACCTAAATTCTTGCAAAACTTAATAGTATTCTTCACTTTGCTTTTCCTAAGTTTAGAAGAAAATATTTTTTCTTAATATGGATGAAAATAAAAAATATTAAAAAAAATCATTAATATAGCACATTTTAAATATCTTTACAATATTTCATTGCCTAAAGAGAATAGTTTTTGGGAGAAAGAACGTTCAGAGAAATGTCCATATAAATTCCTGTTACTGAAGAATATTTATTTCTTTTTTTGAATGCTTCTCTCCTGAAACAAATTTTGCTGCTATAAATATTGAAATCAAATTTTAATTGAAATGATAATAAAATATCTAAAAATATTTTGCATATAATTGTAAATTTCCATTCTTTATTTTTATTTTAAATATGACATTACAGATAAATATATTTAGTAAAGATATGCATCAAATAAACAACAACACAAACAAGACGTGATTTGCGAAATTTATTACTAAATGTAAATAATTGATTAATAACCATTTCATTCCTAAAAATGAACCCAGTTGGAAAATAAAAGGAAATTCTTTACAAACACACATGTGGTTAAAATGCGTTTAGTAAGCATGGGAATTGAAACCATGTCCTCAATAGACATAGACATAGACATACGCAATGGAACACCTGTTCTGTACCTTAGGTTATCAGGTGCCATGTCCTCAATATGAAGACAGGCTCTTAAAAAAGAGAAAATAGTCAATGATGCAGTGAAAATTATTAAAATTGAGGATTAAAGCGTCACATTTTTTGGCGCTACAATACATTATATTTACGGCGCGTATTTAATGCCAATCATCACATGAAATCACTATATTTTTAATAGTGCTTTCATTTGATGATTGGCAGTAAATAATTCAGCGCTAAAATATATTTAATTATTAATTTAGAACATTATAATAAAGATATAAATGTTTCTATAACAAGTAATGAATTTTGCACGTAGAATAATGACATTAATCATTAAATTGTTAATACGATATATTTTAATGTATGTTACATTGCTGAATTTAACATTGGAGAAGTGTACGATTCTTAGTTAGATAATCATTTATTTTGATAAGAACTATTTAGATGTTTGAATTTTATCAATTAATATTTATTAAGAAATAATTAGTTAAATGAGATATTAAATTTAACATTACAGCCAACTTTTATTTATTCTTTCTAAAATTAGAATGAATTTCAATATGTCCTTCAAGAAATCTTCTCTCTTCTTTCTAACTAACTTTTAATAATCATTAGAACTTTATATCCATTATTTTCTAGTACGCTTCAAAATTTATATTTGCAATTGTCTCTAAAATTTGTGTTCTGAAATGCTTTTTGAAGAAAAAAAAATTATTAAATATGATTCAGGATAACTTAATTTGAAGAAATTGTAATATATAATTTATTTCAGTTAATATCAGATAATAAACACTCGATTTTTTTATTGAAATTACGCGAATTCTAACCATAATTAAAAGTAATCAAAAAGAAACTCTAGTTTGTGGTTTGTCGCTCTACGGTCATTTTTTGCACACGAGGGCTAATTAGACCGCTTTAAAAAGAAACTCTAAAAATTATGATGAAGTCAAATAAGATCTTTAGAAATTCAAAAAATAATTATTGAAAAAAAGGCTTTAAAAAGGCATAAATACAGATACTGTTAAAGTATATACTCACTGGGATTTTTCAAAAAGTGAGGAAAATTTTAATGTCTGAACAGATACTCAAGGTAAAAAATGGAAACTCTTTTTTTCGTCATCTTTTATATAAATAGACAATTTTTGCAGCTCTCAATCTAGAAATATAGTCGACAAAATATATGCTTCACACATTCAATTTGAGTTTCCTCTATTTTCGAACTATATTGCCGACAAAAATTGAAAATTAACGTTAGTGGGAATAGTGTTAGTTTAACGGATAAAATACTTGTGAAAATAATATAAAAATGCAGAAATGTTCAAGATGTTAAAATAAAAACTAACAAGAGCCATAGATACAAATAGTTTAACTGATTATATTTTGAATGAAAAATGAATTTTAGACTACAGTCTGTCAAAAATATATTAAGTAAACCTGAAGGAAAGTTGCAATAAGGAATCCCACAGTTCAGGACCCAAATTTTGGCCGATATTCAAATACGTTGTTATGATTATAAATACACACTTTCAATATCAATATAAAAATTAATCTTAAATGATCCAATCTTAATATTGCCTGGTATTTTTATTATGAAAAATTTATATTAATTCTGGTACTTTTTTAATGCTTAGATTTAATAATTGTTGTTAAATTAATCATCTATGTTTGTTCAAATATTCATTTTAATTTTCCACCTGTTTACATATTAGTAAAAGAACCATTTATCAAAATAATGTTACATTGCGGTAACTGATCTGCGGAATCCTTCATTTTATTTTATCAGTATCCCTATTTTAAGCTTGCGATTTGCTGAATGCCCGTTATAGATGCCCGTCTATTTTTCAATCTATAGCTTAAAGCGTTTTATTATGAGTATCGTTATCGTTGTGGCATTTGGGAAAAACTACATTTATCGAAACATTGGGCGAGAAAAATGAAAATTTTTTATGTAAGGTTTCACCTGACATCATCATTCATTAAACGAACATTTTTCATTTTTGACCACTTTTAAATTCTAATTAATAAAAACTTAATATAATAATATAACTAAAATGTCTCTGACAGAAATCAGAAAAAAATGTGCACCAAATTAATAAATTATTATTCAATGCTTTGATTTGTAATATTTCATCTTAACTTCTTTGGAACTTGTTTTAAGAACTTTGGAACTTTTTTTAAGCTAGGATACCCAGCTTCACTCTTTGAGTTAGTATAATATTCTGTGGTAGTTGGAAGAGAAAAGGATGCACTTTGAAGTATAACAAGTAAAAATATTTTTAACTACAATACTTATTTTATAGGCTAGTTTGATTAGAAATTTCAGCCTTTTAGAGTGGAATGGCAGCTCTGTAGAGATTTGTGGTATTCTGGTGTCAAATACCGATTGTCTTTTGTGCTATCCAGTCATATGTTCGGCTTCGACGTTGTTATTCTATAACTGTTTTAGGACCCTTCTTGTTCCATTAAACAGTTTAGTGAATTGAGATTTCTGAGCAGTATGATCGAAGAGATCCAATTTTCAGTCGAAGACTGAGTTTTTGGTACTTTTTAGTACTTGCAAAGAATTGAAAATCCTTTTGGGAAGTTATCACTTTCTTCAAAGTTTACAATTGAATCGATTAGTACATTCTCAATCCAACGAAAATTTTCTTTTAAACATTAAAATTTAAATCGTCGACAATAGTATTTTTAGTTGTTATAAGTGCCCTATGAAATGGCCAGTCCGGATTGGTATAATTATGAAAAATGCTTGTATAAATTTTGTCTTTGAGTGGTTTGAGTAATGCATATATTGCTAAAATCATTTTTTAGACCACTGAGTAGGATTTGTGTCTGTGCCTATTTATAAAAGGTGATGAAAAATATGTTGTTGTTTCGATTGCTTAACTCTCATTTTTTGTTATTTGCCATATTTTTATGTGTAGCAAGAGATATGATTTTTCAACGCATGCATTGATTTCGTCTGTTGGTGTTGCTTGGAGATAACTGAAAGTGTTTGTTGAAAATCTCCTGAGATTATGAGCATAACTCCTCACATCACTGTAGAATTTTCTCGCAAGTCTTGTGATGTTTTGTGTGCAGAAGCGGTTGATTTTTTATGCGCTACTGAGCATTAGTTAAAAAAGATAATTTTAGCTTGTTATAAAAGTTCGCGTCATCGAGATGCTCTAGAAATTTAACATACTGAAATTTATTCTTTGGATATATTAAAGAATTATTGTAGGGAAGAATAGGCAGTTAATTCTCCTTACATGAGTGCAGCGGAAATACTAGATGATGCCAATGCAAGGGAATGTATTGTTTAGTACGTATTTCATCCAGTAACGGATTTATTAGAAGCGTTTTCTCGGTGCCTCCTAATGTGTCCAATTAAATAATTCCGTGAGTTTTGTTGTTGATACGGTCCAAGATAGAGTTGTAAATCTGTCTTTGATGGTCATTCAGAAGAGGATGGTTGAGAGCAATGTATTGAAGTAGTTTGTTCATGTTGCAACTTTATTCGTTTGCAATATTGAAGTGTAGTGGTCTGAAAGCATCTTTTCATGGTGTTGGCACCCCAAGTCTTAATAAAGTTTGATTTTTTATCGCTAAACATTTACTTTCTGGAAGAATGATGGTTTCATTGAAGATATTGTCATTAAATTCGATGACCAGTATTTTTATTAGCTTTTCAGATTGAATAGAGTTTGTCATCACACATATTTCCTCTGAAGAAGTCCAATACTATTTCCGAATCGCTGGGTTACATATTGTTAGAATTATGGAGAATAAACCTCTGACCTCATCTGATGAATTTGTGAAGGAATTTTCTTTTAATTTTAACATCCAGTGATTGTCGTTTTTCAGTAGTCCTAAGCGTCGGCGTTCTTCTTTATCTGATATGATGTTCTAAGTCTGACAGTGGTATTTATCAACAGTCTTGAGACACGTGAAATTATTTGGTCCCTTATTTTGTGTAGCAACATCCGGAGATAGAAACATTCGGCGTTCTTCAGATGTACTGAGTATACCTCGGCCTAGTCTGTGCTTGTTTCCATGATTCCCTTATTGGAACTCCTTGTATTCGTCAATGAAAGAATTTTCTTGCGTTCCACCTATAATAGATATCACAAATAGTAATGTTTTCGGCAATGGATCCGTTTGGAACAGTTGGAAAAAGCTGTTAATGTTGTGTTCTTACGTGTTTTGCTTTCAAATTTTCTTACAGTGTCTTTTTTGAAGCATACTCCCTGTTAAATATACAGCTAGATGCTGTACTATAGTATTCGTATTTTAGCTTATGCTACCTACCTTTTTGTGTAGTTGTCTTCTTTTTTAGAAGTAAAAATTATCTCCGATTTGGGTGCATGTCCAAGTTTGTGCTTTTTTTATATTTTTCTTCGCTCGTATATGACGAATTGGAGTTATTGGCCTGCATGATCCGCGAATTATGCTCTTAAAGCTATGGAAATTCAGTTTAGATATTTTCATCAATGTCCGTGGGATGAATTCAGCTATCTGAGTTTGTGAGTGAGAGGCAGTAATTGTTTTTGTCCATCATTTGTGTACATCACATATCTAACGGATCTAAAGATGTGATTTTTTTGTGATGACTTCAAAAAGTACTGTTTGTTTTTGTCGAAAATCGGGATATTATATTGTGTTCGTGCATGGGGACTTGTCTGTACCTTATATATATATTGAAAAGAGGGAGGAGGGAGAGAGGAGACAGAGAATACACACAGGAATAAGAAGACTGTTTTCTATTTATTGTATAAGGGCAATTGACATCAGTTCTGTTTACAGGAATTTTAAAAATGATATTCCCTATAACACGAATAAACAAAGAATTATGTGGATTTTAAATGTTTAATAAAAAATTAAATTTTTATTCAGAATTCATTTATAAATATAATTATTAAATAAGAGTTCCTTGAAAATAATTTTTAATTAATTTTTTGTGAAGTTTTATATTTTCTTTTACCTTATTGATTGATAACTATTGCAGATGCCAAGATACATTTTGTAAAGTACAGTTTTTAATTATATGTTTTATAGAAGATAAAATTATTTATATCTTTATGATAAATTATTGAAATTATATAAATGCATTATTAAAAATGAAACAAGTTTTTCTCCAATGAATCGTCCGTGTAATTGTGATGTTTATATAGTGAATATTTTAATTGATAGTAACCAATTAAAATATTCACCCCAAAAAGATAAATGTTTCTTTTCCTTAATCAAGTTTTATCATTGATGTATCGAAATTTATAGGTATTTCTATAAATGTATACAATAGCATATTTCATTTAACCAGATTTCTTTTTTTTTTAACGGTTAATGCATATACACATTCTTTTAAAATTTGTTTTTCTGCGACCAATTTAATGTGAATGAATTGAAGCAAAAGGGATTCTAATAAAGTCATCTGAATTGGTTTAATTTAAAAAAATGTCATTTTGAAACTAATGTTATTTATCACATTTTTTTTATATTTCCTTTAAAAAAACCAGTTTTATTTTGTGATTCAGTCGTAGGGGACAAAAACGATACGCAAAACTACCACCTGAATACGTATGCTATATAATTATGCATTTTATATACTCTAATTTTAAAGTGAATAGATGAATTAAAATTGAACAGAGAAAAGGTACATATAGATAATTTTCCGTTGTGTTAAAAAAATTCATTGAGATCGAAACAATTATATTGAAATAGGAAAGTTTATGAAGTTCGCTCTGATCTAAATGCTAAAAAATTCATTTTATTCTTGTTTTATTTTTAGTATTTCATAACTACTCCAGCTCTCTTTACGAAAAAATCTATATCAAAAATTTGAAATTTATTCAGAAAACAAGTATAAATACTTTACATATTAACAATGAATTTTTCTAATTTTTAAATTATACATATAGATACACATTGCAAATTAATGTTGTAAGAAGATTTGCATCAGATTATAAGACACAAACTGTTTGGGTAACTTTTATGAAATACGTAGTGAAATGATGTGACTTTAGTAAATGTAAAATGGAAACATGGGCAAAAATTATCTTAGCGAGTTCACGAGAAATAAAGAAAATGAATATCTTCGTACTGTCTGGCTAGAATATGTTCATTAAGCAGGGAGAGATTCACAATAACGAACCTTTTGAATAAGAACATCGGTATTTTCGACGAAAAGTTGCAAAATATTTTAGAGAAAATTATAAAAGGTGTGGCTAATATTTAACTATTGTCACCGTGTTGTTGTTTTGCAGTGTCAAAACTGAGAAACAGCAATTTTAAATGAATAAGAAATTGAAATTACTGTGCATTTCACAGTATATGAGAATTTATAGCTAATAAAAATATTTTTCACTGCTTTCATCCATTGCGTATCTGTATAAATTTTAGTTAAATTAATAATCGAAATTTTTTCAAAGATTTCTTTTAGTTTTCCACCAGTTTAAGAGTATTTTAAAATATCACATATAAAAAGAATTGTAAGAAATGGTGATATATTTACAAAATAATTGTCTTGAAATGTCAATCTCATTATATCCTGGGTTGCAGAGTGCGACACCTTGACCGACAAGGCCACCAAATTGTAGAACAATTGCTTTTAAAAAATGGAAATAATAATTAGCAAAAATTTTACAAATTATAATGTATACAAGCAATATGAGCCTCAAATATAGTACATTAATATGGTAAAAAATATTCTCCTTTAATATTACTTTGCTTCTTTATTTTAAATTTTTTATTCTATTTGAAGAACAAGAAATAATGTTAGGCAAATAATTTTAAGCACAATTCAATTTCAGGGTATTTAGGTATGCATTAGATGCCGTAAAGACGATATTGCTAAAGAGGAATTATAAGAGAGTATTTTCGTGAGATTGTGCGATCGTTTATTCATTCCCTTGAAATTAACATTCCCTAACATGGACATTTACGCCTTATGAGAAGAGAATACCTTGGGTCCTAGTTAGAAAATAAGGTATCTTGCTTGGTTAAAGAGTTGTTCTCATTTCACAAGATCCGTCATATTCGGTAAAGGTTTCTTTTATTGGTTATGGTCGCATTGTCTTTCAAATAAATGATACATCTGGAGGTGGTAGATATAAAATTGGAACGAGTTATGTTTTGTTCCAGCTTCTAAATTAAGAAAAATACCACCTGGCTGCTTTCACTAACCGGTAGAGCCTTAAGGCTAGATACAAGGAATTGTGATGGTGCATCAACGACAACAAAAGTTCATCCCCTCAAGTCCTGCACGTCGCCAAAAATCATCGAGGGAGTGTACCTGAGAGGAACGGGCGAAGTACGTCGGTCAAGAATTCTACTGCCAGGGTCACTCAAGATGCAAAGACTGTTCCATTATGCTCATCTGAGACCTTCAGGCAGTGTAGCATAGACAGACTTCTACCTTTGGGTTTGCCCATGGGTGCTTCAGACCTCGGTCCCAGAGAAGCTGGACACTACTTCCTCCTCCAGCCTTACCGAACATACTCTGAATTTTGTCGAATTTTCCCGGAAGGATTTATCCTCAGATCCCCTGCTAGTCATCGACTTTCTGACTGTCAACAGTTTATTACAGTTGATCTGACAAATGACAGATCTTTACAGAGGATAAGCCAAAAGGTCCCTGTGGGGAAAATTGTATTTTAAGTTAATTATAGATCCTTTAAAAATTTTTTTGGATAACAATAGTTTGAAATAATCTGTTACTGACGATACTTCGTTTTGTCTATCAATAAATATTTAGAAAAATATCAGCATTTTATAAAAACATTTATCTGAACTAATAATTTAAATTTTTATGATAACTTTTTTAAGTATTTATTACAAATAATAATTAAATCTTTTATATGGTTTTCTTTTAATAGTAGTTTAAGCTGCAGGAATAATAAGAACCAAAGAACGCATGGCAACTTTTGTATCTAGACGTAATAATCATCAAATTATGAAAACTAATTTTTAAATGTTTAAACAAGTGATTACTAAAGTTAAAATAATTAAAGATTCAATGATACAAAATAATACTGAACATTATGAATCACAACTGAGAGTTATGTTCAGTGCTACTTCTATGTAATTTTACCTTGTGACCTTACGAATGACATCATTTAGAAATAGTAAAATTTTATATATTAATTATAATTAAGTATCATAACTAAATAAATAATATTTTTTTCTTGACACAATGACTGATCCTCTATAAAGGAATCACACGTTTCATTAATTTCATTTTATTTTTATTTAATGCATTCTAATAATCAATGATATTTAAAATTAGCAACTAACTTTCCTTCTCAGATAAAGTCATTTCAGCTTTTACATATGCAATATTACTTTATTGTTTCTGAAAAAATTCACATCAGATTTTCATTAATTATACGTTATTAATTTGTATTTAAACGAAATTTCATTTCTGCAATAATATGAATTAAAATAAAACATTAACTAGTTTCATTAATATTTCATGAAACTCATTTTATGGTTATTAATGTTCACTACAATTATAAATTGAAGACGAAAAGTTTTCTTTTAACTATGTTTTGGAATATTTAAATGCATTTATTTTTCGATTTCATTTATTTGTTCATTTTTAAGCTTTTTTAAAAGTATTGTATTTGTTTTTATTGTGTTGTTTATATTACATTGTACTGTACATATTCGCTTTGAAGAAATTACTCCTCACATATATAAGTTTAATAAAATTTATTATAATTTCAGAAAATATTGTTCAAATTCTGTGACTTGAATATTGTGAATTACTATTAATCATAGAAATTCATTTATAACAGGAAGATAAATAATGTTTTTTAAATTAATACCTATCTAAAATAACTTAATTTTTAAGGAACACGTTATTCAATTTTCAGAGATTACAATAATTTCTAGAGAAAATTTTTTATTTTTAATGAAAACTACAATTTTTAAATTAATGGTAAGTTAAACAAGATATGCGTTACAGTCTTAAAAAAATGATTTAACAAGAAAAACTATTTAGTAAATATAACAAAATTGGTGAGTACTGTTCAATGGTTTCAATATAAATGATTTGAATTTACAATGATTGAATACTCAATTTCAAATAAGCTTGGATATCTTTATTTTTAAGAGAGTTTTTATTGTTACATGCAGATTTTAAGAATACGAAAAAATCAATTTCTTTTCAGTCTCATTTCAACTTTTTCTTTTACCCTGAAAATATACTGTACATGAATTTTCCATTTTAATTATCGTTTCTGCACTGTTCTCTTAAAAGAATAAGTGAAAATTTAAGAATGTATATTAGAATAACATTCTAAATCTTGTATGTGAATGTGTGTGTAGATTTTAGACATATGTTTTAGAAATAAAATGCTTAAACTTTACTCTTGTATAACATTTATTTTACCAAATATTCCTGTAATCACATGAAAACTCCATATTCCTATAATCATCCTTAATAAAATAAAGAAAAAAACATATAATATAGGAAATATGGGAAATGTTACATTCGGAATCAATTCCTGTATCCCGGTGCTTAGAGTGACAACATGTATTAGACGAAATTATCTTTTGTCAGTGTAAAGTACTTTAACAATAATAGCAAACTAAGTGACGGACAGTGTGTTAGAAAATTATCAGAAAATCCAAGATCATGCATTTTAAAAGATCATGCAAAGAAGGCAAATGATTATTTGCATCAACTGTCTCACCAAGGTAACGTTCTAAATTCTTGCTGATGTGAGTTACCTTAATACACATTCAGAAAATTGAGTAATGGCCGATTTATAGCTAGACATTAAGAAACAAATTCAGAAACATGATTTGTTAGGGAAATATCCACGTTTGTATCAATGCAACTGTGGTTACTTAGAATGTTATCGCTGGTAAGAGCTTTTATTTGTGCTTGTTTCATGATTTAATCAGTTCACAAAATAGACGTTTCTGTTATAATTTCCAACTATCTTTATGCAATTTGTTGAAAAATACTGACAACATTTCGAGAAAGTCCACTATTAAGATTAAATAAGCTTGTTCAATATGAGTTTCTAGTCCTAAATTGATTAATTTTCTTAGCTAATTTGTTGTTTTGAAACTAAATTATAAAATGTTATCTGAATATTGCTTTATTTTTAAATAGCAAAATTGGAAACGCTTTATAAAATATTTATGAGTAACAGTCATTGAAAGTGTGCATTTAATTTCCATTTAAATTTCCATTTAAATTTCCATGATTATAATGTAAAAGAATATTTTTCTTCTAGACCGAGAGCAATTGGTTGGAGTTTAAGGCTTCTACAAGATAAAATGAATTTTTAAATTCTAAGTATAAGTTTTTAAGCACTTTTATTTAATACTTTGATTGTCTTTTCATATTTGCGATCTGCGTTTCCTAATTACTTTCAATAAACCAATTCAGGTCTTGTTTTGAAAAGGAGAAATTAATGTTCATATAATTTTTCATATTCGCTTATCGATGGTGTTAAATTGCTTAAATGCTCCAGTGCAATGCGAAATAGTTCCATTGTTAAGTGTTGAAAAAAATTTCTCTTGGTATGATGATGTGGAAGAAGGAAATTATTATTTGATTTTATGGGGTACAAATCATTTCTTGCTCACGGACTTATTGATGGGGAAACAGTATATTTTTTTTAATGTTATGTAAGAGCTAATCTCTTAATAATTGATAAAAAAAATTCTACTTATTCACAGGAGGTAATGTAATCGAAGCATCCAATCTAACATTCTTGGATCTTGCCAGCGAGTGCTTTTTTTAATGAAATGTGTGACCAGAAGTGTCTTAATAAATTTTAGCAAATCCATTACGGAAAATAATGTAATACTTAATATGTTTTTTTATTGCATGCATTCAAAATTATTTAATTATTTTTCTTTAATTAATATTTTTCAAGTTGGATAATTTTCGTTGAAAACAATTTGATTTCAGTTTTAGAAATTCTAATGATAAATGGACAATTAATGAAACGCAAGATTGTGCTACAGTTCTAAATTTAAACTGTAAAAAGGTTCTAAATGTGTTAAACTGTATCTATTTTGATTTAAAAAAATATATGTGTATTTTAATAAAAGTAGTTGCTACAGTAATAAAAAAATTACTTAAAAAATATTGAATTCAACTTATTATAATTATATCATTTTAATTTGTAATTAAATATATTTCCTAAATTAAATTGTGTTCAAGAATACCAAAAACCGAATGCTTGTAGTTCTTGTAATATAATCGTTCAATTAACGTGTATCATTGCATCTTATACAATGCTGGTACACACTAAGAATAAAGCTGTGAATATTTTTAAAGATTTCTGCCAATTTACTTCAAGCTATATCAGTGAATTTTACTTTCATAGAATTAATGTCATAATCAAAAAGCAAAATATTTACCTGGTTTTTTATAATGAGACTAGAACAAAAAAAATATAAACTTTCACATTCGTTAACTTAGAAGCTACAAAATCATAAATCGTATATAAAAAAACTCCAACCAGTTCATTATTAATGTATATTACTATAAGATGGAAGAAAAAAACGCATTTTTCAGAATGGTTTTATTTTAGTAAATCTGATAAGAATCATATTCAGCATGAAAATGCAGAATGTGATGTGATTGGCAAATATATATAGAGCACAATTTTTTTCTCTTGCTTTGCAGGTGTCTCGGCGTTTTGTTGTTACTTTAAATGAGATTTCTTGCCATGTTTTTTTCGCTTGAAATTTTAAAAGAACAGTTTTTAGAAAATGTTTTGCAAGGTTGATTTGGATGAAACTAAGATCTTTTGAATTGAAAGCAAAATTTAGCTTTTAATTTTTGCTGATAGTAATTTTATTTTTATCAAACAACTATTCCGCGATTAATTTGTTGTTTACTGTTAAATTTAAATTAGTAACTTATTAAAATTTAAGCTTTAAAGGAAATAAACAATATATTAAAACAGAAACTCAATTTTTTTATATAAATGATAATTCAAAAGGTCATAAAATATTAAATGAAGTCTTACATGCAAACTATAAATGTATAGAATAATTTATAAAATTACTAAATTATACTGAATTTTCCATTCAAGAATCAATATAATTCAACATTTGAATAATATTTATCATTTATAAAGAAGCGAATAATGAAATTTTATAATGAATATATTTCAATTTCCTCTGAAGTTACAGGCAGTAATTTCTTTGATTTCATTCCATGAATTTTTGTAAATGTATATCGATTGCATAAAATTGAGTTAAGTAAATATAATGAAAATTACTTGAAAATTTTATTAACATGTCCTTTAGTAAATCAAAGTTAATTAATGCGTTTTCATAAAATAAATCTAAGCAAAAAGGTTCCCGCTTCCTTATGTCTGGTTTTAAAATTGGTATTATCTCCTGTTAATTTCTTCGACACTACAGTTACTAATTTTAGTCATTTTCCTAAAACAACTAATTTGTATCATTATTTAAGTATAAAACATGTACAATTTGACAAAATTAATAAATTATTCACAAAAACAAATAAATAGAATTCTTTATCAAATCTTTTGGTATCTGATGAATTTGATAATACTTTAGCTGACAGATGCAGTAGGAATGTCATTAAAAAGCTTCTTGATTATAAGGTAAAATGTTACAATTTTCAGACATTCGTAAATAGAAACATTATTAAATAAAATGTTTTTTTTTCATTTATATGCATGCACTCTCTGTATAAAGACACCAGTCTTGTTTAGGCTGAACGGAATCCAGGAGCTCGAACACAGATTCCGCACTAAATGAAGAATAAGTAGTTCGTGGTGTTTATGCTAACGACCAAATTATTGCACTAATTTCTCTAACTGACCAGTAACATGTTGATTTGTGAATGCAACCACTAAACTTGTAGCAACAAGCAGATTCACTTTTTTGTGCACATAATTTTCATGCCTTATTTGACGGATTATTTTTAGCTGTCAATTCTGTAGAACTGCGCCAATTAGTTTCTATTAATCATTTAAAAATTTTTATTCTCACTTATCCTAATGACATTTTTGCAAATATCAAACTTTTTTATTAATACATTTATTTTAATTAAATATTTCTGATTATACTATTGTATATTATTGATTAATCAATAGAGGATATCAGAAGAGGATTAAAGGTGGTTCAAATATTCTAGTTCTTGGACCTGAGTTTGTGGTCGAATTGAATTGTACAATCAGTTTCCCTAATGTTGTATTTGGTGTTGCTGAATTGATTTTCATAAGCAGAAGTTTAATTGTCTAAGAATAGCAACGCCGAAACTTTTGTTAAAAGGAATATTAAATTATTGAATATATGGGCTAGAATTTATTATTTTGAATGATAATATAGCTTATAATTTTTTTTTAATAAATTACAATTTAATAAGAATTTATTTAAATATAAATTATTCAAATAAAAATCACACTACTAAAATAAACTTTTTATTTAATTTGTTGAATCTCACATTCTCATTTGCCTTATTCATAACCTTTACTAGTACCAAGATACCTTCTTGTATATACTAAACTAATTTTTTATGTGTAAAATTTAATATAATTGAATACATTAATTGACTAATTTTTATTATATGTTATATGGAAATAACAATTATTTAATCTTTAGAAATTATAAATTTTTATGATAAATTATTAAAATTATGTAAATGTAATTAAAATATAAATGACATAAATATTGAATGAAATCAAATGCAATTTTTTACGAATTATGAAGGTAACAAATATTTCGCAATTACAAATTTTATCATATATCCTGAATCGAATATTTAATAATTTGTTCATATTTTATGCTGTGCGAAATCTATTTAAATGATGTTAATTTCGTAAGAATATTACATCATTGTTTTGTGTTGGTGAATAGTAATAAACACTTAAAATCTAAAATCTTAATATTTGTTCTAAAATATTTTACTTCATTTATTCACATATACATGTGAACGTATTACGATAAAATTACTTAAAGCTAATTATTGTATTAAGTGTTCCGTTTAAATTACGACATTTGATGATATTTTATGGAGAGAATGAAGTAAATTGCAGAATTCTCAAAGAATTAAGTAGCATTGTTTAAAAATTAAATAAATTGTTCTGAAAGATGAATATTTGTGTCATCCAATGTCTTAAAATAGATCGAATAAGAGAAATTTTGATTTTAAAAACTAACATTGCAATCAGAACATTAATTGAATAATTTTAATAATATTAGACATCTTGCAACTTTATAGCATTCTTCACTTTGTTTTTCTAGCATTACAAGAAAATATTTATTCGTAATATGGATGAAAATGAAAAATATTAAAAAAATCATAAATATGGAGCATTTTTAATATCTTTACAATATTTCACTGCCTAAAGACAGAAATATTTGGAAAAAGGAATGTGCAAAAATAACCATATAAATTACTGTTATAGAAGAATTTTTATTTCTTATTATTAAATGCTTTTCCTGAAACAATATTTGCTTCTATAAATACTGAAATAAAATTTGAAATTAAATGATAATAAAATATGTAAAAATATTTTACACTTTAATTGTAAATTTATATTCGTTAAAAAATTTTTATTTTAAAAATCACATTCCAGATAAATATATTCACCAAAGATATGCATTAAGCAAACATCACAAACAAGACATGATTGTGAAATTTATTAATAAATTTAAATAATTGACAAATAATTATGTAATTCCAAAAAATGAATCGAATTAGAAATTAAAAGGAAATCCCTCACAAACTTAGGGCTAAAATGCGTTTAGTAATCATGGGAACTGAAGCAATGTCTTCAACATGAGGTCAAGCTCTAAAAAGAAAAGAGAAAATGGTCAATGACGCATTGAAAATTATTAAAATTAAGGATCAAATGCGCGTTACAACAGTCTCAAAGAATTCTGTAGAATTGACTAAAATGTAAATAAATTGTTCTGAACGATGAATATTTTTGATACAGTGTCTTAAAATAGTTTGAATAAGCGAAATTTTGGTTTTAAAAACTTGCATTGCTATCAGAACATTAATTGAATATTTTTAATATTATTAGACATTTTGCAACTAAATAGTATTCTTCACTTTGTTTTCCTAGCATTACAAGAAAATATTGTGCATAATATCGATGAAAATGAAAAATATTAAAAAAAATCATAAATATAGCTAATTCTTAATATCTTTACAATATTTCCCTACCTAAAGACGGAAATTTTTGGGAAAAGGAATATGCAAAAATACCCATATAAAATACCGTTATAGAAGTATTTGTTTTCTTTTTTTAAATGCTTCTCCTGAAACAACGTTTGCTTCTATAAATACTGAAAAATTTTTTAAATGAAATCATAATAAGATATGGAAAAATATTTTGTACATTCATTATAAATTTTCATTCTTTAAAATTTCTATTTGAAATGTCACATTCCAGATAAATATATCCACCAAAGATATGCATCAAACAAATAACTCAAACAAGACACTCTGTGAAATTTATAAATAAGTGTTAATAAATTGACCAATAATCATATAATTGAAAAAAATGAATTAAATTCGAAAGTAAAACGAAATCTCTAACAACCATATTTTTAAAATTCGTTTAGTATGCATGGGAATTGAAACACACAATGTCCTCAATATGAAATCTGGTTCTAAAGAAAGAGGAAATAGTCAATGACACATTGATTTAAAGCCAATCATCAGATGAAAGCACTATATTTTAAAAAGTGCTTTCATCTGATGATTGGCTAAAAATAAGTTAAAGCCATAAGTTATTTAATTATTAATTTAGAACATCATATTAAAGATATACATATTTTAATAACAAGTAAAGAATTTCGCATGTAGATTAATATTATTCTATTAAAGTTTTGATATATATATTTTTCTTGTATGTTACATTGCTGAATGTAACATTTGAAAAGTGCCAATGCTTATTTAGATAATCATTTATTTTGATAAAAAGTTTTTAAATGCTTACATTTTATCAATCAATATTTACTAAAAAATAATAAGTTAAACGTGATTGGAAATTTAACATTTAAGCCACTTTCTATTTATTCATTCTTAAATAAGAGTAAATGCCAATAATTCCTTCAAGAAATCTTCTCTTCTAACTAACTAACTTTTAATAATCATTAAAACTTTGTTTTAATATTTTCTTGCATGTTTCAAAATTTATATATGCTATTGTCTTTAAAATTTATGCCTGAAAAAGTTTTTTTTTAAAGAACTAAATTTTAGGATTATTTACTTTGAAAATCAATCAGGATTACTTACTTTGAAGAACTTGAAATAAATAATTTAATCTCGCAATTAATATCAGTTAATAAACTCTCTATTTTCTCCGAAAATACGATTTCTAGCAATAATTAAAAATAAGCAAAAAGAAACTTTAAAAATTATGACTAAGTCAGTGGAAATCCTTAAAAATTAAAAAAAATGCCTTATAATGGATTGAATACACATACTGTTTAAAGAAATACTCACTAGTTTCCCCCCCAAAAAAAAACAGAAAACATTTTTAAATGCCAGATCAGATACTCAAGGTAAAGAATGGAAGCTTTCTTTTTTTTCCTTTTCTGAAAGTAGACAATTTTTGCAGTTCACATTTCAGAAATATTATTCATAATCTATGTGCTTCGCTTATTCAATTTGGGTTTGCTCTACTTTCGAATTTTATTGCAGAGAAGAATTGCGAATTAGTGTTTACTGAGGATTCATGATAGTCTAACGGATACAATATTTGTGAAAGTTATATGAAAAGAACAATGCGGAAATGTTCCGGATTTGAAATTAAAAACAAAAACAAAACAAAACAAAAATTCGAGCGATAGATACAAATAGTTTAAATGAGTACATGAGTATATTTTGAATGAATAATGAATTTTAGATTTTAGTCTATCGAAAATGTATAAGGTAAACGTGAAGGAAAGTTGCAATAAAGAATCACTCAATTAGGAAAATAAAATAAGTTCGTTAAAAAATGGTTAAATATTTTATCATAAATTACGAAAATTTTTTCCGATATTCAAATGCGTTATTACAATCATTGTTTCTAAGATACACTTTCAGTGTCAGTATAAGGATTAATCTTTTTTTAAATGTTTCATACATAATAATGCCTCGTATTTTTAATATGAATATGTTATTAATTATTCTGATACTTTTTTTACATCTTAAATTAATATTTCTTGAGAAATTAAATATCTGAGTTTGTTCAAATATTCCCTTTATTTTCCACCAGTTTACACATTATTAAAAATACCATGTGTCAAAATAATGTTATGTTCCGCTTGAAATAACATTGGAATTTTCTCTTTTCTAATCAGCATCCCTATCTTCAGTTTGGGATTTGCTGGATGTATTTTTTAGAGGCAGGCGCAGGTATTTTTACAACTACAGCTTAAAATGTTTGATTATGAGTGAGTTTTTCGCTGATGCATTTGTGAAAAATTACTATTATCGAAACATTGGGCGGAAAGAATGTGAACTTTTGGTGTAAGGTTTTCCCTAACTTCATTAAACGTATATATTTCTTTTTCGAACTGTTTAAAAACCTGATTAATAAAACCTTAAAATAAAAGCACTAAAAATGTCTCTGATATTAATCACAAAACAAGATGTGCACCAAGTTAATAGATTATTATTCAATACTTTGATTTGCAACATTCCATTTTACCTTCTAAAATTACTTGTTTTAAGTGTAATGATTCTAATAACAAACTTAATTTCGATCACAATATCTTTCTCCAAATCTGTGCAGAACACATTATAAATACAGATTTGCCAATTGTATGTATTTTTCAACACTTATTAGTATCTTGATTTATAAATAGACTTATAATTTAATATTCAAAAGAGAGTTTAAGAGTATATAAATAGTTTCAATTAAATTGTGTCAGTATTATTTTATTCATATTTATAACTACATATGTTAAAACTTTCAAAATTAATGGTTAAAATATTTTGTATTACATGAAAATAAATAAATATTATACTTTTTTTAAATAATTCATTATTAATCATTGAAAAGCATAGTAAATAATCTTCATTTTTATCTGGCTTAAGAGGACCTTTATAAATTGATTTTACTGTATATTTCATTGAGGTATTCTTAAAAATAAAAATAATTAATCTTCATTTTATCTGAATGGTATATTTTAATAGTACATTCTAATTAAAAAATTAATCATTAAAATGTATTTGGCAATAAAACTGCCAACTACTTTCAATTTACCAAACACGGAGTTTGATATACCTCATCTTATTGATATCTTTTGCAAATGACAAATGTTATTATTAATTCACTAGATAGAATACCCAGCTTCGCTCTAGGTGATGGCATGAGATTCTGTGGTAGCTGGAAGAAAAGGATTGAATTTGAAGTATAACAAGTACAAATATTTTTATCGAAAATATGTTCTAACTACCATATTTATTTTATAGACTAATTTGATTGGGAATTTCATTCATTTAAAGTGGAATGGCACTTCCGTAGAGATTGGTGGTATTCTGGTGACGAATACCGTGTGTCTTTTGTGCTTCCAATCACTAGTTCAGCTTCGGCAATGGTATTCAATAACTGTTTGAGGATCGTTCTAGTTGCATTAAATAGTTTGATGAGTTGAGATCAGTGAGTAGTATGATCGGAAATTAAATTTTCAGACGAAGACAGAGTATTTAGTACATTTTTTATACTTGAAAAAAAGGAAAAAATCCTGTTGGGAAGTTAATACTTTATTCAAAATTTACAATTGCATCGATTTGTACATTCTCACTCCACCGAAGATAATCTTTTAAACATGAAAATTGATATCGTCGACAATATTATTTTTAGTTTCTAAAAATGAAAAAAAATCGCCATGAAATACCCATTCCGGATTGGTATAATTATGACCAATGCATCAATAAATTTGGTCGTTGAGTGGTTTCGGTAATGCATATCTTGCAGAAATCATTTTTGCGATCAATGAGGCCGACAATTTGGTCAATAGGCTTTGTTCCTTTGCCAATTTGTAAAAGATATTAAAGAATCGTGTTTCGATTGTTCAACTCCCATTTATTTGTTATTTGCAGTATTTGTATATGTAGCAAGTGTTATTATTTTTTAAAGCATGCATTGATTTCGTCTGCTGGTGTTGCTTGGAGGTAATTGGAAGTGTTTGTTGAAAATCTCCTGAGATTATGAGTGTAACTCCTCCCATCACTGTTGAATTATCTCAGAAGTCTTGCCATGTTTTGTGCTTAGAGACGGCTGATTTTTATGTGCTGATTCGTCCCAAAAGTTAATTTTTGCTTATTTTTAAAATTCGCGTCATCCAGATGCTCTTGAGACTTAACATACCAAAAATTATTCTTCAGCTGAATTCAACGGTAGATGCAGGAAGGAATGGGCAGTTCATATTTATTTCATAAATCCGGCGGAAATGCTAGACGATGCAAATGCAAGAGCGATGTATTGTTTAGTACGTATTTTTGCCAGCAACAAATTTATTGGAAACGTTTTCCTAGAGCCGCCTGGTGTGTCCAATTAAATAACTCCAACTGTGTTGTTGTTGATACGGTCCATGATTGAGTTTTAAATCTCTATTTGATATTCACTGAAAAGAGTCTGGTTGAGAGCAATGTATTGAAGTTGTTCGCTTATGTTGTAACCTACTTCCTTTGCAATATCGAGATGTATTGCACTGAAAACCTGTTGTCGTGGTGATGGCACCCCAAGCATTAATTAGGTCTGATTTTTTACCGCTAAACATTTACCTTGTGTGTGAATGTGTGTTTTTTGAAGATATTGTCGTTAAATTCGATGACCAGTTTTTTATTAGCTTTTCGGATTCGCTACAGTATGTCATAACACATATTTTCTTTGAATAATTCCCTTTGCTATTTCAGATCCTTTGGGTTACTTATTGTTAAAATTATGGAGAATAAACCTCTGACCTCATCAGCTGAAGCTGTGAGGGAGTTTTCTTGAAATGTTAACACCAGTGATTGTCGTTTTCCAGTAGTTTTACGTGTTGGCGTTCTTCTCTGTCTGATATGATGTTCTTCGTCTGACAGTGGTAACTATCAATAGTTTCGAAATCCGTGAATTTATTTTGTCGCATATTTTGTGTAGCAGCATGTGGAGATAGAACCATTCGGTGTTCTTCAGATATATTGACTATACACTGCCTAGTCTGCAAGTTTTGATGATTCCTCTATTGGAACTCCTTGTATTCGTCATTGAAAATATTTTGTTGTGTTCCACCTGTAATAGACATTGACATATAGTAAATTTTCGAGAATGGATTAATTTGGAACGGGTGGAAAAAAGCTGTTAATGTTGTTTTCATAGTTGGCCTGCTTGCGATTTTTCTAAAAGTGTCTTTTTTAAATGCTCCCTGTCAATATACAGTTAAATGTTACACAGCTTTTTAGTGTTACTGAATAGGATATGTGAAATTCCACCATACTGCTTTGTTACTTTTGATATACTTCTCCATGTGACACGGAATAATATTTTTTTCATGTGTTATTATTTGCAGTCTTTGACTATTTGAAATAAAGCCAATAATACATTGCCTTTGTTCATATACTTACAGACATATTTAATGGGTTTTGCAGAATTGCAGTTTTCTACATTTGTACGAGCTTAGAACTTTTTTCTAAAGTGGTGGATTATGATTATATGGTTTTTCCAGTTTGATTCTGCACCTTGTATTTGTATTTTAGCTTAAACTACCTTTTTATATAATCGTCTTCCTTATTCACTGTAAAAATTACCTCCAATTCGGGTGAACGTCCAAGTACGTGTTTATTTATTTATTTACTTTTCATCACATGTACACGACGAGTTGAAGTTTAATGACCTATATGGTCCGTGTATCATTTTTACAGCTATGTCATACAACTCGAAATATTCTTGTGTAATGGGAGATTCAGTTTGGATAATGTTTTCAATACTCTTCGGGGTTACTCTTAAGCAATATGGGTTACTCTTAAGGAACTTTTTATATAGAATGATGTAAAAAGGAAATATATATATATAAATGTCTGCGTTTTGAAGGCATTTAATTATTATTAGTTTGCTTCTTGCTGTTACGAGTGATTTTTTTCTTGGTTTTCATAATAAGTACATTGAATCCATGAAATGATACATTTTTACAATTAACACCTCTTGTAAAAACATAAACAAAAATGAATTTTTTCTTAATAACTAAGCTTAGAGCAAATTTAAATATAGTTTTTCAGGAGTAGTTAAAAAACTAAATTTAAAAATTACTATTGAAGAGAAAGAACACAGAGGCTGAAAAATTAAGAAAAAGTATGCCATATTATTATACAACACAATTTTAATAATGCTGATAAAACCGTGTTATAACAAGGTCAATTATTACGACATTTTGTGCTACAAAATGGAAGAACTGAATTTTATCGATATATCTTGGCGTAATTGCATAGAATTTATTTGCTCAAACTGTAAAAATAAGTTTCTCATTTACTTCACGCTCATTTACTTTTGTTTTGCATACTTCAACGATGCTTAAATATTTCCCTTGTATCACTTGTTTTTCTCCTTTAAGAAATTTTTGAAAGGCAAAAATTTCACAAATAAATAAGTTATCAATTAATCACTGTTTCAATTCTTAGCGTGAAAAAATGTTTTTCAACAGCGGGGTATACAAATTACCTTCACCACAGCAAGAAGTCATTAATGTTAATGGTAATTAGATTATATAATATAGTTCATTGCCGTAACTTTAAAAGACGCTAATGCAATCGCTAGATACAAACTATAAGAAAAAATCATGGAAATGTAACATGTGTTATGAATGCAGATAGCATTTTATTACCAGGTATATTACCAGACTTAGAACCGACAAACACTTCTGTAGAATGACTAAATGCAGGCGACACACATTCTTACGAATCATGTAGGAACTGCCCTGAGAAGGAGTTCACCCCGGAATGCATTTTGAACTGTCCAGCCATCATAAGAAGTTTAGAACCTGTTGACGAATTTCTCTCTTAAGAAAATCTTGACGCTTTAAATCATGTATATTAAAATAGCGATTTCGTTGTTAAAATATATATTTATTTAAAAATTAAAAAGATTGATTAAGAGTTAAACATAAGAGATATATAATCTCGTATTTGCTAGAAAAAGAACATTTTGATTTTGAATTTGTATATTGCAGCTGATAAATTTATTGAATAATTTTAATGAAAAAATAAACTCCTCCCAAACTCTTGAAAAACATAATTTTCTTCTGCTCATTTTCTTTAATTCATAACATAATATTTAAGCGAATTTATAAGAAAATATACAATAATAAAGAACACATTAATATATACAACTTTTCCAAAATTTAAAATATTTTACTGACTTAAGAAGATAATTTTTAAAAATAGGTAAAAGTTAAAAAATAATCATATAAGATCTTGTATTAGAAGACAATTAGTTTCTTTTTATTTCTTTAGATATTTCTTATGAAAAGTGATTATTTATTATAAATCTTGATGATTATTATTAAAAAAGATTATATATTATACATCTTGTTTTTATAAATAGATTTAAAATATTATATTCAGAAGCTACCTTACGACGATAGAAATAGCTTTAACTAATTTGTATTAATTGCAATGTCTTTTTTATTATAATTACAGCTGGTGAATTTTGGAATAAACTAATTGCAAAAATGTTTTGTCTTAATTAATAAAGAATTAATATATTAAAAAATAATTTTAAATCATTCATTGTTAATCATTGATACATACAGCAATAAATTTTGCATTTTATCTGGTTTACGTTTCCTTGAACGAATTTATACTAAAATTAACTTAATATACTAACTACAGTAAATGTTATTGAGATATTTATAAAACGAAAAAAATTACAGAAGTTTTGAAAAATGTTTAACGCACCACTACAGCTGTTTGCCGTAAAGTGTTCTGCACTTATCGCGTTGAAAGAGAGAACAACCTTTCAGTTGTATTGAGCATAAAAATGATTATTTCTTAGTATCAGACATATAATTAATAATATTTACAAGCTTGTAATTCTTAGATGTATTGGTACTTATTGAGGTAAGCATTGAAATTTGGCGAATATTTTTATATTTTTCAAGTTTACATATAGAAAAAATACCATACATAAAAAATTCAAAAATTCCACAAATATTCACTGGTTGTTTCTCTTTTAATGAGCGCGCCCATTTCATTCTTAGGGTTGCCAAATGTGTTTTTTAGAAGGGGAAGTCAATACTATAAAAAGTACTCTTATCAAAAACGTTTCGAAATGGTTGTGCTCATCGTTGATCCTTATGTCCAAAAATTATATTCATTGAAACTTTGATAGAAAGTTTGCAAATATTATATCGTATTCTGTTTAAACTTAAGCGTTTTGATTTCCTCACTTTTTCAAGTTATTTAAAATTAATTGATAGAGACGTAAATAAGTAAATATATATTCCTTAGTGGAATGGAAATGATAACAAAGCACTGGCACAAATTAAAAAGCAAAATGTACGCCGAATGAATGCATTAATCGGAATTCAATATTTACAATACCTACATTTATTGAGAATTATCATTAGAATTTATTAACAATAGAATAAGGAAGAGATTCTTTGGCATGATTGTTGCTTTAATCAGCTTTTCCCTCGTTTTTGTTGGACTTGGGAATGTTTCGCACAAAAAAGATTCATATGCACGTTAAACACTATTTTTAAGCAAATTTGGTAAGCAAAGAAAATATTGTGCGTGAAAGAGATTTTATCTCACATTGTGGCAAAAGAAATTAAATGTCATTTCATAATTTAATTTATAAGCTTCAATAACTTAAACACGAATATTATGAAAACAGTTTCTTCACTTCCGTTTACAATTTCGTATATTAACATATCCTACATGCAGTTGTAAATCACTTATATTTTTAGTTTTTAATATTTTTGAATAAATGATTTACTATTCTTATATATATATATCTATATTTATATCTATATCTATATATATATATATATATATATATATATATATATATATATATATATATATATATATATATATATATATATATATATATATATATATATATATATATATATATATATATATATATATGAATTACATTAATTGTTACAAATAGCTGCTAGTTTGATGACAAATATAACAAACTCATTTTAATGTATCTTTTTGGGTTAGAAAAGTATTATTTATGGCTATTGTTTAATGTTACTTTTTTTCATCTTCAATTTTGCAAAGAAATACAATATCTTTGAATGCATATTTTCCTGAGTAATTGGGAAAAGAAAAAATGTTCACCGTTGAATGTTGTGGCTGAGAAATGTTAAATTTCTGCTAATGTTAATAATTTTAACTTCATCATCGTTTTAGGCAATAGTTAATTTGTTGATGATTTCTATATGAAACCTACTATGCATTCGAACATGCATCTTATTTTTATGTAAGATATTGTTTGTTACGTTTTCATGGATGTTTTCCATGAATATAATGATTATTTTATTATCAATTTTCTTCATCATGAATGAAATTTCTTGAGAGGTGCTAGATGAATTTTAACAATTTTAGGGTCAAAAATTTAAACAAAAAATCTTGTGGTGTTCATTTCTCAAATTTATTTGCAAAAGAATATATACCTGAATCAAAACGTCAGCCGAATGATTGAAAAATATTTATAACATTATTTTGAAAAAATATTATAAGAGTGTATATGGTATGTAATTTGGTAAAATACATTTATAACCTCTAACATGTATTATTTTGAATGTAACAATGTACATAAGTTCATTGGAACTAAATTTGACAAATAAATTCGTCTAAAATGAATATAAAACGAGACTTTTTAAAGATATTTTAAATTTTAAATTGAAAAGAAAATAAATGGTTTTTTATTTTGAATATTTATTGAAATTTTCTTTTCTACCAATAAATACATCAATACAGATAACAAAATCTAGGAATATTTATTTAGTAACTCTAAAAGTGTCATCCGTAGACTCTGATTCAGAACATTTTACATGCTAATGCAGAGTGTAACAAATTATGTGTGAATTGCATTTTATTTGTGTAAGTTACTGCATTTAGGATTATAACAATCTCACATTCATATGGTCGCAAAATCTTTAATTTCTTATTGATGGTTGCTGATTTTTATCTAATTGATTTTTATAAAATTATAATAGAATTATATTAAATTTTGTTTATTTTGAAATAACAAAACTGTACAAGACTTATAAAATATTTAAATACTAATTTTTAAAATGCGACACTTGCATTAGTCTGTTTAGAATGTTCAAAATTAAAAGGGTTTCATTCGAATATAAATCTTTTGACAATTAGGCTAGACTCCCTTTTTTCAATTCCTATAATTAATTTCTTCATTTTATAATTACTTCCCTCTTTAAACCGATGCTTTGATCTTTATAGAAGAAAAATGATTTCTTATATAAAGATTAAAACATTGGTTTAAAATCCGTTTTTTATTGATTCAAGCGAATAACGTGTTGACAATATAACAGAAAAGAAAGCCAAGTGAAAAAGACAAGGCAAAACATTGGCTTTATGGTTAGTTTAAATTGGCAAGGATAATTTAAATTTTTGAAAATTTTATTTATTAATAGAATTTTAAATTAATTTAATTAGATACTTTAAATTCGAGAAAAAGAGAATACAATTGAGGATGATAAACGTGGAAATTGCTCTCTTTTTTTTTTTTAATGTTTTCTTTATCTTTTGTAATATTGACACTTTTTGCAGCTATTAACGCAGAAAGACTGTTAAAAACATTTGTACTTTTCATCTTCAATATGAATTTCCTCTCTTTTCACATTATATTTCAGTCGAAAATTACAAAAATAATGCATAATAATTATTTATATGAACTCACAGGATGAAATGTTGTGTGAAATATTTATGAAATGGAAAGCGAAAAATTGCAAATACCATCAGAAATCGATCAATAGCCATAAGCGCAATTTATTTTACAAAACTATTTTACACAACATATGTTTACAATACATGAATACATTATGAATGAAAAATTCATTTCATCCAACAATTTGCGTTAAAATTTACTAAATAAACGTTGATGAAATTTGCAATAAAGAATTACACTATTCAGAATTCAGATTAGGTTGCTTAAAAAATTGTTAAATCTTGTATCATAAATAACGAATATTTTGTGGCTGACATTCCAATGCGTTACTACAATAATTGTTTCTAAGATATACTATCAGTATCAGAATCAATTTTTAAATGCATTAAAATCTTAAAAATGCCTGTAATTTTTGGAATACAATGACTATTGATGGTGCAGATAATTTTCCTTACTTTTATGTATTAATTTTTGTTAAATTTTGATTATCCACCAATTTACGTATTAATAAAAATGCTATATATAGAAATGTTGTGAATCAAAGGTGAGTGTTTTAATTTCTCTTTTTAGAATCAGTGATTCTCTTTTAAAATTGCGTGTTGCTGAAATTTTCATGAAAGTATCGGTGTATTTTACGTTTTCTAAAATTTTTAAAAAAATTTAATGTATTTTTCCTCCTTGTGCAAGTAATTACTTTTTCTGTTCTTAATATTTCACGATATTTAGAATCGAACTAGTGGAAAACTGAGGCAGTTTGATATTGTAATGTAAAATGTCTATGACAGGATTGCAAAGATAATTGTGAATTTATAGATTATAAGTCATTACTTTGGTTTGACAATTTTATCTTGACTATTTCTAAAATTACTTTCTTCTCTTTTTACATTATATTGCAGTTAAAAAATACAAATTAATGCGTAATAATTGTAAATAGCTGCTAGTTTGATGACAAATATAACAAACTCATTTTAATGTATCTTTTTGGGTTAGAAAAGTATTATTTATGTTACGTGCAGCTATTGTTTAATGTTATTTTTTTTCATCTTCAATTTTGCAAAGAAATACAATATCTTTGAATGCATATTTTCCTGAATAATTGGGAAAAGAAAAAATGTTCACCGTTGAATGTTGTGGCTGAGAAATGTTAAATTTCTGCTAATGTTAATAATTTTAACTTCATCATCGTTTTAGGCAATAGTTAATTTGTTGATGATTTCTATATGAAACCTACTATGCATTCGAACATGCATCTTATTTTTATGTAAGATATTGTTTGTTACGTTTTCATGGATGTTTTCCATGAATATAATGATTATTTTATTATCAATTTTCTTCATCATGAATGAAATTTCTTGAGAGGTGCTAGATGAATTTTAACAATTTTAGGGTCAAAAATTTAAACAAAAAATCTTGTGGTGTTCATTTCTCAAATTTATTTGCAAAAGAATATATACCTGAATCAAAACGTCAGCCGAATGATTGAAAAATATTTATAACATTATTTTGAAAAAATATTATAAGAGTGTATATGGTATGTAATTTGGTAAAATACATTTATAACCTCTAACATGTGTTTATTTTGAATGTAACAATGTACATAAGTTCATTGGAACTAAATTTGACAAATAAATTCGTCTAAAATGAATATAAAACGAGACTTTTTAAAGATATTTTAAATTTTAAATTGAAAATAAAATAAATGGTTTTTTATTTTGAATATTTATTGAAATTTTCTTTTCTACCAATACAAACATCAATACAGATAACAAAATCTAGGAACTGTACAAGTACAAGATTATAAGTCTTGTACAACTGTACAAGACTTATAAAATATTTAAATACTAATTTTTAAAATGCGACACTTGCATTAGTCTGTTTAGAATGTTCAAAATTAAAAGGGTTTCATTCGAATATAAATCTTTTGACAATTAGGCTAGACTCCCTTTTTTCAATTCCTATAATTAATTTCTTCATTTTATAATTACTTCCCTCTTTAAACCGATGCTTTGATCTTTATAGAAGAAAAATGATTTCTTATATAAAGATTAAAACATTGGTTTAAAATCCGTTTTTATTGATTCAAACGAATAACGTGTTGACAATATAACAGAAAAGAAAGCCAAGTGAAAAAGACAAGGCAAAACATTGGCTTTATGGTTAGTTTAAATTGGCAAGGATAATTTAAATTTTTGAAAATTTTTTTATTAATAGAATTTTAAATTAATTTAATTAGATACTTTAAATTCGAGAAAAAGAGAATACAATTGAGGATGATAAACGTGGAAATTGCTCTCTTTCTTTTTTTAATGTTTTCTTTATCTTTTGTAAATTTGAAACTTTTTGCAGCTATTAACGCAGAAAGACTGTTAAGAACATATGTACTTTTCATCTTCAATATGAATTTCCTCTCTTTTCACATTATATTTCAGTCGAAAAATTCAAAAATAATGCGTAATAAGGATTTATATGAACTCACAGGATGAAATTTTGTGTGAAATATTTATGAAATGGAAAGCGAAAAATTGCAAATACAGTAAGACCCCGCTTAACGCGGGGGATACGTTCCATCAAAGTAGAGCGTAATGCGAAACAGCGCTAAACGAGGCTATCTTTACATGTAAATATTGGGGTTAGGGGAAGATGGCTAGGAAATTGGTTAGGTATTAAATTTAAAAAGTATGTTTTTTTAATAAAAATAAAACCAAACATTTATTTCTTAAAGCCCAAATTAATACCATATTATTATTTCTTGAAAAAATAAAAACAAAATATAAATAACAAGACGAATATTCTTAAAAAAAAAATAAATTCTAAGTCAGTCATATTTAGTTAGCCTTCCGCGTTTTCAGTGTTCTGCCTTTTTGTGACAAAAGCATCTAATGTTGTTTGCCTTTTTCTTTTGCGTCGTTCTCTTAAAAGTTCTTCATAAACGGATATAGCATTTCTAACACCACGCCTTACTTTTGAGCTCCTGTCAAAATTCGGATCATTTTCAATGAATTGATCTATTATTTCAGTTATGATAGACAAACTCCTTTTTACAAACGGCATCGAAAGTTCTTTTTGCTCTTCTTCTGAATCACTGCTGTCAACATTTTTGTTTTCTTCTTGTTCAGTTAATTCCTTGAGCTCATCATTAGAAAGACTAGCCGCTGCTTCTTGAATTATTTCTTCGACATCTTCCACATTTACCCCTTCAAAACCGGTTTGCTTCGTTAATTTCACTATCTCTTTCACTATTTCATCCACATCGAGAGAGTGTCCAACGTCATCGCTCTTACTTAAATCCGGCCAAATATTCTTCCATACTCCTTTCAAAGATCTTTCTGTTACCTCATTCCAAGAAAGGCCTATGTTTTCTACAACATCCACGATGTTGTAGTTTTTCCAAAATTCTCTTATGGACTGGTTCTCTTCTCCATCTGTTTTTTCAAACATTTGGTTAAAAGTTCGCCGCAAGTAATAAGCCTTAAAATTTGATATAACGCCTTGGTCCATTGGTTGAATTAAGGCAGCTGTGTTAGGCGGCAAGAAAACCACTTCGACTAGAATGCATGTTGTTAAGTCTGATAAATTTGTTGGGTGGCTTGGAGCATTATAAATTAACAGAAGTGCTTTTTGTTCAAGTTTTTTAATTTCGCAATAACGTTTAACAGACGGGCAGAAATGTTCAGTGAACCAATCCTGGAAAATTTTCGCAGTTATTCATGATTTTTTATTAGACTCCCAAATTACATGTAAAGTTGATTTAGATATGCCTTTCATCACTCTTGGGTTTTTGGAATGGTAAATTAGTAATGGTTTTAATTAAAAATCTCCGCTTGCGTTAACACCTAGTAGAAGGGTTAAGCGATCTTTTGCAGCTTTAAATTTTGGTGCCCGTTTCTCTTCACGGAATAGAAATATTCGTTTCGGCATTCTTTTCCAAAACAAGCCTGTTTCATCAACATTAAAAACCAATTCTGGAGGATAGTTTCCTTCTTCAGTTATTTTTTTTAATATCGCAGGAAATTCAGCCGCCGCTTTTGTATCACCACTTGCTGCTTCTCCTGTAATCTTTATGTTGTGAAGGTTATTTCGATGTTTAAACCTATTAAACCATCCTCGATTAGCAACGAAAGTTTCACTTGTGTCAATTGTCTCAGCCTGAATGTAATTAAAAATTCTTCTAGCTTTTTCCATTATGATAGATTGGCTTAATGGCATATTGCGGTCAATTTCGTCGTCAATCTATATAGACAGTCGTTTTTCCATTTCCTCTATGATATTATTTCTAGAACGGGTAATTCTAGTTGCAGAGCTTGACGTAGTTGTAGTTGCCGATGACAGTATTTTTTCTTTATTCTTCATGATGGTCCTCATTGTTGAAATGGCAAATTCAATGAAGCACTAATTAGAGTTTGACGTTCACCAGAATCTAATCTTCTAGTCACTTCCATTTTAGTTTACAGTGAAATGCTTTTTCTGGTTGCTTTCTTTTCTTTTTCATTTTCACCCATTGTAAAAACTAAAGATCAAAATATTTGACTCTGTAATATAGTATTAAATATGTAAATTAATACCTACTTACAATAATGTCAACAAATGTTTCCAATAATAAAAATATGTCTGCACAATACCGTACCAAACAAGAAATACAAGTACATTCTTTCGGATATGTATTTGAAACCTATCGCTGCATAATATTTCGGGGAATCCCCGTATGCTGCGAGCGATTTCGGGAAATCCCCGGGTTGAAATAAAAGAGCGCTAAACCGAAACAGCACTAAACGAAACAGCTTTAAGCGGGGTCTTACTGTACCATCAAAAATCGATCAATAGCCATAAGCGCAATTTATTTTACAAAACTATTTTACACAACTTAATTTTATAATACATGAATACATTATAAATGAAAAATTCATTTCATCCAACAATTTGCCTTAAAATTTACTAAATAAACGTTAATGAAATTTGCAATAAAGAATTACACTATTCAGAACTCAGATTAGGTTGCTTAAAAATTGTTAAATCTTGTATCATAAATAACGAATATTTTGTGGCTGACATTCCAATGCGTTACTACAATAATTGTTTCTAAGATATGCTATCATTATCAAAATCAATTTTTAAATGTATTAAAATCTTAAAAATGCCTGTAATTTTTGGAATACAATGACTATTGATGATGCAGATAATTTTCCTTACTTACATGTAATAATTTTTGTTAAATTTTGATTATCCACCAATTTACGTATTAATAAAAATGCTATATATAGAAATGTTGTGAATCAAAGGTGCTTGTTAAACGTTAAATTTCTCTTTTTAGAATCAGTGACCCTCTTTTAAACTTGCGGGTTGCTGAAATTTTTATAAAAGTATCGGTGTGTTTTACGTTTTCTAAAATTTTAAAAATTTTTATTGTATTTTTCTTCCTTGTGCAAGTAATTACATTTTCTGTTCTTAGTATTTCACGATATTTAGAATCGAAATAGTGGAAAACTGAGGCAGTTTGATATAGTAATGAAAAATGTCTATGACAGGACTGCAAAGATAATTCTGAATCTATAGATTATAAATCATTACTTTGATTTGACAATTTTATCTTGACTATTTCTAGAATTGTTTTCTTCTCTTTTTACATTATATTGCAGTCAAAAAATACAAATTAATGCGTAATAAGAATTTGTATTAGCTCTCTGAATGAAAGACTGCGTGAAATGTTTGTGAAATAGAGAGTGAAAAATTCCAGATACGACATTACAAACGTAAAATCGATCAACAGCCATGGGCGCAAATTATTTTACAAAATTATGTTAAATCTTCTTCTTTCTAACTAACTTTTTATAATCATTAAAACTTTGTTTTCATATTTTCTTGCATGTTTCAAAATTTATGTTTGCTATTGTCTTTAAAATTTATGCCTTAAAAAGTTTTTTTAAGGAACTAAATTTTAAGATTAATTATTTTGAAAATCAATCAGGATTACTTATTTTGAAGAGCTTGAAATAAATAATTAAATTTTGCAATTAATATCAATTAATAAACTCGCTATTTTTTCTGAAAATACGATTTGTAGCAATAATTAAAAGTAAACAAAAAGAAACTTTAAAAATTATGATAAAGTCAGTGGAAATCCTTAAAAATTAAAAAAAAAAATGCCTTATAATGGATTGAATACAGATACTGTTTAAAGAAATAATCACTGGTTTTTTAAAAAAAAAAATTTAAATGCCAGAACAGATACTCAAGGCATAGAATGGAAACTTTCTTTTTTTCCTTTTCTGAAAGTAGACAATATTTGCAGTTCTCATTTTAGAAATATTATTCATAATCTATGTGCTTCGCTTATTCAATTTGGGTTTGCTCTACTTTCGAATTTTATTGCAGAGAAGAATTGCGAATTAGTGTTTACTGAGGATTTGAGAGAGCTTAACGGATACAATATTTGTAAAAGTTATATGAAAAGAACAATGCGAAAATGTCCCAGATTTGAAATTAAAAACAAAAAAATTCGAGACATAGAAACAAATAGTTTAACTGAGTACATGAGTATATTTTGAATGAATAATGAATTTTAGATTTTAGTTTATCGAAAATGTATTAAGTAAACGTGAAGGAAAGTTGCAATAAAGAATCACTCAATTAGGAAAATAAAATTGGTTCGTTAAAAAATGGTTAAATATTTTATCATAAATTACGAAAATTTTTGCCGATATTCAAATACGTTATTGCAATCATTGTTTCTAAGATACACTTTCAGTGTCAGTATAAGAATTAATCTTTTTTTAAATGATTCATACATAAAAATGCCTCGTATTTTTAATATGAATATGTTATTAATTATTCTGATACTTTTTTTAAATCTTAATTTAATATTTCTTGTGAAATTAAATATCTGAGTTTGTTCAAATATTCCCTTTATTTTCCACCAATTTACATATTATTAAAAATACCATATATCAAAATAATGTTCTGTTCCCCTTGAAATAACATTGAAGTATTCTGTTTTCTAATCAGCATCCCTATCTTCAGCTTGGGAATTGCTGGATGTATTTTTTAGAGGCAGGCGCAGGTATTTTTACAACTACAGCTTAAAATGTTTGATTATGAGTGAGTTTTTTGCTGATGCATTTGTGAAGAATTACTATTATCGAAACATTGGGCGGAACGAATGTGAACTTTTGGTCTAAGGTTTTCCCTAACTTCATTAAACGTATGTATTTCTTTTTCGAACTCTTTAAAAACCTGATTAATAAAAACTTAAAATAATAACACTAAAAATATTTCTGATAAAAATCACAAAACAAGATGTGCACCAAGTTAATAGATTATTATTCAATACTTTGATTTGCAGCATTCCATCTTACTTTCTAAAATTACTTGTTTTAAGTGTAATGATTCTAATAACAAACTTAATTTCGATCACAATATCTTTCTCCAAATCTGTGCAGAACACATTATAATTACAGATTTGCCAATTACGTATGTATTTTTCAACACTTATTAGTATCTTGATTCATAAATAAACTTATAATTTAATATTCAAAAGTGAGTTTAAGAGTATATAAATAGTTTCAATTAAATTGTGTCAATATTATTTTATTCATATTTATAACTACATATGTTAAAACTTTCAAAATTAATGGTTAAAATATTTTGTATTACATGAAAATAAATAAATATTATACTTTTTTTTAAATAATTCATTATTAATCATTGAAAAGCATAGTAAATAATCTTCATTTTTATCTGGTTTAAGAGGACCTTTATAAATTGATTTTACTGTATATTTCATTGAAGTATTCTTAAAAATAAAAATAATTAATCTTCATTTTATCTGAATGGTATATTTTAATAGTTCATTCTAATTAAAAAATTAATTTATAAAATGTATTTAGCAATAAAACTTCCACTTAATTTCAATTTACCAAATATGGAGTTTGATATACCTAACCTTATTGATATCTTTTGCAAATGACAAATGTTATTATTAATTCACTAGATAGAATACCCAGCTTCGCTCTAGGTGATGGCATGAGATTCTGTGGTAGCTGGAAGAAAAGGATTGAATTTGAAGTATAACAAGTACAAATATTTTTATCGAAAATATGTTCTAACTACCATACTTATTTTATAGACTAATTTGATTGGGATTTTCATCCTTTTAAAGTGGAATGGCACTTCCATAGAGATTGGTGGTATTCTGATGACAAATACCATGTTTCTTTTGTGCTTCCAATCACTAGTTCAGCTTCGGCAATGCTATTCAATAACTGTTTGAGGATCGTTCTAGTTGCATTAAATAGTTTGATGAGTTGAGATCACTGAGTAGTATGATCGGAAATTAAATTTTCAGACGAAGACAGAGTATTTAGTACATTTTTTATACTTGAAAAAAAGGAAAAAAATCCTGTTGGGAAGTTAATACTTTATTCAAAATTTACAATTGCATCGATTTGTACATTCTCACTCCACCGAAGATTATCTTTTAAACATGAAAATTGATATCGTCGACAATATTATTTTTAGTTGCTAAAAATGAAAAAAAAATCGCCATGAAATACCCATTCCGGATTGGTATAATTATGACCAATGCATCAATAAATTTGGTCGTTGAGTGGTTTCGGTAATGCATATCTTGCAGAAATCATTATTTCGATAAATGAGGCCGGCAATTTGGTCAATAGGCTTTGTTCCTTCGCCAATTTGTAAAAGATATTGAAGAATCGTGTTTCATTTGTTCAACTCTCATTTTTGTGTTATTTGCAGTATTTGTATATGTAGCAAGAGATATTATTTTTTAAAGCATGCGTTGATTTCGTCTGCTGGTGTTGCTTGGAGGTAATTTGAAGTATTTGTTGAAAATCTCCTGAGATTATGAGTGTAATTCCTCCCATCACTGTAGAATTATCTCAGAAGTCTTGCCATGTTTTGCGCTTAGAGACGGCTGATTTTTATGCGCTATTGTGAATTCGTCCCAGAAGATAATTTTGGTTTATTTTAGAAACTCGTGTCATCCAGATGCTCTTGAGATTTAACATACCGAAAATTATTCTTCAGCTGAATTCAATGGTATTTGCAGGAAGGAATGGGCAATTCATCCTTATTTCCTAAATCCGGCGGAAATGCTAGACGATGCAAATGCAACAGCAATGAATTGTTTAGTACGTATTTTTGCCAGCAACAAATTTATTGGAAACGTTTTCCTAGAGCCGCCTGGTGTGTCCAATTAAATAATTCCAACTGTGTTGTTGTTGATACGGTCCATGATTGAGTTTTAAATCTATATTTGATATTCACTGAGAAGAGTCTGGTTGAGAGCAATGTATTGAAGTAGTTCGTTTATGTTGTAACCTACTTCCTTTGCAATATCGAGATGTATTGCACTGAGAGACTCTTGTCGTGTTGCTGGCACCCCAAGCATTAATTGGGTCTGATTTTTTACCGCTAAGCATTTATCTTGTGTGTGAATGTGTGTGTGTTTTTTTTTTTTTTTTGAAGATATTGTCGTTAAATTCGACGACCAGTTTTTTTATTAGCCTTTCGGATTCGCTACAGTATGTCATCACACATATTTTCTTTGAATAATCCCCTTTGCTTTTTCAGATCCTTTGGGTTACTTATTGTTAGAATTATGGAGAATAAACCTCTGACCTCATCAGTTGAAGCTGTGAGGGAGTTTTCTTGAAATGTTAACACCAGTGATTGTCGTTTTCCAGTAGACTTACGTGTGGGCGTTCTTCTCTGTCTGATATGATGTTCTACGTCTGACAGTGGTAACTATCAATAGTCTCGAAACCCGTGAATATATTTTGTCCCATATTTTGTGTAGCAACATGTGGAGATGGAAACATTCGGCTTTCTACAGATGTACTGAGTATACTCGGCCTAGTCTTCCAGTTTTCATGATTCCTCTGTTGGAACTCCTTGAATATTTTGAATTGAAAATATTTTGTTGTGTTCCATCTATAATTGTCATTGACATATAGTAAAGGTTTCGAGAATGGATTAGTTTGGAACGGGTGGAAAAAAGCTGTTAATGTTGTTTTCATAGTTGGCCTGCTTGTGATTTTTCTAAAAGTGTCTTTTTTAAATACTCCCTGCCAAATATACAACTAAATGTTGCTAATCTTTTTAGTGTTACTGAATAGGATATGTGAAATTCCACCATACTGCTTTGTTACTTTTGATATACTTCTCCATGTGACACGAAAGAATCTTTTTGTTAGTGTGTTGTTTTTTGAAGTCTTTGACTATTTGAAATAAAGCCAAAAATACATTGCCTTTGTTCATATACTTACAGACATATTTAATGGGTTTTGCAGAATTGCGGTTTTCTACATTTGTACGAGCTTAGAACTTTTTTCTAAAGTGGTGGATTATGATTATATGGTTTTTCCAGTTTGATTCTGCATCTTGTATTTGTATTTTAGCTTAAACTACCTTTTTATGTAATCGTCTTCTTTATTCACAGTAAAAATTATCTCCGATTTGGGTGAACGTCCAAGTACGTGTTTATTTATTTATTTACTTTTCATCACATGTACAGTTGAAGTTTAATGGCCTATATGGTCCGTGTATCATTTTTACAGCTATGTCATACAACTCGAAATATTCTTGTGGAATGGGAGATTCAATTTGGATAATGTTTTCAATATTCTTCGGATGAATTCAGCTATCTGAGGTCATGTGTGTGAGGCAGTAATTGTTTCTGTCATTCATTTGTGTACATCACGCATCTAACGGTTCCAAATATGTGTTTTTTGTGATGACATTTAAAAGTATTCTTTGTTTTTGTCATGAAACTCGGGATATTATATCGTGTTGATTCACGAGGACTTGTTCATACCTTAGTTGTTCTTTGATTTCTGTTCTCGAAGAGTTGCATGTCAGTTTTATAAAGAGATCAGGTTGTCATTATATTCTTAAGTATGTCAAGATATATTGAGTGTTTTGGTGCATATGTGCCGGATTTACTATTTAAGATGAAAATAATAGTACCATAGTTCCAATTTCATTTCTGTTTTTATCATTTATGATCGCGTCTCGAAGGCCTAAGTAATCTTCTCGATGTAATTTTTTCTGATTTAGTCTTACGTTGAACAACCGTTCAACTTCTATTTTTGCATGAATACTTACCAGGAATTGTTGAAACAAACAGCGACTGTGGAGAATGTGATTGTATGTTTAGCTGATTTTAAGGAATAAGTATAGAATTCTCTTTGGATGTGACTTTTCTGTTATTTTCTACTCCTGTTTCAGATTCGATTTGTTCACAGTAAAATGATATATTTTCCCTCCATATGGATACATTAATGGGTATTTTAGTATATATCAAATGTATGGTGTATCTGGAGTATGTTGTAGTCTTTCTCTTTTTCGTCGTACAAGTATGTCACAGCTTGTGTTTCTAGTGTAAAAATATACGATGTTGACTTCATCTATTTATGATGTATTAAATCGAATTTCGTGTCCTCCGGCCGATTCAAATGATGAAAACTATTAAGTTCCGGTCAATACTTAGTAGTCCTCATCATTCGAAAATCATATGTAATATTCGGTTCAGCTCTGCAATAAATAAGTTGATTGTATTTATGTAAGATCATTTTCACATCTTTGATTATTTCTCGACTCAAGCCACTGTTGTTTGGGCATCGTTGTTCAACTATTTTTTCTACATTTCTGATGAAATATTCTTGAGAAGTTTATCCTCTTTGTTTGATAGTGGAAGTAATAATCCCAATTAGTGATAGATTTGTCCTTGGACGAAAAAAACATACGACTCATCTTTGTTTGTTTGATCGAAGTGTCACAGATAGACGTCATTTGCAAACAAGAACTGTAAGCTTTTACATTTTGAATATTGAGATTTGATTCTGGAATTTCCCTGGTCGTATAATATAAAAAGTGCTGATGCGTTGCTTCCAGTGGTGGTAATAGAACTTTTGTAGTTATGCAACAGATTACTGGTATTTCTTTTATGATTTTTTTTCGCGTTAAAATTTGGCAGATGTTATTACTCTTTCCAATTACGACGCGCTTGTGTTTGTCATATTCTTTCGTTGGGTCATAGCGGAATACTTAATTTGTTATGTTGTACTGTTAACTTGTTCTGGTCCCCACTTCTCTTAAAATTTTATGGGGAGCATGCGTTTGTAATCCTTTATTAAAAGACAACAATAGGGTAACAATTCTTGATTCTCAAATCCCTTCATTTTAATGTTCATCGGTTGTTCTTTATTCTATGCTGTAATGACGGATATTGAATATAATTTTAATTAAAAATAATATAGAATTTTTTGCTTGAGCTGAAGTTAATGTTTTCAAACTTTGCATTGTTATTCAAGACGATCCTTATTTCTTTGAAAGCAAATTATACAAATATTTTAAATTTTCAGTTAAGTAATTAATGAAAAAATTTAAAATTATAGAAATTTTATGTTCTTTACACTTTTAACTAATTATTCTCGAAGATAAATGAAATCAAATGTAAGATCTGGTGTTCCATCAACGATGAAACAATTATATGTGTTCTACTGAAATTGAAAATGAACTCCCAAGACCAAGTTGTACATGTCCAATGGATTCCATCCCATGTAAATATTAGTGGCAATGAGACCGCAGATAGACTGGCCAAAGAAGGCAGTGATGACTATACGCGCACTGGTTCATCACTTAGATTCCAGGAACTTTATTGTAATCAAAAATATAGACTGAACTCAATCTGACAAATTTCACCCATGCACCAATGGTACTCTGGAACATTTCCTGGAACTCTTCTGAAAATAAAATGGGACTGAAAATCTTAGACTGAGTTTGACAGACACTCAAGTGGACATCTAAAATGTTTATCGTTTGAACGTGATACAAAAAACCATCCCACTCGTAGATAATTCTGTGACCATTCAACCTTATCGAATCCTATTCTGGATTGCGTTTGACTTTTAAGGGAGGATTTATCTTCAGAATTCGTACTAGTCATCATTTTTCTGACTGTTAACAATTTATGTAAGATAATCTGACAAATGTCATATATTTAATGAGGATAAACAAAAAAAAAAGAATAAAAGTCCTCGCAAATTTATTCATATCAATGAATAAGTAAATAAATTGTATTTACCTATTAATGAAAATAATATTAACAATATCCAAAATTATCCTAATTTATATACTGCTGAATGAAGGTAGATAATTTCCCAATCTGTAAATTGTAGGTGCATTTTTGCCTTAATAAATTTTTTCCCATTTAAAAGACATTTTAAAAAATCAAATTATACTTCTGGAAGTGGATTAGGGTACATTATTTTTCGTAAATATAAATGCTTATTTTTAAGCACATGTGTATTTTAGTTCATAACATTTCACAAAAGGTTAAAATTTATTAAAAAAATGGACATTGATACTGATTTAAACTACAAATCCTATTGAGATTTAGTTTTCACAGTTGCTCAGTGACAAAACCGAGCTGACAGCTAAATGATCATCGCTCTGCTCTTCAGTTCAATTGATCGTACGTTGAATCCTCCTTGTGCGTGAATGTTTGTAGTAAGCAATCACTTTTAAAATGTAAGTCTGAATCGAATTATCTTTATTGGACAAAGTGTGACTGTAAAGTGATATGTGACTAGAAATTATTTCCAATGACTAGGGAATATAATCTTTTTTAAGTTATTACTTAAGGAATTTTCAATCTGTGCTGTAATATTATGGAATGTCCAAGATGCCACTGCAGAAACTGGTTAGCATATCATCAATTAGAATATAAAATATAATAAGACATTTAATTTCTTTTGAATTTTTTATTCATTTAATCACCATAAGAAATTTTCCTTTAAAATTATGATTTCTGATAACAGTTTAACATGAAAAAAGAAATGAAATATGTCCTGAAGAAGTCAACTGAGCTGATAAAAAATTAAGGAAGCGTTCCTTAAATACCTAATTCATATAGTGATCTACTTTCCACAATTTCTTAACTATTAAAGACTACATGCATCACTACGGTTTTTTAATTTTATTTCTTTATTTTTTTGCTTGTTTTCTACCCAATTTTTCTTTTCGGTGTTGTTGAATAATTTTTATTAAGAAGTGTAGTGTTTCTAATCGTTACAATTTTTAAACGAGTTTAAAGTAGTTGAAGAGTTGTCTTTTCCTGTTTCACCAATCATCTATCAGATTTAAGTATGGGACTGACAATTTCTGTGTGTTGAACTAGTGTGGCACTAAAAGTGAAAATGTATAAAAATTAAACTATTATGTTTTACGTTTCAATCATTTTAAGAATGTTAGCAATGCAATTGTGAATAGTTATTTAAATTATATGATTTAAACATATATATATATATATATATATATATATATATATATATATATATATATATATATATATATATATATATATATATATATATATATATATATATATTATATGAATAGTGATTCAAACTACATTATCAGTTTTGTTGTTTTAATTTTCATACACATTCCTGCTATATATATCTTTATATATACACACACATATATATATTATATGTATATATATATATAAATATATATATATATATATATATATATATATATATATATATATATATATATATATATATATATATATATATATATATATATATATATATATATATATATATATATATATATATATACACATATATATATATATATATATATATATATATATATATATATATATATATATATATATATATATATATATATATATATATATATATATATATATATATATATATATAGAATATAATTAATGAAAACGTAATCTGTTACATCTTTATTAACTGTAGATAAAATTCACGCACTCACACAAGTTAAAAGTTAAGCTGAATTATTGAATGCATGGAATGTGGAAACAATGATAATTTAATTTATAAAATTATTGCATCTCATTATTTTTCAACGAGTTTTAAATTTAGTTATTAGTATTTTATTTAAAATACATATTGGTTTTTCATCTTCATATAAAAAGATGATTTACAATTTAGTCACAAAAACTTTTAAAGTTAAACAAAGCACAATAGATTCTGTAACGGAAACATTACTAATCCTTCACACAAACATATTGAATTTCCTTCTAGCTATATATATAACATCAGAACTTATTAAAAGCTCATAATTATCTGGAATTATTAAATAGTTATAATGCTTTTATAATCTAGAATTCAGAAGCCAAAACACTGTACCAGAATTAATATGAACTTCTTTCTGTTTGTCATTGAGTTTCATTATATTGAACAAAAGTTTGAAACAATTATCAAAAATATTATATTTTAATTCAATAATTAATTGAAGGTTTTCAAATTTTTACAAAAGAATTTTTTAAATACGTTGTAATCTCTCTCTCTTTATATATATATATATATATATATATATATATATATATATATATATATATATATATATATATATAGTTTACAGGAAAAAAGATGTTTTCTATTTATTGCATATGATTTTTCTTTTTGTGGTTAACACATATACGAAATCTTCAATTAAAATGTACTTTGTAAGAGCAATTTAATTCGAATGATTCGAAGTAATAAGATTTCTTACAAAATCATCTGAATGGCCTTTGTTTAAAAAATGGCATTTACAAACTAATGCTATTTATCGAAATTTTTGAAATTTAATTTAATAAAATCAGTTTTCTTTAGTTATTCATTCGTTGGTGGCAGAAACGGTATGTAAAACGCCCACCTAAATTCGTATAATATATAATTAGGCATTTAAAATACACTAATTTTTATGTTAATTACATAAATTAAAATTGCGCAGAAAAAAATATGCATATTGAACTTTTTCCATTGTGTTAAAAAGTTCATTCAGATCATAACAGTTATATTATAATAGGAAAGTTGAAAAAGTTTGCGCAAATCTCTGTACGTTAAAAATCCATTTTATTCTTGTTTTATTTTAAGTATTTCTTAATTATTCCAGCTGTCTTTACGAAAAACCTATATCAAAAATTTGAAATTTATTCAGAAAACAAGTATAAATACTTTAAATATTCACAATGAGTTTTTTTTTCCAATTTTTAAATTATATATAGTTACATGTTTCAAATTAATGTTGTAAGAGGATTTGCATCTCCGATTATTAGATACAAACTGGGTAACTTTTATAAAACACGTAGCGAAATTATGTGTTTTTAGTAAATGTAAAATGGAGACATGGGCAAAAATTATATTTTAGTGAGTTGACGAAATATAAAGAAAATCAATATTTTCCTACTTTTTGGATAGAAAATGTTAATTAAACAAGGAAAAATAGGCAATAACGAACCATTTCAATTAGAACATCGGTATTTTTGATGAAAAATTACGAAATATTGTAAAGAAAATTTTGAAAGGTGTGGCTAATATTCAACCATGGTCAACGTATTGTTCTTTCTCAGTGTCAAATTGAGAAAACAGCATTTTTAAATGAATAGGAAATAAAAATTGCTCTATATTTCAGTATAAAAATTTATAGTTACTGACATTATTTTTAACTGTTTTGATCCATTACGTATCTGTATTAATTTTAGTTAAATTAATCATAATTTTTTTATTCTTTTTTTAAGATTTCTGTTAGTTTTTCACCACTATAAATGTTCTTTAAAATAACATATATAAAAAATATATTTCATAAACGGTGAGTTTGATTACCTTTCAATACTTGTTGGACAGCGATCTCTTTACGTAAGGGTTGCTGAGTGTTTATTGCTTTAAAACATTCTACAGAAAATCGCTGGTCACTTTTTCGTTTGAAATGTTCCAGCTTAGGTGTTTTTTGTCTGCTTTTATGCATATTAAATGGTTGTCGAATAACTGGAGGGAAAGTTTGAAAATTATATTTCACTTTCAGTTTTTTTTCAACGTTGTGTTTGTAGATTACCTTCAAGTTCATTGTTTAAAATTGTTTTATTAAGTGATTAAATTCCATTACCTAATACTTAGACCATGATACGCTAATTCAAATAAAGCAGTCTTGCAAAATCAAAAATGCTAGAAATTATTTAAGTATTTTATATGTTTATCACATATTTTTACGTTTTCTATCGAAAAATATTACCCATATGCTAATGAAATTACAAACATTAAAATTTTATTTATTATTTACAGATAATCATTACACATACATTTTCATTCGAAATTGTGAAATTTAAAACGAATTTCATGAGAATCAGTGATAAAAAAAGAATGCTTAATTAAATTGGCATAAATGCAAAAAAAAAAAAAAATATGCATAAAAATCAATACTTAGGGAAACTAATCATTAATGTGCTAATTTGATAATTTAAAAAAATTTATTTGCTTTTATAAACGTTATCGGCATCTGTCTTGAAATGTACAAAAAGAGCATTTCGAGCACTCGTATCCCTGAAAGCCTTAATTATGCATGTGTGTGTCCGTAAATTTACTTTTTAAAACTTACAATAGATATTTAGGTGAAATAAAAAGCATTTTATTAATTAAGAAAAAATTAATTCTTTCCTTTCTTGAGGAAATTTGTTTGCTTTAACACAATGATATTAAATAAGTAAATATAGTACTGACTCTAATTAGCAAATTTAATGTAAAATCTTTAAAAGTTTAAATTATGTTTTTTTGCGAATAATAGTACTAATACCCAAAATTATCGCGCGCGCGCGCACACACACACAATATATATATATATATATATATATATATATATATATATATATATATATATATATATATATATATATATATAATACGTATCTGTTAATATATTTAAATTGATGTGCTTCTTTGGAATTGTTCATTGCATAATACTTTTAAAATTACTAACTTGAGACAAAAACATAAGAATTGTTTAAAAGTGAACTAAAGTGTTTGAAAAATTAAGAAAATTTGTATCATCATCTACATTTAATTCATTTATATTTTACCAGTTTTTACCTATAAAAAGGAATAACATTAATGATAAACATTTCGGATATTTGGCTAATAAGATCTCAAGAAGGTTGATTTTTTATTAACGTTCTATAATTTTGTCTTTAGTGTTCTTTATGCTATTGTCAAGTAGAGGTGTGGTAGATCCACTGGATACATTCTTTGCTAGTGTGCGTTCTGAAAGATACGGTTTCTTCTTTTTTTCCAGGCTCAATAGGCATTAATATTATAATATATATTATAAGCTGTGACGAATTCAGTGGAGAATTGACGCACTACTAAAAAATAAGTCTAAATTGTTGGAGGCATGGATGGAATTTTAATATTTTAAATTATAATATTATTCTATTTTAATTTTATCTGAATTTTTTAAAAATATTACTTTTGTTTTTCTAAATGAAACACATGGATAATTTTTATCTTTATATCATAATGAGGTTTACAGTTTTAATTACAAAATGACAAATTTTCTAAACATAATAGCTATTGACAGGAGCATTGTTGGCGATACAATTGCTGTCACGTATGCCTTTTTTTAAATTAATTATCATCAAAAATTTTAAATGATTTTGATTATCAGGAATTAGGAAATATAGTATTAATGATTATATAATTTAGTATTTAGATGCCAATGTATTAGAGACCAGAATTAGTTTCTATTTTTAATCTATAAATACATTCCATTACACTGAGCAAACTATTGAATTAATCTCTTATTTTTATTTTATTACTTTTTATTTCCATAAATAGTTAAAAATTTTCATATTTTTGCAAAAGCATTTTTATTTATTATAGCAATATATTTACTTGTGTCAACTGGTTTAAATTTTAATTACAGATTAAGGAACGAAAAGAATACACAATATTTTTTTTTACATTTATTACGTATGAGTAAAAGACGTCAGTTCAATTTATAGTGATTTTATAGATGATACTCATAAAATGAAAAAAAAAATCAGAAATGTATGGATCTTAAATATTTAATAATAAATACAATTTATGTATGAATTTATATGTAAGTATAATTCAAAAATAAGAATCAATAAAATGAAATTTACTTTTAACTAATTTTTGGATTTTAGGATCTTAATTTTCTTATACTTTGCCGATACCAAGATACCTTTATAATTACATAGACTTTAAATACATGTTATATAGAATTGAAAATTATTTATACTTGTGTATAATAAATTACTGAAATTGAATAAATGTAATTTAAGTAAAAGAAATGTGTCCCATTTAAGGATGAATTTTAAACGTAGTACTGACAAAATGTAGCCTTTATGTTAAATAATTTTCCTCTGTGCTATTCTTTTGAATTAATGATTACGATAAAGTATAAGATCATCAAACCCATCTTCATATTTTTGAAAATAAATTATATAAATAAATGCTTATTCTATTTCTGAATTTTAGAGAAATCAAATATATTTTCTTTTCTTAAGTTTCTGTGGAAAACGAACTTATAACATTCACCTACATTATTTTAATTTATTAAATTTATCATACTTCTGAAATACGAAATATAATATTTGTTTGCATTTCCTTTTGTAGAAAAGCTATTTAAATGAAATAAATTTCCTAAGCATGTTATATGATTGTTTTGTATTGACAATTAATAATAAACAATCAAAATATATAATCTGTATATTTATTCATATAATATGAAAATATATGTATTTGTTTATACTTTATAGTAATTGAAGCAAATTATTCTTATTAATTGAATTCAATAGATTCAAAAAATTGAGTACAATTGCTTAAAAAGTAAGTTAATTAATTTTTAAAAATTAAAAAAAAACAATTAAAAATACCCATATAAATCCAAATCATAAAACCAATTTATTATGTTTATAAATTTGTAGCCTAAGGTGTATTTTTTCTTATAACTTCAACAGCTAATCTTTATATAATAGTATTTAAAATTTCTCCTAATGTTTTACTAGTTTATACATAGAAATGTTACTGTAAGTTGTGAAAAGTATTTCTTTTACGATATTTTGTCTCTGATTTTAATGTTGATATTTCTATGCACTGATTAAGATTATTGCAGCATTGAGAAGAAATATGCAGTCCTTAACCATTAATGATGTATTCCCATTATTTAAGATATTTTCAATTTTCTAAAAATTCTTGACATTTGAAAATCAAATAATGAAATCTTTTAATTTAATTAATTTTTTTCTGGGCTGGGAAATACAAAATTAAAAATAACTAAACGAATTAAGAAACAAAATTTGCCGTGAATCATTTTATGGCTCAGAATTCAATATTTTGAATTAAAATATTTATAGTCTTCATTAAATTGCTTATTACCATTAAAAAATGACAAGTCTAAATACGTAAATCTGGAGTCATCATTATTTGTATTGCTTCTCCAACGTTTTGGGTAAAGTATTTGAATGTTTTTTAAGAGAATGTTTGACGTAGGAAATAATCACTCTTTTCAAATATTATCCAGCACTTTTATCCCACATTATCATGCAACAATATAAATTTTTTTTATAGTTGTTGGTTTTCTGCAAATATTTGGTAATTCAAGCACGGGGAGAAAAAAAATTAATAATAAACATTCGCGATTTTTCTGATTTAATGATGCTAAGTAAACACCACAAAGTTTTTCTATAAACTCTAAAATTTTGATGTGTTTGTTATAACTACTTTTTCACGTTATTTAAAATTTCTTTAGTTGTTTCACCAGCATTCTTCCCTTAACTAGTACAGAAATGAGCTTTATAAGTTAAAGCAGAAACAGCCGGGTGAAGTCTTCGTGATTTTGCAGCTGAGACTAAGCAGAACACCCCTAATACTTAGCCTGTCACCCTAATAGGAGTAATTGTATTTTGAGAAATTTACATACCTAGATTTAACGTACTTCAAACGCCATTAGCAAGTTCAAAGGAGCTTTGGTTAAATCTTGATTCAAATTAGATACTTTCAAGCAATGAGAACGACACTCTGACAAACCAGGCCAACAAATAGCAGAAAAAAGATTTTAAAATGATATAATAACAAGCAAAAATTGCACAAACTATAATATATACAAGCAATATAACGCCACAAATACAGTACATTAAAAATGTAAAAATTATTTAATTTAAATTTTTTATTCTATTTGAAGAACAAAAAATACTTTTAACAACAATTCAATTTCAGTGTATTTGCTTCTGCATTAGGTAACTTGAAGACGATATTACTAAAGATGCACTATACGCGAATATTTTCTCGAGATTGTGATAGCTTTCCCCTTTCTTTAAATTAATATTTTCTAACATACACATTTATGCCATATGAGAAGAGAATAACAAAAGTCCTTGGTAGAAAATAAGGTATCTGTGTCCTGCTCGGTTAGAGAGTTGTTCTTATTTTTCAAGATTCTTAATATTCGCCAAAGGTTTCTTTTATTGGTTATGGTCGCATTGTCTTCCAAATAAATGATACGTCTGGAAGTGGTATGTGGAGTATTGGAACGTGTTATATTCTGTCACGGCTTCTAAATTAAGAAAGCTACCATCTAGCTGCTATCACTAACGGGTAGAGCCTAAATTAAAGATAGACACAACAAAGTACATTGGTACATCAACGACAACAAAAGATCACCCACCCCCCAAGTTCTACACATCGCCACAAAATCGGCAAGGGGGTGTACCTGAGCGGAACGGGCGAAGTACGTTGTCGAGAATTCTACTGATAGGGTCATCCAAGACGTAAAGACCGTACCATTATGCTCAGCTAAGAACATCAGGCAAAGGAGCATTGACAGACTTCTACCTTTGGGATTGTCCATGGGTGCTTCAGACCTCGGACCAACAGAAGCTGGACAAAACTTCCTTCTGCACCCTCACGGAGCGTATTCTGGATTTTGTTGGACTTTGCCGGGAAGATTTATCCTTAAAATCCCTGCTAGTCATCAACTTTCTGACAGTCAACTGTTTATTTGAGTTGATCAGGCAAATGTCAGATTTTTAAAGAGGATAAGCCACACACAAAAAAGGTCCCTGTAGCGAAAATTGTATTTCAGGTAAATAAATGGTCATTAAAAAATTTTCGTATTACAAAAGTTTGAAATTATATTTTACTGACGATATTCTGATTTTTCATTCAATAAATATTAAAGAAATATGAGCATTTCATAAAAACATTTATATGAACTAATAATTTAAACTTTAGTCTTTCACATTCAATCTGCAGGATTCTGTCTAGTGAGAAAAATGAGCTATTGAACCACCTATATCCTGCTTAAATTATGTTTTCCATAATTTTTAACTATGCTTACTATTTAAATCAAATAAATCAATTCTGATCATGGATGGAAATGGAAAAATTAATGCATGTATAATTTTTCATATTGGGTTATTGTCGGTGTTAAACTGTTTAAATTTTCCAGTGCAATTCCAGTTAATAATAATAACAAAAGAACAAAATAGTTCCTTTGGTAAACTGATATTAGTAAATACTTCACTTCTTGGTGATGCAAGGTAAATTAATTTTTACAAATAGCAGCATGATTGCTAATTTGAAGACAAATATAACAAAAATTCATTTTATATAATCATTTTGGGCTAGGAAAGTATTATTTATGTTACATGTAGCTTTTGTTAAGTGTTTCTTTTTTACTAATGTGAGTCATCTTAAATTTTGTAATGAAATATGTATACAATATGTTTGAATACCTATTTTACTGAGTAATTAGGATAAGAAAAATTTTTTTCCCATGGAATATGTTTAGAGTGAGAAATGTTCAATTTCTCTTAATGTTTGTAATTTTAACTTCCTCATCTATTCAGGCATTTCTTAATTTGTTAATGATTTCTATATAAAATTTCTTATGTATTATAAAGAGAAATGATAAATGGCATCTATTGACACGTATATGCATCTTATACTTGTTAAATTTTTATACTTGTTACAAGATTTTGTTTGTTATATTTTCAAGGATGCTTTCCTTAAATGTAATGATTATTTTTATTATTAATTTTCTACATCATGAATGAATTCTTTTTATAGATGCTAGTTGAATTTTAATAGTTCTATGGTTAAAAATTTAAATAAAATTTATAGTTTTCTTTCCCTAAATTTATTTGCAGAGGAATTTGTATGTGTATCAAAATGTCAGCCGAATGATTAAAAAATATTTACAGCATTAACATGAAAGATTAATTAAATATTCGTGTAAATGGTATGTAATTTATTAAAACACATTTAACCTCTAAAATGTGTTTATTTTGAATGTAACAATGTACACAATTTGACTGGAATCAAATTTGACTTATAATCTTGTGTAAAAAGAATATATAACAAGCCTTTTAGTGATCTATTATTTTTTGAATTACAAAGAAAAATAATAAATAAAATATATGAAAAAGAAATAAAAATGTGGTTTTATAATTTTGTGAATATTTATTAGAGATTTCTTTTCTACCAATTCATGCATAAATATATAATATACAACAGAATCTAGGTACATTTATCTAATAACTCTAATCGTGTCATCCGCAGACTCTCATTCAGAAAGTTTTACATGCTAACGTGGATTTTAAATCGTATATTTGAATTGTATTTTTTTGGTGTTAGATACTACAACAAAAGTTAAAACAATATGACATTCATATAGTTGCCACAAATCTATAATATTCTCAGTGGTGAAGTCGGCTGTACTTTTTATGTAATTGGTTTTTATAAAATTAAATTAGAAATATTAAATTTCTTTATTATGTAATAAGAAAACTATACATTCTTAGTCAAATCAAATGTATTCAAAAATATTTAATTCGAATTTTTTAAATGTGATAAATGTATTAGTCTGTTTAGAATATTTTTTACTAAAAAGTAAAAAGACTTTCATTCTAAGGTAGTTCTCTTGTCAAGTATACAATTCATACCCTTACTCAATTCCCTTACAGACACCCTTACTCAATTCCTACAATTAATTTCTTCTTAACATAATTAATTGTCTCTAACCAATTCTTTGGTCTTTATATTAGAAAAATGATTTCTCATATAAAGACCAAATCATTGGTTTAAAAAATCCTTTTTTTGTGAATCAAACCATTAACGCGTTGAAAATGTAACAGAAAAAAAAGTGAAATGAAAAAAGAAAGTCGAAACATTCACTTTATAGTTAGTTTAAAATGGCAAGGTAGATTTAAACTTTTGAAAATTTCATTTATTAATGGAATTTTAAATTAATAATTGGATACTTTCATTTCGAAAAAGTGAAAACAACTGTGGATGATAAACGTAGCATTTGTTTTATTTTCTATTTTTTAATTTTTTATTTATCTTTTCTACAAGTAGACAATTTTTGCAGCTATTAGCATAGAAAGACTGTTAGTACCTTTGTAATTTGCATGTTCAATGAGTTTCCTCTATTTTCACATTTTATTGCAGTCAAAATACAAATTAATGCGTAATAAGGATTTGTATTAGCTCTCTGGATGAAAGATTGCGTGAAATGTTTATGAAATAGCGAAAAATACCAGATACGACATTAATATACCAGATAGCCATAGGCGCATATTATTTTATAAAATTTTATTACGCAAATTATGTTTATAAAATATGAATAAATTATGAATGACAAATGAATTTCATCCAACAATTTGCCTTAAAAATATTAAATAAACGTTGAAGAAAGTTGCAATAACGATTTACACTATTCAGAACTTTCAGATTAGTTTCCTAAAAAAATTCTTAAATCTTGTATCATTCATTACGCATATTTTGGCTGATATTCAATTGCGTTACTACAACAGTTGTTTCTAAGATACATTTTCAATCTCAGAATTAATCTTTTTAACTTTATCAAAATCGTAAAAATGGCTGTAATTTTTATTATACAGTGACTATCCATAATAAAGATAATTTTTTTACTTACATGTATTAATTTTTGTTAAATTAAATTTTGATTGTCTACCAATTTACGTATTAATAAAAATGCTATATATAAAAAAGTTGTCGTGAACCGAACGTATTAATTTTAATTACGGCATATTTCATTGAATCAGTGATGCCCTTTTAAACTTGTGGGTTGCTGAGTTTTTTATAGATATATTGGTGTTTCTTACATTTTAAATTTTTTTTTAAGTTTTTTACTTAGTTGTGCAAGTAATTACTTTTTTTTGCTTAATATTTCACGATATTTAGAATCGAATTAGTGAAAAACTGAAGTAGCTTGATATAGTAAAGAAAAATGTCTATGACAGGATTGCAAAGATAATTGTGAATCTGTAGATTATAAATCACATTACTTTGATTTGACATATTTTATCTTGACTATTTCTTTAATTACTTTTTTTTAAGGTCATGTCAAAAATATACATTGCAACTACAATATCGAATATATATATATAAAAATTATTTTTCCAACTCTTATTAAAATCTTGGTTTTTAAATATATTTAAAATTTTATATTCAGAAGCTAGCTTACGACGATCGAAATAGCTTTGACTAATTTGTATTAATTGCAATGCCTTTTTAATTATAATTACAACTGTTGAAATTTTGAAATAAACTAATTGTAAAAATATTTTGACTTTCATAATAAAGAATTAAAATATAAAAAAATAATTTTAAATCATTCATTGTTAATCATTGATACATACAACAATAAATTTTGCATTTGATCTGGTTTACGTCTCCTTGAACGAATTTATAGTAAAATTAACTTAATATACTAACTACAGTAAAGTTTATTGAAATATTTATAAAACGAAAACAAGAGAGGTTTATGTATATTTCTAAATGCTTCATGTATCGATAATTACAAACGTTTTGAACAATGTTTAACGCATCACAACAGCTGTTTGCCCTAAAGTGTTCTACACTTATCGGTGAAAGAGAAAACAACCTTTACAGTTGTATTGAGCATAAAAATGACTTATTGAGGTAAGCATTGAAATTTGGCGAATTTTTTTATATTTTTCAAGTTTAAATATAGAAAAAATACCATAGATTAAAAAAAATTCTGAAATTCCACAAACATTCTATGGTTGTTTCTTTTCTAATGAGTGGGTCCATTTCATTCTTGGGGTTCCCAAATGTGTTTCTTAGAAGGGAAAGTCAATACTATATAAAGTACTCTTATCAAAAACGTTTCTAAATGGTTGTGCTTATTGTTGTTCCTTCTGTCCAAAAATTATGTTCATTGAAACTTTGATAGAAAGTTTGCAAACATTAAATATTTATCGTATTCTGTTTAAACTGAAGCGTTTTGATTTTCTCCCTTTCTTAAGTTATTTAAAATTAATTGATAGAGACGTAATTAAGTAAAATATATATTCCTTTGTGGAATGGAAATGATAGCAAAGTATGGCACAAATTAAAAAGCAAAATGTGCACCGAATCAACGCATTAATCTTAATTCAATATTTACAATACCAACATTTATTCAGAATTATCATTAGAATTTATTAACAATAGAATAAGGAAGAGATTCTTTGGCATGATTGTTGCTTTAATCAGATTCTCCCTCGTTTTTGTTGGACTTGGGAATGTTTTACACAAAAAAAGATTCATATGCACGTTAATCACTATTTTTAAGCAAATTTAGTAAGCAAAGAAAATATTGTGCGTGAAAGAGATTTCATCTCACATTGTGGCCAAAGAAATTAAATGTCATTTCATGATTTAACTTATAAACTTCAAGAACATAAACACGAGCATTATGAAAACAGTTTCTTCACTTCCGTTTACGTATATTAACATATCCTACATGCAGCTGTAAATCACTTATAATTTTAGTTTTTAAATTTTTGAATATATAATTCACTATTCTTATATATATGTACATGAATTACATTAATTGTTACAAATAGCTGCTAGTTTGATGACAAATATAACAAACTCATTTTAATGTATCATTTTGGGTTAGAAAAGTATTATTTATGTTACGTGCAGCAGAAATATGTATACAATATTTTTGAATGCATATTTTCCTGAGTAGTTGGGAAAAGAAAAATGTTCACCGTTGAATGTTTAGGCTGAGAAATGTTAAAATTTCTGCTAATGTTATAGTAATTTTAACTTCATCATCGTTTTAGGCAATAAATAATTTGTTGATGATTTCTATATGAAACCTAATATGCATTGTAATGAGGAATGATAAGTGGCTAATTAGAATGCATCGATTGACACGTACATGCATCTTACTCTTATGTAAGATATTGTTTCTTACGTTTTCATGGATGTTTCCCATGAATGTAATGATTATTTTTTATTAATTTTCTTCATCATGAATGATTTTTCTTGAGAGGTGCTAGATGAATTTTGCCAATTTTAGGGTTAAAAATTTAAATAAAAACATCTTGTGGTGTTCATTTCTCAAATTTAATTGCAAAGGAATTTATAAGTGAATCAAAGCGTCAGCCGAATGTTTGAAAAATATCCATAACATTATTTTGAAAATTTAGTTAAATATGAGTGTATATGGTATGTAATTTGGTAAAACACATTTATAACCTCTAACATGTGTTTATTTTGAATGTAACAATGTACAAAATTTCATTGGAATTAAATTTGAGTAATAAACTCGTCTAAAATGAAAATATAACGAGACTTTTAAAAGAATTTTAAAGATATTTTAAACTCTGAATTGAAAACAAAATAAATGGTTTTTTATTTTGAATATTTATTGGTTTTCTTTTCTACCAATACATACATATATACAGACAACAAAATCTAGGAATATTTATTTAGTAACTCTAATATTGTCATCCGTAGACTCTGGTTCAGAAAGTTTTACATGCTGATGCGGAGTATAACAAATTATGTGTGAATTGCATTTTATTTGTGTAAGATACTGCAGTTAGGATTATAACAATCTCACATTCATATAGTTGCAAAATCTTTAATTTCTTATTGATGGTGGCTGATTTTTATCTAATTGATTTTTGTAAAGTTATAATAGAATTATATTAACTTTCTTTATTTTGAAATAACAAAACTGTACAAGACTTATAAAATATTTAAATACTAATTTTTAAAATGCGACACTTGCACTAGTCTGTATAGAATGTTTATTACTGAAAAATTAAAAGGGTTTCATTCGAAGGTAAATCTTTCGACAATTAGGCTAGACTCTCTTTTTTCAATTCCTGCAATTAATTTCTCCTTTTTATAATTACTTCCCTCTTTAAACCGATATTTTGATCTTTATAGAAAAAAAAATGATTTCTTATATAAAGATTAAAACATCGGTGTAAAATCCGTTTTTTATTGATTCAAGCCCATAACGCATTGACAATATAACAGAAAGGAAAGACAAGTGAAAAAGACAAGGCAAAGCATTCTTTTTAAGGTTAGTTTAAATTGGTAAGAATAATTAAAATTTTTGAAAAGTTCATTTATTAATAGAATTTTTAATTAATAATTAGATACTTCAAATTCGAGAAAGAGAATACAATTGAGGATGATAAACGTGGAAGTTGCTCTCTTTCTTTTTTTAATGTTTTCTTTTTTACAAGTTGACACTTTTTGCAGCTATTAACGCAGAAAGACTGTTAAGAATATTTGTACTTTCCATGTTCAATATGAATTTTCTCTCTTTTCACATTATATTTCAATCAAAAATTACAAAAATAATGCGTAATAAGGATTTATATGAACTCACTGGATGAAAGATTCTGTGAAATGTTTATGAAATGCAGAGCGAAATATTGCAGATACCCTTAAAACTCGACCAATAGCTAAAAGCGCAATTTATTTTACAAAACAATTTTACAAAAATTATGTTTATAGTACATGAATACATTATGAATGAAAAATTCATTCCATCCAACAATTTGCCTAAAATATATTAAATAAACGTTGATGAAATTTGCAATAAAGTATTACACTATTCAGAACTCAGATGAGGTTCCTTGAAAAATTGTTAAATCTTGTATCATAAATAACGAATATTTTGTGGCTGACATTCCAATGCGTTACTACAACAATTGTGTCTAAGATATACTATCAGTATCAGAATCAATTTTTAAATGTATTAAAATCTTAAAAATGCCTGTAATTTTTAGAATACAATGATTCCATTTCGTACAGGACGAATGGTCTATGAACCATGTTTTTAAAAAGCTATGTCATACAACTCGAAATATTCTTGTGGAATGGGAGATTCAGTTTGTATAACGTTTTCAATATTCTTCGGATGAATTCAACTATCTGAGGTCATGTGTGTGAGGCATTAATTGTTTTTGTCATTCATTTGTGTACATCACGCACCTAACGGTTTCAAAAATGTGTTTTTTGTGATGATTTTAAAAAGTATTGTTTGATTTTGTCAAGAAATTTGCTCTATTATATCGTGTTGTTCCATGGGGACTTGTCTGTACCTTAGTTGTTCTTTGATTTATGTTCACGAAGAGCTGCATGTGAATTTTATAAAGAGAACAGCTCACCAATATTTTCTTAATTATGTCATGATATCTTGAGTGTATTTTCCCATATGTGTCGGATTTACTATTTAAGATGAAAATAGTACTACCATAGTTCCCATTTCATTATTCTTTTCGTCATTTATATATATATGATCGCGTCTCAAAGAACTACGTAATCTTCTCTGTGTATTTTTTTTTGATTCAGTCTTACGTTGAACAACCGTTCCACTTCTCTTTTTACAGGCATACCTACCAGAAATTGTTTTAACAAACAGCGTAAGCATAGAATTCTCTTTGGATGTGGCTTTTTGTTATTTTCTGCTCCTGCTTCAGGTAGGGCTTGTTTCACATTAAAATGGTATCCTTTCTCTCTATATAGATACATGAATGCATACTGGAGAGTATCAAATGAATGGTGAATCTTGAGTATGTTGTAATCCTTCTCTTCTTTGTCGTACAATTATACCACAGTTTGTATTTCCAATGTCCAAAATTACGACGTTGACTTCATTTATTTATGATGTATTAAATCGAATTTAATGTCCTCCAGTCGATTTAAACTATAACTTAGTAGTCATCACCATTCAAATATCATAGATAACACTCAGTTGAGCTCTGCAATAAATAAGTTGATTGCATTTATGTAAGATAATTTTCACATCTTTGATTATTTTTCGACTCAATCAACCAATGTTCGTGCATCGTTGCTCAATTACTTTTTCTACATTTGTGATTCATTCATTCATTGTCGTGTGCCAGCTATGCTAGCAACATGTGGTGCGCTGCTCCACTTTTTCAACTGAAACATATTTTGGTGAGGAGTCCTACTTCCTCAGTACACACATGCCATAGGGACCCGTTTATAGAGTAGGCAACGATTCACACCTCATTCATACAAGGAACGGACAAAGACAGGATAGATAGAGAAAGTACATGCATGCCCGAAACGGGATTCGAACCCAGGACCTCTTTATCCGTAGTCAGGCACGCTGACCACTAGACAAGTTGGTCAGCTACATTTGTAATGAAATATGCTTTAGATAAATATAGTCTTTATTTGATAATGGAAGTAATAATCCCATTTTGTGATAGATTTGTCCTTTGATGAAAAAAACATAATATAAACTTCATCTTTTTTTGTTTTATCGAAGTATCACAGATAGACGTCATTTGCAAACAAGAACTGTATGCTTTTACATTTTGTAGAATGAGATTTGATTCTGGAATTTCCCTGGTGGTATAATGTAAAAATTCCTGCTGTGGTGCTTCCAGTGGTGGTAATAGAACTTTTTTATTTATGCAACAGATTACTGGTGTCTCTTTTCTGATTTTTTTCGTATTTAAAATTTGGCACATGTTATTCCTGTTTCTGACTACGACGTGTTTGTGTTTGTTATATTCTTTCGTTGGGTAATAAATGATTTCTTTATTTGTTATGTTGTACTGTTAACTTATCCGGGTCCCCACTTCTCTTACAGTTATATTTTTATGGGATGCTTGAGTTTGTAATCCTTTATTACAAGAATGCGTAACAATTCTTGCTTCTCAAATTCCTTCAATTTCAATGTTCTTCGGTTGTTCTTTATTCTATTCTATAATGACGAGATTTAAATGTAGTTTTAATTAAAAATAATATAAAATTTTTTATTTGTGCAGAAGGTAATATTTTCAAACTTTGCAATGCTATTTAAGACGATCTTTATTTCTTTAAAAGTAAAATATACAAACATTTTAATTTTTAAATTAAGTAATTAATAAAAAAACTTTCAAATTATTGAAATTTTACGTTATTTACACTTCCAAAAATTTCTCGAAGATAAATGAAATCAAATGTACATAGGAATATACACCTACTGGTTCATTATTTAAATGCCAGGTATTTTTTCTAATGAAAAATATTGACTAAATTCCACCCACGCACCAATGGTTCTCTGGAACATCTCCTGGAGCTCTTCTGAAAATAAAATGGGATTGAAAATCTTAGACTGAGTTTGCCAGATACTCAAGTGGACATCTAAAATGTTTATCTTTTGAATGTGATACAAATAATCACCCACTCTTAAAAAATTCTTTGACCATCCAGCCTCATTGAAACATACCCTAGATTGTATGTAATTTCAAAGGAGGGTTTATCCTGAGATTTCCTGCTAGGCATCGCCTTTCTGGCTGTTAACTATTTATTGGAGTTGATCTGAAAAATGTCTGATATTTAAAGATTTGACATTTGTCACACAAGCCACAAAAGCAATAAATGTCCTCGCAAACATATCTATAACATCCATTTTTGTTTTCTTTAACATTCCAACAACAAATTGCGCAATATAGTTTAACATTTCAATCATGAAAATGTTATTTTTGTGTAATTTAATTTCCCAAATATGATTTAATATTTAATTCTGATAGCCTACTGATAAGAAAATGAAATGCAGAATTTTTAATTATATTGTATTATTCTATTCATGAAAATAATTGCATCAAAATCCAAAATTTTACTAATTTATATACTATTGTGAATGACGGAAGATAATTTTCCAATCTCTAATTTTTTAGCTAGATTTTTTTGGGAACAAATTTTTTCTTATGTAAATGCATTTTA
>CM075861.1:76348830-76425002 GCA_037975125.1 Latrodectus hesperus
ACTTCGGGAAAATAATCATTAATGTGCTAATTTGATATTAAAAAAAACAGAATCGCTTTTATAAACTTTATCGCATCTGTCATGAAATGTAAACAATAAAGGGCATTTTGAGCACCCATATCCCTGAAATCTTTAATTATGCATGTGTGTGTCCTTAAATTTACTTTTTGAAACTTACATTAGGCGAAATAAATAAACAATTTGAGAAAAATTGAGAAAAACTTAATTTTTTTTTTTTTTTTTTTTTTTTTAGGAAATTTTGTTGCTTTAACACAATGAAATTAAATTAGTAAAAATAGTACTCCCTGATTTGCAAACAATATGTAAACTCTGTAAATGTTTTATTTATGTTTTTTGCGAATAATAGTACTAATACCCCCAAAATTATAGCGCGCGCGCACACACACACACCACACACATATATATATATATATATATATATATATATATGTATATATATATATATATATATATATATATATATATGTATGTATAATAGGTATCTGTTAAGGTATTTAATTTAAATTGATATGCTTCTTTGGAGTTGATCATTGGATATTATTTTTTTAAATTACTAACTTGAGAGAAACTTGAGTTTAACTTGATAGAAAAACATAGGAATTGTTTAAAAGTCAACTAAACTGTTTGAAAGTTGGGAAAATTTGTATTATCATCTGATTCTTAGTCATTTACTTTTTACCAGTTTTTACCAAGAAAAAGGGATAACATTAATGATTAAAATTTCGAATGATTGGCTAATCAGGTCTCAAGTAGAGTGATTTTTTATAAACGTTCTAAAATTTCGTCCATAGTGTTGCTGAATGCTATTGTTAAGTAGAGGTATAGTAGATCAACTGGATACTTTCTTTGCTAGTTTGCGTTATGAAAGATACGTTTACCTCTTATTTTTTTTTAACAAAAATGAGATTGTATAAGAGAGAACTGTGTGGCATTGAGTTTAGAAGTCACGGAGTTAAAACTAAATTGCTGAATGTATGGATGGAATTTATTATTTTGAATTATTATATTATTCCATGTTAAATTTATCTGCTATTTTTTTTAAATATTGTTTTTGTTTTTCTAATTAAAATACATTTTGATAATTTTTATCGTTATATCATAATGAGGTTTCCAGTTTTAATCACAAAATGAGACAGTTATAAATTTTCAAAACATAATAACTATTGACAGGAGCATTGCTGGCAATACAATTGCTGTCGTGTATGCCTTTTTTTAAATTATTAATCATAAAAATTTTTTAAATGATTTTGATTATCAGGAATTTAGAAATTGTATTAATGATTTTATAATTTAGTATTTAGATGCCAATGTATTAGAGACCAGAATTAATTTCTCTTTTTTTTTTCCCTAAATACATATCATTAGACTGAGAAAACTATTGAATTAATCTCTTATTTTTATTATATTTTTATATTACTTTTTAATTATATAAATTATTAAAAATTTTCGTACTTTTACAAAAGCATTTTTTATTATTAATAACAACATATTTATTTGTGTCAAATGGTTTAAATTTTTATTTACAGATTAAGAACCGAAAAGAATACATAATTTTTTTTATATTTATTACTTATGAGCAAAAGACGTCAGTTCAATTTATAGTGATTTTATAGATGACATTCATAAAATGAAAAAAATCAGAAATGTATGTATTTTTAATATCTAATAATAAATAAAATTTAAATATGAATTTATTTTTAAGTATATTTAAAAAATAAGAATCACTAAGGAAATTTAATTTTAATTAATTTTTGGAATTTACGTTGTTAATTTTCTTTTATTTTGCCTGTACCAAGATAGCTTTATAAATATAAAGACTTTAAATACATGTTATATAGAATTGAAAATTACTCATACTTGTGTATAACAAATTACTGAAATTGAATAAATGCAATTTAAGTAAAAAAAAAATTTGTGATAGAAGGATGAATTTTAAACGCAATACTGACAAAATGTAGCCTTTATTGGTAAATAATTTTCCTCTGTGCTATTCTTTTGAATTAATGATTACGATAAAGTATAAGATCATCAAACCCAACTTCATATTTTTGAAAATAGGTTATGTAAACCAATGCTTGTTTGATTTCTGAATTTTAGTGAAATCAACTGTATTTTCTTTCCTTATGTTTCTGTGCAAAACAAACTTATAACACTCACCTACATTTTTTAAATTTGTTAATTTTATCATACTTCTGGAATACGAATATAATATTTGTTTGCATTTCCTGTTGTAGAAAAGCTATTTAAGTGAAATAAATTTCCTAAGCATGTTATATGATTGTTTTGTGTTGACAATTAATGATAAACAATTAAAATTTATAATCTGTATATTTACCCATATAATATGAAAAAATACATGTATTTTTTTTATACTATATAGTAATTTAAGCAAATTTTAAAATATTAAAAAAATTGAGTACAATTGCTTAAAAATTAAATAAATTAATTTTTAAAAATTTAAAAAAAAACAATAAAAAATACGAATATAAGTCCAAATCACAGAACCAAATTTATTTATATATTTAAATTTTTCTCATTTTTCATAACTTTCGTTGATATAAATATTGAAATAGGATATGTAAATGAAACGAAAATCAAATTTTTAAAAATATTTTTACCATTCATTGCCAATTTTCATTATTTTAAAATTTTATTTTAAATATCACATTAGATAGATATGTAAAATTAGATTGTAGATCAGACTATTTTAAAATTGTTTTGTAAAATTTTTGACTTATATTAAAATATAACTAAATTATTACTACGCGTAAAAAATTATTTTACAGACTTACATTTGTTTAAGAGTAGGCCATCGGAAAACATGCTATAAACATGTAGCTAAAATATGTTTAATAAGCAAGAAACTAAAACCAAGTCTTCAATATGTGGTCAGAATCTAATGAAAGAAAAAATTGTGAATATCATATTGAAAATTATTGATATTGAGTACCAAATACATCACAATAATTGGTTCTAAAATGACTGCTTTTAATCATCGAAAGAAAGTACTATATTGAATATCATACTGAATGTGTTTTTAAGTATCGTAAATTTATAAGTGATTATATTTATAAATTTGTAGCCTTAGGTGTATTTTTTTATAAACTTTAACAACTAATTTACAAATAATAGTGTTTGAAAATTTCTCCTAATGTTTTACCAGTTTATACATAGTAATATTGCTGTAAGTTGTGAAAAGTATTTCATTTACGATATATTGTCTTTGATTTTAATGTTGATATTTCTATGCAGTGATTAAAATTATTGCAGCATTGAGAAGTAAGTATGCAGTTCTTAACCATTAAAGATTTACTTCCATTACTTATCACTGTTTAATGTGCTAACACAATTTAATGTGAATAACACATATACGAAATCTTCAATTAAAATGTACTTTCTAAGAGCAATTTAATGTGAATAATTTAAAGCAATAAGATTTCTTACAAAATCATCTGAATGGCCTTTGTTTAAAAAATGGCATTTACAAACAAATGCTATTTATCGAAAATTTTTAACTTTAATTTAATAAAACCAGTTTACTATAGTTATTCATTCGTTGTGTGTGTTTCCAAAAACGGTATGCAAAACGTCCACCTAAATTCGTAAAATATATAATTAATAAAATACACTAATTTTTTTGTTAATGACATGAATTAAAATTGCACAGAGAAAATGAAACGTATTGATGTTTTCTATTGTGTTAAAAAGTTCATTCAGATCAAAACAGTTATATTAAAATAGGAAAGTTGAAAAAGTTTGAGCAAATCTGTATGCCAAAAGTCCATTTTATTCTTGTTTTATTTTTAGGATTTATAAATTATTCCAACTCTCTTTACGAAAATACCGTTATCAAAAATTTTAAATTTATTCAGAAAACATTTATAAATACTTTACATATTCAAAATGAGTTTTTTCACCAATTTTTAAATTATATATAGTTACACTTTTCAAATCTGTATCTATTTTTGTGTACGAAGTGTCGGCCTGCGGAGCAGACCCTTACTTCTTCACCTGTGATAAATCCTTGAAGGAAGACATTGCGGTACTGACAGGGAACGCTAGTCTTACAGCGTGAGGAACCGAGTCTTGGCGGTGAGAGCCAATCAGCAGAGAGCTGAGGGGCAGAGCAATGAGTTGAAAATTTTTATTCTACTTGAGAATAGAGGAAATAATAAAGTTGAAATAAAACTGTTATATACAGTGAAAATAGAAAAAATAAGAAATAATCCTGAATAAATGAAAAGTAATATGAGGTTAAGTAAGGCTATATACAAAATTATATTAAATGTATTCATCTAAATAATGTCTGGTGATTGGCCTATATTTACAGTCTTCTATGAGATACTCATAGCGAAAAACTTGATTAAATGCACAATCTGTGCAGTTCATTCCTTTATCGTAGAATTTTTTTTATTTAGGTTAGCAATATGCTCTAGAATATCAATAATTTTCAGATCTTTTGAAATGTTTTTATTGCGAATATAGTAGGGCGCCTTCGTAATTTTTCTAAGTATTTTATGTTAATACACTATAAGTTTGTGTTTGTCTGTTGGCGTAATACTATTCCACACAGGTGAAGCATAGGTGATGATGAGTCTTAACATTCTAAGGTAGAGTCTCTTGAGTTTTAATGTTAAATTTGAGTTTTTTCCAAATAAGTTGAATAGGCATCCATAAGCTTGATTGGCTTTTTTAATAACGTTATTGATATGTGCAGTCCATGAAAGTTGAGTAGTAAATGTGAATCCAAGATATTTAATGGTTTTCTCTTCCGGAATGATTTTATCGAATAGATAGGGTTTATTATGTTGAAGTAGTTTTATTTCTCTTTTTTCTATTAAATACTATAAGTTGGGATTTATCAGCATTTATATTTATTCTCCATTTACTGCACAAGTTTTCGATGTTAATTAACGCATTTTGAAGTTTATGAATAGAATTATTCGGCCTCATAGAATCAACTATAATAGCAGTGTCATCTGCGTAGAAAGCAATTTGAAATGAGTTATTGTCCAAACCAGGGAAGTCATGGGTGAAAAATAGGTATAAGATTGGGCCCAGGATGCTACCGTGGGGGTCTCCAGCTTTGATGTTCAAAGTAATAGAGTTTTCATTATTGTATTTAATATGGAAGAATAATAAGAAGCGATGAGTTAGATATGAGGTGATGAGTAAAATTATATCAGTGTTTATGTTGAGTTTTATGAGTTTGTATAGTAGGCCTTCGTGCCATACTCTATCAAAAGCTTTTGCTACGTCGAGCATGACCATAGCTGTATACACATTGCGATGAATATTTGACATTTCACAAAGGTTAAAATTTATTAAAAAAATGGACATTGCTACTGATTTAAATCTCCTAATGTTTTACCAGTTTATACATAGTAACATCACTATAAATTGTTAAAAGTATTTCTTTTACGATATATTATCTTTGATTTTAATGTTGATATTTCTATGCAGTAATTAAGATTATTGCAGCATTGAAAAGAAAATATGCAGTTCTTAACCATTAATGATGTATTCCCATTATTTAAGATATTTTCAATTTTCTAAAAATTCTTGACATTTGAAAATCAATTAATGAAATCTTTTAATTTAATAAATATTTTTCTGGACTGGGAAATACAAAATAAAAAATATCGAAACAAATTAAGAAACAAAATTTGCCGTGAATCATTGTATGGCTAAGAATTCAATATTAAGAATTGAAATATTTATAGTCTTCCTTAAATTGCTTATTGCCATTAAAAAATGACAAGTCTAAATACGTAAATCTGGAGTCATCATTATTCGTATTGCTTCTTCAATGTTTTGGGTAAAGTATTTACATTGTTTTTTAAGAGAATGTTTGACGTAGGAAATAATCACTCTTTTCAAAATATTTGGTGTGTATCCAGCATTTTTATCCAACATCATGAAACGAATTACATTTTTATGGTTGTTGGTTTTCTGCAAATAGTTGGTAATTCAAGCACAGGAAGAAAAAAAAGTAATATTAAATATTCATGATTTTTCTGATTTAATGATGCTAAGTAAACACCACAAAGTTTTCCCATAAACTCTAAAATTTTGATGTGTTTGATATAACTACTTATTCACGTTATTTAAAATTTCTTTAGTTGTTGCACCAGCATTCTTCCTTTAACTAGCACATCGTTGAGCTTTATAAGTTAAAAATGAAACAGCCGGGTGAAGACTTCATGATTTTGCAGCCGAGATTAAGCAGAAGACCCCCAATACTGAGCCTGCCACCCTAATAGGAATAATTTTATTTGGAAAAATTTGCATACCTAGTTTTAACGTACCTCAACCGCCATTAGCGAGCTTGAAGGACCTTTGGTTAAACCTGAATTCAAACTAGAGACTTTCAAACAATGAGAACAACACTCTGACCAACCAGGCCAACAAATTGGAGAAAAAAATATTTAAAAATGAATATAATAACTAACAAAAGTTGCACAAACTATAATGTATACAAGCAATATAACGCCTCAAATACAGTCCATTAAAATTGTAAAAATTGTTCTCCTTTAATATTACTTTGATTATTTAATTTAAATTTTTTATTCTATTTGAAGAACAAGAAATACTTTTAACTACAATTCAATTTCAGTGTATTTGGGTCTGCATTAGGTAACGTGAAGACGATATAACTAAAGATGCACGAGTATTTTTTTGAGATTGTGATCGCTTTCTCCTTTCTTTAAATTAATATTTTCTAACAAACACATTTATGCCATATGAGAAGAGAATAGCTAAAGTCCTTGTTAGATAATAAGGTATCTGTGTCCTACTTGGTCAGGTAGTCGTTCTCGTTTTATGAGATCCGTCATATTCACGCAAGGTCCCTTTCATCGATTATGGTCGTACTGTCTTCCAAATAAAGAATACGTATGGGGGAGGTATGTAAAGTATTGGAACGTTTTATGTTCTATTCCTGCTTCCAATTAAGAGAACTACCATTCGGCTCCTTTCACTAACTAGTAGAGCCTAAATTAAGTCTAGACACAAAGAAGTAGATTGGTGCATCAACGACAACAAAAGGTCACCCATTCAAGCCCTGCACGTCGCCACAAAATCGACGAGGGGGTGTACCTTAGCGGAACTGGTGAAGTACGTTGTCGAGAATTCTACTGATGGGGTCATCCAAGACGTAAAGACCATTTCATTATGCTCTGCTAAGAACCTCAGGCAAAGGAGCATTGACAGACTTCTACCTTTGGGATTGTCCATGGGTGCTTCAGACCTCGGTCCAACAGAAGCTGGACACAACTTCCTCCTGCACTCTCACGGAGCGTATTCTGGATTTTGTCGGACTTTGCCGGGAAGATTTATTTTTAAAACCCCTGCTAGTCATCGACTTTCTGACTGTCAACTGTTTATTGGAGTTGATCTGGCAAATGTCAGATCTTTAAAGAGGATAAGTCACACACACAAAAGGTCCCTGTGGCGAAAATTGTATTTCAGGTTAATAATAGGTCATTAAAAAAATTTCGTATTACAAAAGTTTGAAATAATATTGTACTGACGATATTCTGCTTTTTCTTTCAATAAATATTTAAAAAAATATGAGCATTTCAGAAAAACATTTATATGAACTAGTAAATTAAACTTTAGTCTTTCACATTCAATCTGCAGGATTCTCTCTAGTGAGAAAAATGAGCTATTGAACCACCTATATCCTGCTTTAATAATGTTTTCCAAAATTTTTAACTATGCTTACTATTTAATTCAAATAAATCAATTCTGATCGTGGATTGAAATGGAAAAATTAATGCAGGTACACTTTTTCATATTGGCTTATTGTCGGTGTTAAACTGTTTAAATTTTCCAGTTTAATTCCAGTTAATAATAGGAACAAAAGAACAAAATAGTTCCTTTGGTAAACTGAAATTAGTAAATACTTCACTTCTTGGTGATGCAAGGTAAATTAATTTTTACAAATAGCAGCATGATTGCTAATTTGATGACAAATATAACAAAAACTCATTTTATATAATCATTTTGGGCTAGAAAAGTATTATTTATGTTACATGTAGCTTTTGTTAAATGTTTCTTTATTAATAATGTGACTCATCTTAAATTTTGTAATGAAATATGAATACAATATGTTTAATACCTATTTTACTGAGTAATTAGAAAAAGAATTTTTTTTTTTACCGTGGAATATATTTAGAGTGAGAAATGTTCAATTTCTCCTAATGTTTGTAAGTTTAACTTCCTCATTTATTCAGGCATTTGTTAATTTGTTAATGATTTTTTTATAAAATTTACTATGTATTATAAAGAGAAATGATAAATGGCTACATATTGAATGCATCCATTGAAATGTATATCTACCTTATTCTTGTAACATTTTTTATACTTGTTACAAGATTTTGTTTGCTACATTTTCAAGATTGCTTTCCATGAATATAATGATTATTTTTATTATTAATTTTCTACATCATGAAATAATTCTCTTTATAGATGCTAGTTGAATTTTAATAGTTCTATGGTTAAAAATTTAAATAAAAATTGTAGTTCTCTTTCCCTAAATGTATTTGCAGAGGAATTTGTAAGTGTATCAAAACGTCATCCGAATGATTAAAAAATATTTATAGCATTAACAGGCAAGATTAGTTAAATATTCATGTAAATGGTATGTAATTTGGTAAAACACACATTTAACTTCTAAAATGTGTTTACTTTGAATGTAACAATGAACACAATTTGACTGGAATCAAATTTGACTTATAATCTTGTGTAAAAAGAATATATAACGAGCCTTTTATTGATCTATTATTTTTTGAATCACAAAGAAAAATAATAAATAAAATAAATGAATAAAGAAATAAAAAATATATTTTTATAATTTTGTTAATTCATAATGTGAATTTATAATTTTGTGAATTAGAGATTTCTTTTCTACCAATTCATGCATAAATATATAATATACAACAGAATCTAGGTACATTTATCTAGTAATTCTAATCGTGTCATCCTCTCATTCAGATAGACTCATTCAGCAGACTCTCATTCAGAAAGTTTTACATGCTAACGTGGGTCTTAAATCTTATATTTGAATTGCATTTTTTTGGTGTTAGATACTACTACTAAAGTTAAAACAATATGACATTCATATAGTTGCCACAAATCTATAATATTCTCAGTGATGATGTCGGCTGTACTTTGTATGTAATTGGTTTTTATAAAATTAAAATAGAAACATTGAATTTCTTTATTTTGTAATAAGAAAACTATTCATTCTTAGTCAAATCAAATGTATGCAAAAATATTTAATTCTAATTTTTAAAATGTGATAAATGTATTAGTCTGCTTAGAATATTTTTTACTAAAAAGTAAAGACTTTCATTTGAAGGTAGTTCTCTTGACAAGTATACAAGGTTGGTTTTTTTGTCGCTCAACGGTCATTTTTTGCACACGAGGGATAATTACACCGGGACTTACGGCTTAAAGTGGATTCCGAACCACTACAAACATCCATGCCCAAGGTGGGATTCGAACCCACGAACTGTTGAACCGAAGGCAAGAGCGCTAACCATTCGGCTGCCAGCTCGGCGACAAGTATACAAACCATACCCTTACAATTCCCTTACAGACACCCTTACTCAATTCCTACAATTATATAATTTCTTCTTAACTTAATTAATTCTCTCTTTAACCGATTCTTTGGTCTTTATATAATAAAATTGATTTCTCATCTAAAGACCAAATCATTAATTTAAAAAGTCCTTTTCTTGTGAATCAAACCATTAACGCTTTGACAATATAACAGAAAAAAAGTAATATGAAAAAAGGAAGTCGAAACAATCACTTTATAGTTAGTTTAAATTGGCAATGTACATTTAAAGTTTTGAAAATTTCATTTATTAATGGAATTTTAAATTAATAATGAGATACTTTCATTTCGATAAAGTGAAAACAACTGTGGATGATAAACGTGGCATTTGTTTTTTTTCTATTTTTTAAATTTTTCTTTATCTTTTATACAGTTAGATAATTTTTGCATCTATTAGCATAGAAAGACTGTTAGTACCTTTGTAATTTGCATATTCAATTTCCTCTATTTTCACATTTTATTGCAGTCAAATTTACAAATTAATGCGTAATAATAGCGAAAAATACCAGATACGACATTACAAACGTAAAATCGATCAACAACCATTAGGGCATATTATTTTATAAAATTATAATACGCAAATTATGTTTATAATACATGAAATTCTTAAATCTTGCATCATAAATTATGAATATTTTGGCTGATATTCAATTGCGTTACTACAACAGTTGTTTCTAAGATACATTTTCAATTTCAGAATTAATCTTTTTAACTTTAACAAAATCGTAAACATGGCTGTAATTATTAGTATACAATGACTGATTATAATACAGATAATTTCCTTACTTACATGTATTATTTCTTGTTAAATTAAATTTTATCTGCCAATTTAAGTAATAATGAAAATACTATATATAAAAATGTTGTCGTAAGTCGAATGCGCAGCTAGAATCATCTTCAATTCTTTAATCAGTTATTATATCTTTGAAATTTGGGGGTTGCTGAATGTTTCCTAGTTTTTTCATAGAAAGATTTGTGGTTCTTACATTTTCCAAATTTTTTTTAAGTGTTTAATTTATTTACCGAGTTGTGCAAGTAATTATTTTTTTTTTGTTCTTAAAATTTCACGATGATTAGAATCGAATTATTGAAAAACTGAGGCAGCTTTATATAGTAATGAAAAATGTCTATGACAGGATTACAAAGATAATTGTGAATCTATGATTATAAATCACATTATTTTGATTTGACGTATTTTATCTTGACTATTTCTTAAAATACTTTTTTACTTTAATTCTTAAAATACTTTAATTCTTGTCAAAAATATAGTTTTGATTTGCGTTTTTTAAATACCTGCCGTATATATTGCAACTACAATATCGAATATATATATATATATATATATATATATATATATATATATATATATATTTATAAATTATTTTTCCTTATCTTATTAAAATCTGGTTTTTTTAATAGATTTAACATTTTATATTCAGAAGCTAGCTTACGACGATAGAAATATCTTTAACGAATTTGTAATTACTGCAATGTCTTTTTCATTATTATTACAGCTGGTGAAATTTTGAAATAAACTAATCGCAAAAATATTTTGTCTTAAATAATAAAGAATTAAAATATTAAAAAATAATTTTAAATCATTCATTGTTAATCATTGATACATACAGCAATGAATTTTGCATTTTATCTGGTTATCGTTTCCTTGAACGAATTTATACTAAAATTAACATAATATACTAACTACAGTAAATTTTATTGAGATATTTATAAAACGAAAAAAAATGAGCTTTATATATATTTCTAAATGCTTCATGTATCGAAAATTACAGAAGTTTTGAACAATGTTTAACGCATCACTACACCTGTTTGCCCTAAAGTGTTCTGCCCTTATCGTTGAAAGAGAGAACAACCTTTCAGTTGTATTGAGCATAAAAATGATTATTTCTTAGTATCAGACACATAATTAATATTTAGAAGCTGGATATTTTTATATGTATTGGTACTTATTGAGGTAAGCATTGAAATTTGGCGAATTTTTTTACATTTTTCAAGATTACATATAGAAAAAATACCGTGCATAAAAAAAATTCAGTAATTCCACAAACATTCTGTGGTTGTTTCTTTTCTAATGAGTGTGTCCATTTCATTCTTGGGGTTGCCAAATGTGTTTTTTAGAAGGGAAAGTCAATACTGTATAAAGTACTCTTATCAAAAACGTTTCTAAATGGTTGTGCTTATTGTCGATCCTTCTGTCCAAAAATTATGTTCATTGAAACTTTGATGGAAAGTTTGCAAATATTTAATATTTATCGTATTCTGTTTAAACTGAAGCGTTTTGATTTCCTCCCTTGCTTAAGTTTTTTAAAATTCATTGATAGAGACTTAATTAAGTAAAATATATATTCCTTTGTGGAATGGAAATGATAGCAAAGCACTGGCACAAATTAAAAAGCAAAATGTACACCAAATCAATGCATTAATCGGAATTCAATATTTACAATACCAATATTTATTCAGAATTATCATTAAAATTTATTAACAATAGAATAAGGAAGAGATTCTTTGGCATGATTGTTGCTTTAATCAGATTCTCCCTCGTTTTTGTTGGGCTTGGGAATGTTTTCCACAAAAAAGATTCATACGCACGTTAATCACTATTTTTAAGCAAATTTAGTAAGCAAAGAAAATATTGTGCGTGAAAGAGATTTCATCTCACATTGTGGCCAAAGAAATTAAATGTCATTTCATGATATAATTTTTAAACTTCAATAACATAAACACGAGCATTACGAAAACAGTTTCTTCACTTCCGTTTGCGTATATTAACATATCTTACATGCAGCTGTAAATCACTTGTAATTTTACCACTTAAACTCTTAAAATAATTTTAAAGATATTTTAAATTCTGAATTGAAAAGAAAATAAATGGTTTTTTATTTTTAAATATTTATTGAAGGTTTCTTTTCTACCAATATATACATAAATACAGACAACAAAATCTAGGAATATTTATTTAGTAACTCTAATAGTGTTATTCGTAGACTCTGGTTCAGAAAGTTTTACATGCTGATGCGGAGTATAACAAATTATGTGTAAATTGCAATTTATTTGTGTAAGATACTGCATTTAGAATTATTACCAACTCACATTCATATAGTTGCAAAATCTTTAATATTCTTATTGATGTTGGCTGCACTTCTTATCTTTTTATCTAATTGATTTTTATAAAATTATAATAGAATTATATTAAATTTTTTTATTTTGAAATAACAAAACTGTACAAGACTTATAAAATATTTAAATACTAATTTTTAAAATGCGACGCTTGCATTAGTCTGTTTAGAATGTTCATTACTAAAAAATTAAAAGGGAATTAAATTCGAAGGTAAATCTTTCGACAATTAGGCTAGACTCTCTTTTTTCAATTTCTACAATTAATTTCTCCTTTTTATAATTACTTCCCTCTTTAAACCGATGCTTTGATCTTTATAGAAGAAAAATGATTTCTTATATAAAGATTAAAACATCGGTTTAAAATCCGTTTTTATTGATTCAAGCCAATAACGCGTTGACAATATAACAGAAAAGAAAGCCAAGTGAAAAAGACAAGGCAAAACATTCACTTTATGGTTAGTTTAAATTGGTAAGAATAATTTAAATTTTTGAAAATTTCATTTATTATTAGAATTTTTAATTAATAATTAGATACTTCAAATTCAAGAAAGAGAATAAAATTGAGGATGATAAACGTGGAAGTTGCTCTCTTTCTTTTTTTTAATGTTTTCTTTATCTTTTTTTACAAGTTGACACTTTTTGCAGCTATTAACGCGGAAAGACTGTTAAGAACATTTGTACTTTGCATGTTCAATATGAATTTCCTCTCTTTTCACATAATATTGCAGTCAAAAATTACAAAAATAATGCGTAATAAGGATTTATATGCACTCACTGGAAGAAAGATTGTGTGAAATGTGTATGAAATGCAGAGCGAAAAATTGCAGGTACCATCAAAAATCGCCCAATAGCTTTAAGCGCAAATTATTTTACAAAATTATATTACGCAAATTATGTTTATAAAATATGAATACATTATGAATGAAAAATTCATTTCATCAAAGAATTTGCCTTAAATGTATTAAATAAACGTTGATGAAATTTGCAATAAAGAAATACACTATTCAGAACTCAGATTAAGTTCCTTAAAAAATTGTTAAATCTTGTATCATAAATAACGAATATTTTGTGGCTGAATTTCCGATGCGTTACTACAATAATTGTTTCTAAAACATACTATCAGTATCAGAATCAATTTTTAAATGTATTAAATTCTTAAAAATACCTGTAATTTTTAGAATAGAATGACCATTGATGATGCAGATAATTTTTCTTACTTACATGTAATAATTTTTGTTAAATTTTGATTATCCACCAATTTTCGTATTAATAAAAATGCTACATACAGAAATGTTGTGAATCAAAGGTGAATGTTTTATTCTTAAAATCTCTTTTTGGAATCAGTGATCCTCTTTTAAACTTGCGGGTTGCTGAAATTTTCATAGAAGTATTGGTGTATTTTACGTTTTCGAAACTTTTTAAAAATATTTAAAAATTATTTTTCCGCGTTGTGCAAGTAATTACTTTTTCTGTTCTTGCTATTTCACGATATTTAGAATCGAACTAGTGGAAAACTGAGGCAGTTTGATATAGTAATGGAAAATGTCTATGACAGGACTGCAAAGATAATTGTGAATCTATAGATAATATATCATTTTACTTTGATTTGACAATTTTATCTTGGCTATTTCTAAACTTACTTTCTTCTCTTTTTACATTATATTGCAGTCAAAAAATACAAATTAATGCTTAATAATGATTTGCATTAGCTCTCTGAATGAAAGACTGCGTAAAATGCTAGTGAAATAGAGAGTGAAAAATTCCAGATACGACATTACAAACGTAAAATCGATCAACAGCCATGGGCACAAATTATTTTACAAAATTATATTACGCAAATTATGTTTATAATATATGAATACATTATGAAAGAAAAATGAATTTCATCCAACAATTTGCCTGAAATATATTAAATAAACGTTGATGAAATTTGCAATAAAGAATTACTCTATTCAGAACTCAGATTAGGTTCCTTGAAAAATTGTTAAATCTTGTACCATAAATAACGAATATTTTATGGCTGACATTCCAATGCGTTACTACAACAATTGTTTCTAAGATATACTATCAGTATCAGAATCAATTTTTAAATGTATTAAAATCTTAAAAATGTCTGTAATTTTTAGAATACAATGACTATTAATGATGCAGATAATTTTCCTTACTTACAGGTAATAATTTTTGTTAAATTTTGATTATCCACCAATTTACGTATTAATAAAAATGCTATATATAGAAATTTTGTGAATCAAAGGTGCGTGTTTTTATCTTGATAATATCTTTTTAGAATCAGTGATCCTCTTTTAAAACTGCGGGTTGCTGAAATTTCCATAAAAGTATTGGTGTGTTTAACGTTTTCCAATCTTTTCAAAAATATTTGATGTATTTTTCCGCGTTGTGTAAGTAATTACTTTTTCTGTTCTTGATATTTCACGATATTTAGAATCGAACTAGTTCAAAACTGAGGCAGTTTGATATAGTAATGAAAAATGTCTATGACAGGACTGCAAAGATAATTGTGAAACTATAGATAATAAATCATTACTTTGATTTGACAATTTTATGTTGACTATTTCTAAAATTACTTTTTTCTCTTTTTACATTATATTGCAGTCAAGACATACAAATTAATGCGTAATAAGGATTTGTATTAGCTCTCTGGATGAAAGACTGCGTGAAATGCATGTGAAATAGAGAGCGAAAAATTCCAGATACGACATTACAAACGTAAAATCGATCAAGAGCCATGGGCGCAAATTATTTTACAAAGTTATATTACGCAAATTATGTTTATAATATATGAATACATTATAATTGAAAAATGAATTTCATCCAACAATTTGCCTGAAATATATTAAATAAACGTTGAAGAAAATTGCAATAAAGATTTACACTATTCAGAACTCAGATTAGTTTCTTTAAAAAATTTTTAAATCTTGTATCATAAATAACGAATATTTTGGCTGATATTCAATTGCGTTACTATAACAGTTGTTTCTAAGATACATTTTCAATTTCAGAATTAATCTTTTTAACTTTATAAAAATCGTAAAAATGGCTATAATTTTTAGTATATAATGACTATCCCTTATACAGATAATTTCCTTACTTACATGTATTAATTTTTGTTAAATTAAATTCTATCTGCCAATTTAAGTAATAAGGAAAATGCTATATATAAAAATGTTGTCGTAAGTCGAATACTTAGCTAGAATCATCTTCAATTATTTAATCAGTTGTTATATCTTTGAAAATTGGGAGTTGGTGAATGTTTTCTAGAAAGATTCATGCAAATTTTTGAATTCAAGGTGTTTTGCTTAATTGTTTAAGTAAATACTTTTCTTTTCATTATCGTTCGCGTTATTCAAAATCTAGTTAGTGGAAAACTGAGGCAACGTGATAGTTTAATTAAAAGCATCTCTGTGACAGGATTACAAAGTAAATTGTGTATCTCTAGATTATATATAAATCATTACTTCGTGATTTGCAGTACTTCATCTTTACTATTTCTAAAATTACTTCTTTTAAAGTCATCATTCTATATATAATTTCACATTCATAACTTTGTATTTTAATTCATGTCACAAATTTAGTTTTAATTACAAAAATGTTTTTCAAATGTCTGCAGTATGCATAGTAACTACAATATCGCGGGATTATATGTAAATTATTTTTCCAACACTTATTAAAATCTTTTTATTAAATAGATTTATAATTTATTTTCAGAAGCCGCCTTACGATGATAGGAAGAGCTTCAACTACTTTGTATTAATTGCAATTTATTTTTAATTATACTAAAAGGTTAAATGAAATTTAAAATAAACTTATAGTAAAAATATTTTGTTTAAAATAAAATAGAATTAAAATATTATAATTTTCTTAAAACTATTTATTGTTCATCATCGATTATAGAGCTTTAAAATTTCAATGTTATCTGGTTTACGTTTCCTTTTACGAATTAATTTTATTATAAATTTAATATATTAACTAACGTAAACTTAATTGAAATATTCATTACATTAAGAAAATAAGCTTCATATATGTTTAAATGTTTTATTAAAAATTGATACTAAATGAAAAATTAAACAATTAAAAATAAATTGTTATCAATAAAACTGCGCCAGTTAGTTTTAATTCATCATTTAAATATTTTTTATTCTCACTTATCCTAATGACATTTTTTACAAATATCAAACTTTTTTATTAATACATTTATTTTAATTAAATAGTTTTGATTATACTATTGTATATTATTCATTAATCGATAGAGGATATCAGAAGAGGATTAAAGGTGGGTCAAATTTTCTGGTTCTTGGACCTGTGTTTGTGGTCACATTGCATTGTATAATCAGTTCCCCTAATGTTGTATTTGGTGTTGCTGAATTGATTTTCATATACAGAAGTTTAACGGTCTAAGAATAGCAACGCCGAGACTTTTGTTAAAAGGAATATTAAATTATTGAATATATGGGCTAGAATTTATTATTTTGAATGATAATATAGCTTATAAAAATTTTGTAATAAATTACAATTTAATAAGAATTTATTAAAATATAATTTTTAAAATAAAAATCACTACTAAAATAAACTTTTATTTAATTTGTTGAATCTCACATTCTCATTTGCCTTATTGATAACCTTTATAGGTGCCAAGATATCTTCTTGTATATACTTCTTGTATAACTAATTTTTTATGTATACAATTTAATATAATTGAATACATTAATTGACTAATTTTTATTATATGCTATATGGAAATAAAAATTATTTAATCTTAAGGAATTATAAATTTTTATGATAAATTATTATAATTATACAAATGTAATTAAAATATAAATCATATTAATATTGAATGAAATCAAATGCAAGTTTTTATGAATTATGAACGTAACAAATATTTCGCAATTACAAATTTTATCATATATCCTGAATAGAATATTTAATAATTTGTTTAAATTTTATGCTGTGCGAAATCTATTTAAATGATGTTAATTTCCTAAGAATATTACGTCGTTGTTTTGTTTGGATGAATAGTAATAAACACGTAAAATCCAAAATCTTAATATTTATTCTAAAACTTTATACTTCATTTATTCACATATACTTGTGAACGTATTACGATAAAATTACTTAAAGCTAATTATTGTATTAAGTGTTCCTTTTAAATAACGACATTTGATGATATTTTATGGAGATAATGAAGTAAATTGCAGAATTCTCAAAGAATTAAGTAGCATTGTTTAAAAATTGAATAAATTGTTCTGAAAGATGAATATTTGTGTCACCCAATGTCTTAAAATAGTTTGAATAAGAGAAATTCTGATTTTAAAAACTAACATTGCAATCTGAACATTAATTGAATAATTTTAATAATATCAGACATCTTGCAACTTAATAGTATTCTTCACTTTGTTTTTCTAGCATTACAAGAAAATATTTATTCGTAATATGGATGAAAATGAAAAATATTAAAAAAATCATAAATATAGAGCATTTTTAATATCTTTACAATATTTCTGCCTAAAGACAGAAATATTTGGAAAAAGGAATGTGCAAAAATAACCATATAAATTACCGTTATAGAAGAATTTGTTTTCTTTTTTTTAAATGCTTCTCCTGAAACAATATTTGCTTCTATAAATACTGAAATAAAATTTGAAATGAAATGATAATAAAAAAATGTAAAAATATTTTGCACATTCATTGTAAATTCATATTCGTTAAAATTTTTATTTTAAAAATCACATTCCAGATAAATATATTCACCAAAGATATGCATTAAACAAACATCACAAACAAGACATGATTGTGAAATTTATTAATAAAATTAAATAATTGACAAATTATTATATAATTCCAAGAAATGAATCCAATGAGAAAGTAAAAGGAAATCCCTCACAAACTTATGGCTAAAATGCGTTTAGTAATCATGGGAACTGAAGCAATGTCTTCAACATGAGGTCCAGCTCTAAAAAAAAAAAAAGAGAAAATAGCCAATGACGCATTGAAAATTATTAAAATTAAGGATGAAATGCGTGTTACAACAGTCTCAAAGAATTCTGTAGAATTGACTAAAATGTAAATAAAGTGTTCTGAACGATGAATATTTTTGATACAGTGTCTTAAAATAGTTTGAATAAGAGAAATTTTGGTTTTAAAAACTTGCATTGCTATTAGAACATTAATTGAATATTTTTAATATTATTAGACATTTTGCAACTTAATAGTATTCTTCACTTTATTTTCCGAGCATTACAAAAAATATTTATGCGTAATACCGATGAAAATGAAAAATATTTAAAAAAATCATAAATATAGAGCAGTCTTAATATCTTTACAATATTTCACTGCCTAAAGACTGAAATGTTTGGGAAAAGGTATGTGCAAAAATACCCATATAAAATTCCGTTATAGAAGATTTTTTTTTCTTTTTTTTAAATGCTTCTCCTGAAACAATGCTTGCTTCTATAAATATTGAAAAATGTTTTTAAATGAAATGATAATAAAATAAGTAAAAATATTTTGCACGTTCATTATAAATTTTCATTCATTGAAATTTCGATTTGAAATGTCACATTCCAGATAAATATATCCACCAAAGATATGCATCAAACAAGCAACAACTCAAACAAAACACTCTTTGTGAAATTTATAAATAAGTGTAAATAATTGACCAATAATCATATAATTGCAAAATATTGATTCAATTCGAAAGTAAAACGAAATCTCTAACAACCATAATTTTAAAATTCGTTTAGTATGCATGGGAACTGAAACAATGTCCTCAATATGAAATCTGGTTCTAAAGAAAGAGATAATAGTCAATGACACATTGATTTAATGCCAATCATCAGATTAAAGCACTATATTTTTAAAAGTGCTTTCATCTGATGATTGGCTAAAAATTAGTTAACGCCATAAGTTATTTTATTATTAATTTAGAACATCATATTAAAGATATACATATTTTAATAACAAGTAAAAGAAATTCGCATGTAGATTAATATTATTCTATTAAAGTTTTAATATATATAATTTTCTTGTATGTTACATTGCTGAATTTAACATTTGAAAAGTGCTCGATGCTTATTTAGATAATCATTTATTTTGATAAAAAGTATTTAAATGCTTACATTTTATCTATCAATATTTACTAAGAAATAAGAAGTTAAATGTGATTTGAAATTTAACATTGCAGCCACTTTCTATTTATTCTTTCTAAATTAGGAATGAATGTCAATATGTCCTTCAAGAAATCTTCTCTCTTCTTCCTAACTAACTTTTAATTATCATTAAAACTTTGTTTTCATATTTACTTGCATGTTTCAAAATTTATATTTGCTATTGTCTTTAAAATTTATGCCTTTAAAAGTTTTTTAAAGAACTAAATTTTAGGATTACTTACTTTAAAAATCAATCAGTATTACTTATTTTGAAGAACTTGAAATAAATAATTAAATCTTGCAATTAATATCAGTTAATAAACTCGCTATTTTTTCTGAAAATACGATTTCTAGCAATAATTAAAAGCAAACAAAAAGAAACTTTAAAAATTATGACAAAATCAATGGAAATCCTTTAAAATAAAAAAAATGCCTTATAATGGATTGAATACAGATACTAAGAAATACTCACTAGTTTTCTTTAAAAAAAAATGCCAGAACAGATACTCGAGGTAAAGAATAGAAACTTTTTTTCTTTTTTTGAAAGTAGACAATTTTTGCAGTTCTCATTTTAGAAATATTATTCATAATCTATGTGCTTCTCTTATTCAATTTGGGTTTGCTTTTCTTTCGAATTTTATTGGAAAGAATTGCGAATTAGTGTTTACTGAGGATTTGTGATACTTTAACGGATACAATATTTGTGAAAGTTATATGAAAAGAACAATGCAGAAATGTTCCAGATTTGAAATTAAAAACAAAAAAATTTGAGCCATAGATATGAATAGTGTAACTGAGTACATGAGTATATTTTGAATGAAAAAAGAACTTTAGATTTTAATCTATCGAAAATGTATTAAGTAAACGTGAAGGAAAGTTGCAATAAAGAATCACCCAATTAGGAAAATAAAATTGGTTCTTTAAAAAATGGTTAAATATTTTACCATAAATTACGAAAATTTTTGACGATATTCAAATGCGTTATTGCAATCATTGTTTCTAAGATACACTTTCAGTGTCAGTATAAGAATTCATCTTTTTTTAATTGTTTCATACATAGTAATGCATCGTGTTTTTAATATGAACATGTTATTAATTATTCTGATACTTTTTTTAAATCTTAACTTAATATTTCTTGTGAAATTAAATGTCTGAGTTTGTTCAAATATTCCCTTTATTTTCCACCAGTTTACATATTATTAAAATACCATGCATCAAAATAATGTTATGTTCCGCTTGACATATCATTGGAATTTTCTCTTTTCTAATCAGCATCCCTATCTTCAACTTGGGAATTGCTGAATGTATTTTTTAGAGGCAGGCGCAGTTATTTTTCGAACTACAGCTTAAAATGTTTGATTATGAGTGAGTTTTTCGCTGATGCATTTGTGAAAAATTACAATTATCGAAACATTGGGCGGAAAGAATTTAAACATTTGGTGTAAGGTTTTCCCTAACTTCATTAAACGTATATATTTCTTTTTCAAACTCTTTAAAAATCTGATTAATAAAAACTTAATGTAATAATATCACTAAAAATGTCTCTGATAAAAATCACAAAACAAGATGTGCACCAAGTTAATAGATTATTATTTAATACTTTGATTTCCAATATTTCATCTTACCTTCTAAAATTACTTGTTTTAAGTGTAATGATTCTAATAACAAACTTAATTTCGATCACAATATCTTTCTCCAAATCTGTGCAGAACACATTATAATTACAGATTTGCCAATTACGTAGGTATTTTTCAACACTTATTAGTATCTTGATTTATAAATAGACTTATAATTTAATATTCAAAAGTGAGTTTAAGAGTATATAAATAGTTTCAATTAAATTGTATCAATATTATTTTATTCAAATTTATAACTACATATGTTAAAACTTTCAAAATTAATGGTTAAAATATTTTGTATTACATGAAAATAAATAAATATTATACTTTTTTTTAAATAATTCATAATTAATCATTGAAAAGCATAGTAAATAATCTTAATTTTTACCTGGTTTAAGAGGACCTTTATAAATTGATTTTACTGTATATTTCATTGAGGTTTTCTTTTAAAAATAAAAAAAATTAATCTTTATTTTATCTGAATGGTATATTTTAATAGTTCATTCTAATTAAAAAATTAATCTATAAAATGTATTTAGCAATAAAACTGCCAATTACTTTCAATTTACCAAACACGGAGTTTGATATACCTAATCTTATTGATATCTTTTGCAAATGACAAATGTTTTTATTAATTCACTAGATAGGGTACCCAGCTTCGCTCTAGGTGATGGCATGAGATTCTGTGGAAGCTGGAAGAAAAGGATTGAATTTGAAGTATAACAAGTACAAATATTTTTATCGAAAATATGTTCTAACTACCATACTTATTTTATAGACTAATTTGATTGGGAATTTCATCCTTTTAAAGTGGAATGGCACTTCCATAGAGATTGGAGGTATTCTGGTGACAAATACCGTGTTTCTTTTGTGCTTCCAATCACTAGTTCAGCTTCGGCAATGCTGTTCAATAACTGTTTGAGGATCGTTCTAGTTGCATTAAATAGTTTGATGAGTTGAAATCACTGAGTAGTATGACAGGAAATTAAATTTTCAGACGAAGACAGAGTATTTAGTACATTTTTTATACTTGAAAAAAATGAAAAATTCCTGATGGGAAGTTAACACTTTATTCAAAATTTACAATTGCATCGATTTGTACATTCTCACTCCACCGAAGATTATCTTTTAAACATGAAAATTGATATCGTCGACAATATTATTTTTAGTTGCTAAAAATAAAAAAAAATCGCCATGAAATACCCATTCCGGATTGGTATAATTATGACCAACGCTTCAATAAATTTGGTCGTTGAGTGGTTTCGGTAATGCTAATCTTGCAGAAATCATTTTTGCGATCAATGAGGCCAACAATTTGGTCAATAGGCTTTGTTTCTTTGCCAATTTGTAAAAGATATTGAAGAATCGTGTTTCAATTGTTCAACTCTCATTTTTTTGTTGTTTGCAGTATTTGTATATGTAGCAAGATATATTATTTTTTAAAGCATGCATTAATTTCGTCTGCTGGTGTTGCTTGGACGTAATTGGAAGTGTTTGTTGAAAATCTCCTGAGATTATGAGTGTAACCCCTCCCATCACTGAAGATTTATCTCAGAAGTCTTGCCATGTTTTGCGCTTAGAGACGGCTGATTTTTATGTGCTATTGTGCATTCGTCCCAAAAGATAATTTTAAATTATTTTAAAAATTCGCGTCATCCAGATGCTCTTGAGATTTAACATACCGAAAATTATTCTTCAGCTGAATTCAACGGTATTTGCAGGAAGGACTGAGCAGTTCATCCTTATTTCCTAAATCCGGCGGAAATGCTAGACGATGCAAATGCAAGAGCGATGTATTGCTTAGTACGTATTTTTTCCAGCAACAAATTTATTGGAAACGTTTTCCTAGAGCCGCCTGGTGTGTCCAATTAAATAACCCCAACTGTGTTGTTGTTGATACGGTCCATGATTGAGTTTTAAATCTCTATTTGATATTCACTGAAAAAAGTCTGGTTGAGAGCAATGTATTGAAGTTGTTCGTTTATGTTGTAACCTACTTCCTTTGCAATATCGAGATGTATTGCACTGAAAACCTCTTGTCGTGGTGCTGGCACCCCAAGCATTAATTGGGTCTGATTTTTTACCGCTAAGCATTTATCTTGTGTGTGAATGTGTGTTTTTTTTTTTTTGAAGATATTGTCGTTAAATTCGATGACCAGTTTTTTTATTAGCTTTTCGGAATCGCTACAGTATGTCATCACACATATTTTCTTTGAATAATTCCCTTTGCTATTTCAGATCCATTGGGTTACTTATTGTTAGAATTATGGAGAATAAACCTCTGACCTCATCAGCTGAAGCTGTGAGGGAGTTTTCTTGAAATGTTTACAACAGTGATTTGCGTTTTCCAGTAGTCTTACGTGTTGGGGTTCTTCTCTGTCTGATATGATGTTCTACGTCTGACAGTGGTAACTATCAATAGTCTCGAAAATCGTGAATTTATTTTGTCCCATATTTTGTGTAGGAACATGTGGAGATGGAACTATTCGGCTTTCTACAGATGTACTGAGTATACTCGGCCTTGTCTGCTAGTTTTCATGATTCCTCTATTGGAACTCCTTGTATTCGTCATTGAAAATATTTTGTTGTGTTCCACCTATAATTGACATTGACATATAGTAAAGTGAATGGATTAGTTTGAAACGGGTGGAAAAAAGCTGTTAATGTTGTTTTCATAGTTGGCCTGATTGCGATTTTTCTAAAAGTGCCTTTTTTAAATACTCTCTGCCAAATATACAGTTAAATGTTGCTAATCCTTTTAGTGTTACTGAATAAGATATGTGAAATTCCACCATACTGTTTTGTTACTTCTGATATACTTCTCCATGTGACACGAAAGAATCTTTTTCTTCCTGTGTTGTTTTTTGCAGTCTTTGACTATTTGAAATAAAGCCAATAATACATTGCCTTTGTTCATATATTACAGACATATTTAATGGGTTTTGCAGAATTGCAGTTTTCTACATTTGTACGAGCTTAGAACTTTTTTCTAAAGTAGTGGATTATGATTATATGGTTTTTCCAGTTTGATTCTGCATCTTGTATTAGTATTTTAGCTTAAACTACCTTTTTATGTAATCGTCTTCTTTATTCACAGTAAAAATTATATCTGATTCGGTTGAACGTCCAAGTACGTGTTTATTTATTTATTTACTTTTCATCACATGTACAGTTGAAGTTTAATGGCCTATATGGTCCGTTTATCATTTTTACTGCTATGTCATACTACTCGAAATATTCTTGTGGAATGGGAGATTCAGTTTGGATAATGTTTTCAATATTCTTCGGATGAATTCAGCTATCTGAGGTCATGTGTGTGAGGCAGTAATTGTTTCTGTTATTCATTTGTGTACATTACGCATCTAACGGTTTCAAATATGTGTTTTTTGTGATGACATTAAAAAGTATTGTTTGTTTTTGTCATGAAACTCGGGCTATTATATCGTGTTGATTCACGAGGACTTGTCCATACCTTAGTTGTTCTTTGATTTCTGTTCAAGAAGAGCTGCATGTGAGTTTTATAAAGAGATCAGGTTGTCATTATGTTCTTAAGTATGTCAAGATATATTGAGTATTTTGGTGCATATGTGCCGGATTTACTATTTAAGATGAAAATAATAGTACCTTTGTTCCAATTTCATTATTGTTTTTATCATTTATGATCGCGTCTCGAAGGCCTAAGTAATCTTCTCTATGTAATTTTTTCTGATTTAGGGTTACGTTGAACAACCGTTCAACTTCTATTTTTGCATGCATACTTACCAGGAATTGTTGAAACAAACAGCGACTGTTGAGAATGTGACTTGGGATGTGACTTGGGATGTCTCTTGGGATGTGACTTTTTTGTTATTTTCTACTCCTGTTTCAGATTAGATTTGTTTCATAGTAAAATGATATCATTTCCCTCCATATGGATACATTAATGGGTATTGGAGTATATATCAAATGTATGGTGAATCTGTAGTATGTTGTAGCCTTTCTCTTTTTCGTCGTACAAATATGCCACAGATTGTGTTTCTAGTATCAAAAATTACGATGTTGACTTCATCTATTTATGATGCATTAAATCGAATTTCGTGTCCGCTTGTCGATTCAAATGATGATAACGATTAAGTTCCGGTCGATACTTAGTAGTCCTCATCATTCGAAAAATCATATATAATATTCGGTTCAGCTCTGCAATAAATAAGTTGATTGTATTAATGCAAGATCATTTTCACATCTTTGATTATTTCTCGACTCAAGCCACTGTTGTTTGGTCATCGTTGTTCAACTACTTTTTCTACATTTCTGATGAAATATTCTTGAGAAGATAATACTCTTTGTTTGATAGTGGAAGTAATAATCCCAATTAGTGATAGATTTGCCCTTGGACGAAAAAAAACATACGACTCATCTTTGTTTGTTTAATCGGAGTGTCACAGATAGACGTCATTTGAAGACAAGCATTGCTCGCTTTTATATTTTGAAAAACGTGTTTTGATTCTGGAATTTCCCTGGTCGTATAATTTAAAAATTGCTGATGAGTTGCTTCCAGTGGTGGTAATAGAACTTTTGTAGTTATGCAACAGATTACTGGTATTTCTTTTATGATTTTTTTTCGCGTTAAAATTTGGCAGATGTTATTACTCTTTCCAATTACGACGCGCTTGTGTTTGTCATATTCTTTCGTTGGGTCATAGCGGAATACTTAATTTGTTATGTTGTACTGTTAACTTGCTCTGGTCCCCACTTCTCTTAAAATTTTATGGGGAGCATGCGTTTGTAATCCTTTATTAAAAGACAACAATAGGGTAACAATTCTTGATTCTCAAATCCCTTCATTTTAATGTTCATCGGTTGTTCTTTATTCTATGCTGTAATGACGGATATTGAATATAATTTTGATTAAAAATAATATAGAATTTTTTTCTTGAGCTGAAGTTAATGTTTTCAAACTTTGCATTGTTATTCAAGACGATCCTTATTTCTTTGAAAGCAAATTATACAAATATTTTAAATTTTCAGTTAAGTAATTAATGAAAAAATTTAAAATTATAGAAATTTTATGTTCTTTACACTTTTATCTAATTATTCTCGAAGATAAATGAAATCAAATGTAAGGTCTGGTGTTCATCAACGATAAAACAATTATATGTGTTCTACTGAAATTGAAAATGATCTCCCAAGACCACGTTGTACATGTCCAATGGATTCCATCCCATGTAAATATTAGTGGCAATGAGACCGCAGATAGACTGGCCAAAGATGAAAGTGTTGACTATACGCGCACTGGTTCATCAATTACATTCCAGGAACTTTGTTGTAATGAAAAATATAGACTGAACTCAATCTGACAAATTTCCCCCATGCACAAATGGTACTCTGGAACATTTCCTGGAACTCTTCTGCAAATAAAATGTGACTGAAAATATCAGACTGCCTTGGCCAGATTCTCAAGTGGACATCTAAAATGTTTATCGTTTGAACGTGGTACAAAAACTATCATACTCGTAGATAATTCTGTAACCATTCAACCTAATCGAATCCTATTCTGGATTGCGTTGGACTTTTAAGGGAGGATTTACCTTCAGAATTCGCACTAGTCATCATTTTTCTGACTGTTAACAATTTATTTAAGATGATCTGACAAATGTCATATACTTAATGAGGATAAACAAAAAAAAACAATAAATGTCCCCGCAAATTTATTCATATCAATGAATAAGTAAATAAATTGTATTTACCTATTAATGAAAATAATATTAACAATATCCAGAATTATCCTAATTTATATACTGCTGAATGAGGGTAGATAATTTCCCAATCTGTAAATTGTAGGTGTATTTTTGCCTTAATAATTTTTTCCCATTTAAAAGACATTTAAAAAAATCAAATTATACTTCTGGAAGTGGATTAAGGTACATTATTTTTCGTAAATATAAATGCTTATTTTTAAGCACATGTGTATTTTAGTTCATAACATTTCACAAAAGGTAAAAATTTATTAAAAAAATGGACATTGCTACTGATTTAAACTACAAATCCTATTGAGATTTAGTCTTCACAGTTGCTCAGTGACAAAACCGAGCTGACAACTAAATGATCATCGCTCAGCTCTTCAGTTCAATCGTTCGTAAGTTGAATCCTCCTTGTGCGTGAATGTTTGTAGTAAGCAATCACTTTTAAAATGTAAGTCTTTCTGGAATTAGCTTTATTGGACAAAGTGTGATTGTAAAGTGATATGTGAATAGAAATTATTTCCAATGACTAGGGAATATAATCTTTTTTAAGTTATTACTTAAAGAATTTTCAATCTGTGCTTTAATATTACGGAATTTCCAAGATGCCACTGCAGAACCTGGTTAGCATATTATCAGTTAGAAAATAAAATAAGACATTTAATTTCTTTTGAATTTTTTATTCATTTAATCACCATAAGAAATTTTCCTTTAAAATTATGATTTCTGATAACAGTTTAACATGAAAAAAGAAATGACATATGTCCTGAAGAATTCAACTGAGCTGATTAAAAACTAAGGAAGCGTTCATTAAATACCTAATTCATATAGTGATCTACTTTCCACAATTTCTTTCCACAAGTAAAGAATATATGCATCACTACGGTTTTTTAATTTTTATTTATTTATTTTTTTGCTTGTTTGCTACCCAATTTTTCTTTTCGGTGTTGCTGAATAATTTTTATTAAGTAGAAGTGTAATGTTTCTAATCGTTAGAATTTTTAAACGAGTTTAAAGTAGTTGAAGATTTGTCTTTTCCTGTTTCACCAATCATCTATCAGATTTAAGCATGGGACTGACAATTTCTATGTGTTGAACTAGTGTGGCACTGAAAGTGAAAATGTATAAAAATTAAACTATTACGTTTTACGTTTCAATCATTTTAAGAATGTTAGCAATGCAATTGTGAATAGTTATTTAAATTATATGATTTAAACATATATATATATATATATATATATATATATATATTATATGAATAGTGTATTAAACTATATTATCAGTTTTGTTGTCAATTTTCATACACATTCCTGCTATATATATCTTTATATATACACACACATATATATATTATATGTATATATATATATATATATATATATATATATATATATATATATATATATATATATATATATATATATATATATATATATATATATATATATATATATATATATATATATATATATATATAGAATATAATTAATGAAAACTAATCTGTTACATCTTTATTAACTGTAGATAAAATTCACGCACTCACACAAGTTAAATGTTAAGCTGAGTTATTGAATGCATGGAATGTGGAAATAATGATATTTTATTTTATAAAATTATTGCATCTCATTATTTTTCTACGAGTTTTAAATTTAGTTATTAGTATTTTATTTAAAATACATATTGATTTTTCATCTTCATATAAAAAGATGATTTACAATTTAGTCACAAAAACTTTTAAAGTTAAACTAAGCACAATAGATTCTGTAACGGAAACATTACTAATCCTTCACACAAACATATTGAATTTCCTTCTAGCTATATATATAACATCAGAACTTATTAAAAGCTCATAATTATCTGGAATTATTAAATAGTTATAATGCTTTTATAATCTAGAATTCAGAAGCCAAAACACTGTACCAGAATTAATATGAACTTCTTTCTGTTTGTCATTGAGTTTCATTATATTGAGCAAAAGTTTGAAACAATTATCAAAAATATTATATTTTAATTCAATAATTAATTGAAGGTTTTCAAATTTTTACAAAAGAATTTTTTTAAATACGTTGTAATCTCTCTCTCTCTTTATATATATATATATATATATATATATATATATATATATATATATATATATATATATATATATGAGAGAGAGAGAGAGAGAGAGAGAGAGAGATAGAGAGAGAGTTTACAGGAAAAAAGATGTTTTCTATTTATTGCATATGGACAATTGATATCAGTTTTATTTACAGGGATTTTATAAATGATATTCCTTATTACATGAATAAATAAAGAATTATTTGGATTGGATTTTAATGTATAATAAAAGATTAAATTTTAATTCAGAATTTATTTATAAACATAGTTATACAATAAGAGTCCCTTACAATTGACTTTTCATTAATTTTGTGTGAAGTTTTACATTTTTATTCACCTTATTGATATATTTTTCAGGTGCCAAGATGCTTTTAGTAAAGCAATAGCTTTAATTCTATGTTACATTGGAATGAAAATTATTTATATCCTCATGATAAATTATTGAAATTATATAAATTCATTATTAATAATGAAAAAATGATTTCTTCAATGAAAGATTGAATAGAAACGTAATTGATAAATAATTTTACTCTGTGCAAATGTGATGTTTATAGATTGAATATTTTAATTGATATAATAACCACTTAAAATATTCACACCATAAGCACATAAATGTTTTTTTCCATAGTGAAATTTTACCATTCATATATCAAAATGTATAGGTATTTTTATAAATATATACAATAACAGAACTTCATTATTCCAGATTTTTCTTTTTGTGGTTAACACATATACGAAATTTTCAATTAAAATGTACTTTGTAAGAGCAATTTAATTCGAATGATTCGAAGTAATAAGATTTCTTACAAAATCATCTGAATGGCCTTTGTTTAAAAAATGGCATTTACAAACTAATGCTATTTATCGAAATTTTTTAATTTAATTTAATAAAACCAGTTTCATTTAGTTATTCATTCGTTGGTGGCAGAAACGGTATGTAAAACGTCTACCTAAGTTCGTATAATATATAATTAGGCATTTAAAATACACTAATTTTTATGTTAATGACATAAATTAAAATTGCGCAGAAAAAAATATGCATATTGAACTTTTTCCATTGTGTTAAAAAGTTCATTCAGATCATAACAGTTATATTATAATAGGAAAGTTGAAAAAGTTTGCGCAAATCTCTGTATGTTAAAAATCCATTTTATTCTTCTTTTATTTTTAGTATTAATTATTCCAGCTCTCTTTACGAAAAAACCTATATCAAAAATTTGAAATTTATTCAGAAAACAAGTATAAATACTTTAAGTATTCACAATGAGTTTTTTTCCAATTTTTAAATTATATATAGTTACATGTTTCAAATTAATGTTGTAAGAGGAGTTGCATCACAGATTATTAGATACAAACTGGGTAACTTTTATAAAACACGTAGCGAAATTATGTGTTTTTAGTAAATGTAAAATGGAGACATGGGCAAAAATTATATTTTAGTGAGTTGACGAAAAATAAAGAAAATCAATATCTTCCTACTTTTTGGATAGAAAATGTTAATTAAACAAGGAAAGATAGGCAATAACGAACCATTTCAATTAGCACATCGGTAGTTTTGATGAAAAATTGCGAAATATTGTAAAGAAAATTATGAAAGGTGTGGCTAATATTCAACAATGGTCAACGCATTGCTCTTTCTCAGTGTCAATTTGAGAAAACAGCATTTTTAAATGAATAGGAAATAAAAATTGCTGTATATTTCAGTATAAAAATTTATAGTTAATGATATTATTTTTAACTGCTTTGATCCATTACGTATCTGTATTAATTTTAGTTAAATTAATCATAATTTTTTTATTCTTTTTTTAAGATTTCTTTTAGTTTTTCACCAGTATAAATGTTCTTTAAAATAACATATAAAAAAATATATTTCATAAACGGTGAGTATGATCATCTTTCATTCTTGTTGGCAGCGATCTCATTACGTAAGGGGTTGCTGAGTGTTTATTGCTTTAAAACATTCTACAGAAAATCGCTGGTCACTTTTTCGTTTGAAATGTTCCAGCTTAGGTGTTTTTTGTCTGCTTTTATGCATATCAAATGGTTGTCGAATCACTGGAGGGAAAGTTTGAAAATTAGATAATTATATTTCACTTTCAGTTTTTTTTCAACGCTGTGTTTATAGATTACCTTCAAGTTCATTGTTTAAAATTGTTTTATTAAGTGATTAAATTCCATTACTTAATACTTAGCCAATGATATGCTAATTCAAATAAAGCAGTCTTGCAAAATCAAAAATGCTAGAAAATGTTTAAGTATTTTATATCTTTATCACATATTTTTACGTTTTCTATCGAAAACTATTACCCATATGCTAATGAAATTACAAACATCAAACTTTCATTTATTATTTACAGTTAATCATTAAACATACATTTTCATTCGAAATTGTGAAATTTAAAACGAATTTAATGAGAATCATTGATAAAAAAGAATGCTTAACTAAATCGGCATAAATGCAATATTAAATGTATGCTTAAAATTCAATACTTAGGGAAACTAATCATTAATGTGCTAATTTGATAATTACAAAAAAAACTAATTTGCTTTTATAAACGTTATCGGCATCTGTCATGAAATGTACAAAAAGAGCATTTCGAGCACTCGTATACCTGAAAACCTTAATTATGCATGTGTGTCCTTAAATTTAATTTTTTAAACTGACAATAGATATTTAGGTGAAATAAGTAAACAATTTGAGAAAAACCTAAATTTTTTATTTTCTTGAGGAAACTTGGTTGCTTCAACACAATGATATTAAATAAGTAAATATAGTACTCACTCTGATTATCGAATTTAATGTAAACTCTTTAAATGTTTAAATTATGTTTTTTTGCGAATAATAGTACTAATACCCAAAATTATAGCGCGCGCGTGACCACACACACACACAATATATATATATATATATATATATATATATATATATATATATATATATATATATATATATATATATATATATATATATAATACGTATCTGTTAAGGTATTTAATTTAAATTGATATGCTTCTTTGGAGTTGATCATTGCATAATACTCTTTAAATTACTAACTTGAGAGAAACTTGAGTTTAACTTGAGAGAAAAACATAAGAATTGTTTAAAAGTAAACTAAAGTGTTTGAAAAAGTAAGAAAATTTGTATCATCATCTACATTTTATTCATTTTTATTTTACCAGTAGCATTTTGTTGGTGTTGTTGGTGTATTACAACTAGGGTAATAAACAACTCACATTCATATAGTTTCAAAACCTCTTATATTCTGACTGATAATATCGGCTGCACTTATCATCAATGATTTATATAATTGATTTTTATAAAATTTAAATAGAAATATATTAAATTTCTTTACTTTGAAATAGCAAAAATTTGTGCACAAGTCTTCTAAAATATTTATATTTTAATTTTTAAAATGTAACACTCATATTAGTCTGTTTAGAATGTTTATTACTGAAAAGTAAAAAGATTTTCATACGAAGGTATTTTTCTTGACAAATAGACAAATCATACCAGACTCCCATTTTTCAATTCCTACAATTAATTTCTCCTTTATATAATTAATTCTCTCTTTAAACCACTTCTTTGGTCTTTATATAAGAAAAATGATTTCTTTTATATTACCAAAGCACCGGTGAAAAAAGTAGTTTTCCAACGAAGCAAACCATTAACATATTGACAGTAATAAAAAAGAAAGAAAAATGATAAAGACAAGGCAAAACATTCACTTTATGATTAGTTTAAATTGGTAAGGAAGATTTAAATTTTTGAAAATTTCATTTATTAAAGGAATTTTAAATTTAATAATCAGATACTTTTATTTTGAGAAAGAGAAAACAACAGAGGAAGATAAACGTGGAAAATTGTTTTTTTCTTTATTTTTTCTGCAAGTAGACAATTTTTGCAGCTATTAGAAAGGCTGTTAAGAACTTTTGTACTAATATGTTCAATATGAGTTTTTCTCTCTTTTCACGTTATATTACAGTCAAAATATACAAATTTTTTTAATGCGTAATAAGTATATTTGTATTAGCTCACTGGATGAAAGATTGTGCGAAATATTTATGAAATGCAGAGCAAATAATTCCAGATACTAGACGTAAAATCGTACAATAGACATAGACGCAAATTATATTAAACAAATTATGATTATAGTTAATGAATACATTATGAATGGAAAATGAATTTCATCCAACAATTTGCCTTAAATATGTTAAATAAACGTTGAATAAAATCGCAATAAAGAATTACGTTATTCAGAATTCAGATTAGGTTCCTTAAAATATTGTTAAATAACTTGTATCATAAATTACAAAAATTTTGGTTGATATTCAAATGCTTTATTACAACAATGGTTTTTAATATACACTTTCAATTTCAGAATTATTCTTTTTAAATGTGTTAAAATCGTAAAAATGCCTGTAATTTTTAATATGAAATAGTAATTGATGACGCAAATAATTTTCATTACTTACAGGCATTAATTTTTGTTATATTAAATTTTGATTATCCATCAATTTACGTATTAATAAAATATATATATAAAAATGCTGTCATGAATTAGAACAACTGTAAGAATAATCTTCATCAATTATTTAATCAGTTATCCTCTATTATACTTAGGGGATGCTGAATGATTCCTAAAATGATTGGTACTTCTTGCATTTTTCAATTTTATTTTTTTAATTTTTAAGTTATATTTCCGAGATTGTAAGTAATTTCTTCTTTGTTTTCAATTTTTCTCTATAACTAAAATATAATTAGTGGAAATGTGACGCAACGCGTAATGTAGCAAAGAAAAGCATCTCAAATACAGATTACAAAAATAATTGTGAATCGATAGTTTATAAATCATAGCTTTCAACTACCATATACTAATTGCATTGTATATTTAATTATAATTAAAGCTTATATAAATATATATATATATATATATATATATATATATATATATATATATATATATATATATATATATATATATATATGAAATTTTGAAATAAACTAATTGTAAAAGTATTTCGTCTTATAAATAAAAAAGAATTCAAAAGTTATAATTTTCTTAAAACTGTTCATTTTTAATCATTGATATTACCAAAAACTTTTCCATCTTATCTGCTTTACGTTTCTTTTTACCAATTGGTTTTATTATAAATTCAATATATATTACCTTCAGTAAATTTAATTGAGCTTTTCATAAAACAAAGAAATAAGCTTTATTTATATCTAAATGCTTTATTAAAAAATTTACTAAATTATAAATTTAATAATTGAAAATAACAATTATCAATAATCTGCCAATTACTTTGAATTCATTATTTAAAATTTTTTATATTCTGATTCATCCTAAAGACATCTTTTGCAAATATCAATTTTTTTTATCAATACATTTATTTTAATTATACATTTTTGATTAATATTATATGTTATTAATTAAAGGAGGAAATCAAAGAAGGATGAAAACTTCATGTTCTCGGAGCTGTGTTTTTCATCACATTACATGGTATAGTCAGTTTAACAAATATTGTATTTGGTGTTGCGGAATTCGTTTTTATAAGCAGAAGTTTAAGTGTCTAAGACGAGAAACGCCGTTACTCATGTTAAAAGGAAAACTAAATTATTGAATATATGGGCTAGAATTTAATATTTTGAATGATAATATAGCTTTTAAAATTTTTGTAATAAATTAAATTTTAATAAGAATTTATTTAAATATAATTTTTAAATAAAAATCACTACTGAAATTTACTTTTATTTTATTTGTAGAACTTAAAATTCTCATTTGCCTTTCTGATAACCTTTACAGGTACCAGGATACCTTATTTTATGTTCCAAATTACTTTTTTAACTATACAATTTAAAATAGTTGACTACACTAATATACTAATTTTCATTATATGTTATATAGAATTGAAAATTATTTAATCTTTAGAAACTATAAATTTTTATGATAAATTATTGATTTTATATAAATGTAATTAAAATAGAGAAACACAATTTTCTCTAAGGAAATAGGAATTTTAAGCATTATAATGACGGAAATGTTTTTTGTTTTGATTACTAATTTTTATGTGTATAAAGGTTTTGAAATAATATTTACGATACCTAAATATCATCGATATTATTTTTCGCATTTTTGACATAAATTTTATGAATTGTTCCAGAATTGTTTCTAAATATGGAATGAAATCAAATGCATTTTCTTAAATTTTTCCTGGTGAACAAAATTATGACAGTAACAAATATTTCGTATTTACAAATTTTATATTCTATTTACAATTATATATTCTGAATAGACTATGAAATATTTTGTTCAAATTTCATGCTATGTGAAATCTTTATAAATGACATAATGTTCGTATGAATGTTACGTCATTGTTTTGTTGTTGTTACTAATGACACTTGGACAAGCCAAGCTCGCTATGCCTTAGATATGCGAATTTAAGTCAATTGCGAGCGTCTTTCGTTTTAATCAGAGCACCATGAAGGTTAAAGTACGACTTTTGCACTTCAAATCCTCCGATAGATGGCAGCACCATAGGATCAACTCCTTCAATTTTGGCATTGATCTGAAGGGGGAGTACATTTCTCCAGACCATTGCACCCATGGTAATTGCTCAACGACCGACCACAGGACTTTCGATTCCACAGATTTAACGAGCATATAATTAAAGACCCACCGAGTACATGCGTATATCGCATGTACTCGGTGGGTATGCGATGTACCGAGTACATGCGATATACGCATGTACTCGGTGGGTCTTTGGCGGCATTGGAATCGAACCCCACCCTTCCGGATGGAAGGCCGATATCCTAACCACTAGGCTACCACGGCCTCGTTATTGTTTTGTGTGGATGAATAGTAATAAATAGTTAAAATCCAAAATCTTAATTCTTACTCTAAAAATATTATACTTCGTATATATATATATATATATATATATATATATATATATATATATATATATATATATATATATATATATATATATATATATATATATATATATATATATATATTATATATATATATATTTATATATGTATATATATATATATATATATATTTATATATATATATATATACATATATAAATATATATATATATATATATATATATATATATATATATATATATATATATATATATATATATATATATATATATAAATATATATATATATATACATATATAAATATATATATATATATATTTATTTAATGTTAATGTAATATATATATATTTAATGTTAACATCCAGTGATTGTCATTTTTCAGTAGTCATAAGCGTTGGTCAATGAAAGAATTTTCTTGTGTTCCACCTGTAATAGATATCACATATAGTAATGTTTTCGGCAATGGATCCGTTTGGAACAGTTGGAAAAAGCTGTCAATGTTGTGTTCTTACGTGTTTTGCTTGCAAATTTTCTTACAGTGTCTTTTTAGAAGCATATTCCCTGTTAAATATACAGCTAGTTGCTGTACTCTCATATTCGTAATTTAGCTTATGCTACCTACCTTTTTGTGTAATTGTCTTCTTTTTTTGGAGTAAAAATTAACTCCGATTTGGGTGCACGTCCAAGTATGTGTTTTTTTTTATATTTTTCTTCACTCATATATGACGAACTGGAGTTTATTGGCCTGCATGGTCCGCGAATTATGTTTTCAAAGCTATATCATACACATTCAAATCTTCTTGTGGATTGGGAAATTCAGTTTAGATAATTTCATCAATGTCCGTAGGATGAATTCAGCCATCTGAGTTTGTGAGTGTGAGGTAGTAATTGTTTTTGTCCATCACATATGTGTACATCACATATCTAACGGTTCTAAAGTTGTGGTTTTTTTGTTATGACTTCAAAAAGTATTGTTTTTTTTGTCGAAAATCGGGATATTATATTGTGTTCATGCATGGGGACTTGTCTATACCTAATATATATATATATATATTGAAGAGGGAGGAGAGAGAGAGAAAGAGAGGAGACAGAGAATACACACAGGAAAAAGAAGACTGTTTTCTATTTATTGTATAAGGGCAATTGACATCAGTTCTGCTTACAGGAATTTTAAAAATGATATTCCCTTTAACACGAATAAATAAAGAATTATGTGGATTTTAAATGTTTAATAAAAAATTAAATTTTTATTCAGAATTTATTTATAAATATAATTATTAAATAAGAGTCCCTTACAAATAACTTTTAATTAATTTTTTGTGAAGTTTTATATTTTATTTTACCTTATTGATAACTATTGCAGGTGCCAAGATCCTTTTTGTAAAGTACAATTTTTAACTCTATGTTTTATAGAAGAGAAAATTATTTATATCTTTATGATAAATTATTTAAATTATATAAGTGCATTATTAAAAATGAAACAAGTTTTTCTCCAATGAAGGAATAGTTTTAAACGTAACAGATAATTTGTAGCTTTCATTGATAAATAATTTTCCTCTATGAAATGGTGATGTTTAGAGAGTGAATATTTTAACTGATAGTAACCAATTAAAATATTCATTCCAAAAAGATAAATGTTTTTTCCATAATCAAACTTTTCCATTGATGTATCGAAATTTATAGATATTTCTACAAAGGTATACAATAACATGATTCATTTAATCAGATTTCTTTTTTTGCGGTTCTTAAGTACACGAAATCTTCTTTTAAATTTTTTTGAGAGAAATTTAATATGAATGAATCGAAGCAATTGGACTTCTTGCAAAGTCATCCGAATTGCTTTAGTTTAAAAAATATCATTTTTAAACTAATGTTATTTATCAAATTTTTTTATATTTCCTTTAAACAAACCAGTTTTATTTTGTGATTCAGTCGTAGGGGACAAAAAAGATACGCAAAACTACCACCCGAATAAGTATGCTATATAATTATGCATTTTATATACTCTAATTTTTAAGTGAATAGATGAATTAAAATTGAACAGAGAAAAGGTACATATTGAACATTTTCCGTTGTGTTAAAAAAATTCATTGAGATCAAAACAATTTTATTGAAATAGGAAAGTTTATGAAGCTCGCTCTGATCTAAATGCTAAAAAATTCATTTTATTCTTGTTTTATTTTTAGTATTTCATAACTATTCCAGCTCTCTTTACGAAAACCTATATCAAAAATTTGAAATTTATTCAGAAAACAATTATAAATACTTTACATATTAACAATGAATTTTTCTAATTTTTAAATTATATATATATATACACATGCAAATTAATGTTGTAAGAAGATTTGTGCATCAGATTATAAGACACAAACTGTTTGGGTAACTTTTATGAAATACGTAGGGAAATGATGTGACATTAGTAAATGTAAAATGGAGACATGGTTAAACATTATTTTAGCGAGTTCACGAGAAATGAAGAAAATGAATACCTTCGTACTGTCTGGCTAGAATATGTTCATTAAACAGGGAGAGATTCACAATAACGAACCTTTTGAATAAGAACATCGGTATTTTCGACGAAAAATTGCGAAATATTTTAGAGAAAATTATAAAAGGTGTGGCTAATATTTAACCACTGTCACCGTGTTGCTGTTTTGCAGTGTCAATACTGAGAAAAAGCAATTTTAAATGAATAAGAAATAGAAATTACTGTGTATTTCACAGTATATGAGAATTTATAGCTAATAATAATATTTTTCACTGCTTTAATCCATTGCGCATCTGTATTAATTTTAGTTAAATTAATAATCGAAATTTGTTCAAAGATTTCTATTAGTTTTCCACCAGTTTAAGTGTACTTTAAAATATCATAAATAAAAAGAATTATAAGAAACGGTGATATATTTACAAGGTAATTGTCTTGAAACGGCTATCTCAATATATCCTAGGTTGCAGAGTGTGACACCCTGACCGACAAGGCCACCTAATTGTAGAACAATGCTTTTAAAAAATGGAAATAAGAATAAGTAAAAATTTTACACATTATAATGTATACAAGCAAAGTATAGATCCTCTAATATTGTACATTAATATGGTAAAAAATATTCTCCTTTAATATTACTAAAATAAAGAATTATTTTAAATTTTTTATTCTATTTGAAGAACAAGAAATAATATTAAGACAAATAATTTTAAGCACAATTCAATTTCAGGGTATTTAGGTATGCATTAGATGCCGTAAAGACGATAATGCTAAAGAGGAATTATACGAGAGTATTTTCTTGAGATTGTGCGATTGTTTATTGATTCCGTTGAAATTAACATTCGCTAACATGGACATTTACGCCATATGAGAAGAGAATACCAAATTTCCTAATTAGAAAATAAGGTAATTGCTTGGTTAAAGAGTTTTTCTCATTTCACAAGATCCGCCATATTCGGTAAAAGTTTATTTTATTGGTTATGGTCGCATTGTCTTTCAAATAAATGATACAACTGGAAGTGGTAGGTATAGTATTGGAACGTGTTATGTTTTGTTCCAGGTTCTAAATTAAGAAAACTACTACCTGGCTGCTTACACTAACTGGTAAAGCCTAAATTAAGGCTAGATACAAGGAATTGCATTGGTGCATCAACGACAACAGAAGTTCATCCCCTCAAGTCCTGCACGTCGCCAAAAAATCGTCGAGGGAGTGTACCTGAGAGGAACGGGCGAATTACGTCGGTCGAGAATTCTACTGCCAAGGTCACTCAAGATGTAAAGACCGTTCCATTATGCTCAATTGAGACCTTCAGGCAGTGAACCATAGACAGACTTCTACCTTTGGGTTTGCCCATGGGTGCTTCAGACCTCGGTCCCAGAGAAGCTGGACACTACTTCCTCCTCCAGCCTTACCGAACATACTCTGAATTTTGTCGAATTTTCCCGGAAGGATTTATCCTCAGATCCCCTGATAGTCATCGACTTTCTGACTGTCAACAGTTTATTACAGTTGATCTGACAAATGACAGATCTTTACAGAGGATAAGCCAAAAGGTCCCTGTGGGGAAAATTGTATTTTAAGTTAATTATAGATCCTTTAAAAATTTTTTTGGATAACAATAGTTTGAAATAATCTGTTACTGACGATACTTCGTTTTGTCTATCAATAAATATTTAGAAAAATATCAGCATTTTATAAAAACATTTATCTAATCTAATAATTTAATTTTTTATGATAACTTTTTTAAGTATTTATTACAAATAATAATTAAATTTTTTTATATGGTTTTCTTTTAATAGTAGTTTAAGCTGCAGGAATAATAAGAACTAAAGAATGCATGACAACTTTTGTATCTAAGGAATTTTAGCTATAAAATCATTGAAAAATGGAATAAGCTTAAATGTAATAATCATCAAATTATGAAAATTAATTTTTAAATGTTTAAACAAGTGATTACTAAAGTTAAAATATTAAAGATTCAATGATACAAAATAATACTGAACATTATGAATCACAACTGAGAGTTATGTTCAGTGCTACTTCTATGCAATTGTACCTTGTGACCTTACGAATAACATCATTTAGAAATTGTAAAATTTTATACATTAATTATAATTAAGTATCGTAACTAAATAAATAATAATTTTTTTGACACAATGACTGATCCTCTATAAAGGAATCACACGTTTCATTAATTTCATTTTATATTTATTTAATGCATTCTAATAATCAATGATATTTAAAATTAGCAACTAACTTTCCTTCTCAGATGAAGTCATACCAGCTTTTTACATATGTAATATTACTTTATGGTTTCTGAAAAAATTCACATCAGCCTGTCATTAATTATACGTTATTGATAACAAAATTAGTGAGTATTGTTCGATGGTTCCAATATAAATGATTTGAATTTACGATGATTGAATACTCAACTTCAAAAAAGCTTAGATGTCTTCATTTTTAAGATTTTTATTGTTACATGCAAATTTTAAAAATACGAAAAAATCAATTTCTTTTCACTCTCATTTTAACTTTTTCTTTTACCTTGAAAATATACTGTACATGAATTTTCCATTTTAATTATCGTTTCTGCACTGTTCTCTTAAAAGAATAAGTGAAAATTTAAGAATGTATATTAGAATAACATTCTAAATCTTGTATGTGAGTGTGTGTGTAGATTTTAGACATATGTTTTAGAAATAAAATGCTTAAACTTTACTCTTGTATAATATTTATTTTACCAAATATTCCTGTAATCACATGAAAACTCCATATTCCTATAATCCTCCTTAATAAAATAAAGAAAAAAACATATAATATAGGAAATATGGGAAATGTTACATTCGGAATCAATTCTTGTATCCCGCTGCTTAGAGTGACAACATGTATTAGACGAAATTATCTTTTGTCAGTGTAAAGTACTTTAACAATAATAGCGAACTAAGTGACGGACAGTGTGTTAGAAAATTATCAGAAAATCCAAGATCATGCATTTTAAAAGATCATGCAAAGAAGGCAAACGATTATTTGCATCAACTGTCTCACCAAGGTAACGTTCTAAATTCTTGCTGATGTGAGTTACCTTAATACACATTCAGAAAATTGAGTAATGGCCGATTTATAGCTAGACATTAAGAAACAAATTCTGAAACATGATTTGTTAGGGAAATATCCACGTTTGTATCAATGCAACTGTGGTTACTTAGAATGTTATCGCTGGTAAGAGCTTTTATTTGTGCTTGTTTCATGATTTAATCAGTTCACAAAATAGACGTTTCTGTTATAATTTCCAACTATCTTTATGCAATTTGTTGAAAAATACTGACAACATTTCGAGAAAGTCCACTATTAAGATTAAATAAGCTTGTTCAATATGAGTTTCTAGTCCTAAATTGATTAATTTTCTTAGCTAATTTGTTGTTTTGAAACTAAATTATAAAATATTATCTGAATATTGCTTTATTTTTAAATAGCAAAATTGGAAACGCTTTATAAAATATTTATGAGTAACAGTCATTGAAAGTGTGCATTTAATTTCCATTTAAATTTCCATGATTATAATGTAAAAGAATATTTTTCTTCTAGACCGAGAGCAATTGGTTGGAGTTTAAGGCTTCTACAAGATAAAATGAATTTTTAAATTCTAAGTATAAGTTTTTAAGCACTTTTATTTAATACTTTGATTGTCTTTTCAAATTTGCGATCTGCGTTTCCTAATTACTTTCAATAAACCAATTCAGGTCTTGGTTTGAAAAGGAGAAATTAATGTTCATATAATTTTTCATATTCGCTTATCGACGGTGTTAAATTGCTTAAATGCTCCAGTGCCATGTGAAATAGTTCTATTGTTAAGTATTGAAAAAAATTTCTCTTGGTATGATGTCGAAGAAGAAAATTATTTTTTGATTTTATGGGGTACAAATCATTTCTTGCTCACGGACTTGTTGATGGGGAAACAGGATTACTTTTTTAATGTTATACAAGAGCTAATCTCTTAATAATTGATAAAAAAAATTCTACTTATTCACAGGAGGTAATGTAATCGAAGCATCCAATCTAACATTCTTGGATCTTGCCAGCGAGTGCTTTTTTTAATGAAATGTGTGACCAGAAGTGTCTTAATAAATTTTAGCAAATCCATTACGGAAAATAATGTAATACTTAATATGTTTTTTTATTGCATGCATTCAAAATTATTTAATTATTTTTCTTTAATTAATATTTTTCAAGTTGGATAATTTTCGTTGAAAACAATTTGATTTCAGTTTTAGAAATTCTAATGATAAATGGACAATTAATGAAACGCAAGATTGTGCTACAGTTCTAAATTTAAACTGTAAAAAGGTTCTAAATGTATTAAACTGTATCTATTTTGATTTAAAAAAATATATGTGTATTTTGATAAAAGTAGTTGTTACAGTAATAAAAAAATTACTTAAAAAAATTGTATTCAACTTATTATAATTATATCATTTTAATTTGTAATTAAATATATTTCCTAAATTAAATTGTGTTCAAGAATACCAAAAGCCGAATGCTTGTAGTACTTGTAATATAATCGTTCAATTAACGTGTATCATTGCATCTTATACAATGCTGGTACATACTAAGATTAAAGCTGTGAATATTTTTAAAGATTTCTACCAATTTACTTCAAGCTATATCAGTGAAATTTACTTTCATAGAATTAATGTCATAATCAAAAAGCCAAATATTTACATGGTATTTTATAATGTGACCAGAACAGAAAAAAATATTTTTCACATTCTTTAACTTGGAAGCAACAAAATTATAAATCGTATATAAAGAAACTCCAACCAGTTCATTATTAATGTATATTACTATAAGATGGAAGAAAAAAACGCATTTTTCAGAATGGTTCTGTTTTGGTAAATCTGATAAGAATCATATTCAGCATGAAAATGCAGAATGTGATGTGATTGACAAATATATATAGAGCACAATTTTTTTTCTCTTGCTTTGCAGGTGTCTCGGCGTTTAGTTGCTACTTTAAATGAGCTTTCTTGCCGTGTTTTTTTCACTTGAAATTTTAAAAGAACAGTTTTTAGAAAATGTTTTGCGAGGTTGATTTGGATGCAACCAAAATCTTTCAAAGGAAAGCAAAATTTAGCTTTTAATTTTTGCTGATAGTAATTTTATTTTCATCGAACATCTATTCCGCGATTAATTTGCTGTTTACTGTTAAATTTAAATTAGTAACTTATTAAAATTTAAGCTTTAAAGGAGATAAACAATATATTAAAACGGAAACTCAATTTTTTTATATAAATGATAATTCAAAAGATCATAAAATATTAAATGAAGTCTTACATGCAAACTATAAATGTATAGAATAATTTATAAAATTACTAAAATATACCGAATTTTCCATTCAAGAATCAATATAATTCAACATTTGAAAAATATTTATCATTTATAAAGAAGCGAATAATGAAATATTATAATGAATATAATTCAATTTCCTCTGAAGTTACAGGCAGTAATTTCTTTGATTTTTGTTTAATTTCCATGATAATTTCTATGAATTTTTGTAAATGTAAATCGATTACATAAAATTGAGTTAAATAAGTATAATGAAAATTCTTTGAAAATTTTATTAACATATCCTTTAGTAAATCAAAGTTAATTAATGCGTTTTCATAAAATAAATATAAGCAATAAAGTTTCACGGTTCCTTATGTCTGGTTTTAAAATTGGTATTATCCTGTTAATATCTTCAACGCTACAGTAACTAATTTTAGTCATTTTCCTAAAACAACTAATTTGTATGATTATCCAAGTAAACAACATGTACAATTTGACAAAATTAATAAATTATTTATAAAAACAAATAAATTGAATTCATTATCAAATCTTTTTGTATCTGATGAATTTGATAATAATTTAGCTTACAGATACAATAGGAATGTCACTAAAAAGCTTCTTGATTATAAGATAAAATGTTAAAATTTTCAGACATTCGTAAATAAAAACATTATTAAATAAAATGTTTTTTTTTTAATTTTTGTGCATGCACTCTCTGTACATAGACACCAGTCTTGTTTGGGCCGCACGGAATCCAGGAGCTCGAACACAGATTCCACACTAAATGAAGAATAAGTAGTTCGTGGTGTTTATGCTAACGACCAAATTATTGTACTAATTTCTCTAACTGACCAGTAATATGTTGATTTGTGAATACAACCACTAAACATGTAGCAACAAGCAAATTCACTTTTTTGTGCATATAATTTTCATGCCTTATTTGGCGGATTTTTATTAGCTGTCAAAACTAGTTGTTTATTACAATAAAATTTCAGATAATAATATAAATACACAGAGTTTTTCATTGGTTGACTGTCAATAGCTTTAAGTTTTTTCTTAAAACTGTAAGTTTTTTCATTCTGGAACCAATTTTTATTGACTTTAGTAATTACCATACAAAAGAGGGTTACCGTAGAATATAAAGTTTACTAGGGAATAGATATTTATGTTTAAAATGGTACAAGGAGTAATAATTACAATGTAACATAAAGTCCACTAAGAAATAAATATTGATACTTACAATTAAACATAGAGCAATATTTATCATGCCACCAACTGTCAATTTTATTTCCCTTCACTCAGAAGTAAGAGATATTTGTCCCATATCACTATAATATTTAACCAACATTTAAATGGTGATTTTCCAGAATCGTCTTCATACACACACACGTGTGAATAATAAGACGTTGATTTATTACATATGCTTTTACAAAACAAGTTCATAAATAAAATTTCGTCCTAATATTAATTAGCATTTTTGTAATGCTATAATAAATAAATCATTTCTTGCCTTAAAAAATCTCTCATATTGTTCATACGACCATATAAAGAAAATATATATTAATGACTCATTCTATTTATTAGTTTGTAAATAACCATGTAAACAAAACTGTTAAATTTTACATCAATGGAAAAATAAAAAGAGCTGTAGCATACTATCTCTAATTAAATTTAAATGTTATGTGGAGAAAATTCTCTTATGATCTCAGTAAACTTCTTGGAAATTCTTATGCAAACTTAAAGGAAGCGAGTAAACTTAAACATTACCTTTATTTTAAGAACTGACGCAAACTCCTTAAGCAAATCTAATGATCCGAAGGAAATTTACGAAATACTTTTATAAATTAGAGTCTAAATTAAATCAATATAGAGAAAAAATACAAATTGTTATTGAATTAATTTATTCTAATTACATGAATTCAGAGCTAATTCAATAGCTTTTGTAACTTAGAATAAAATTAATCACACTAATATTCTTTAAGAAACTAGGGTTAAAAATTAAATATTCCCTAGGACAGTTTATTTTACGGATTAATCAGTTTAACCTCCTCTCTGGATTTCAACAACATGAATGAAAGTATTATCGATCCTATAGTGATAATATTTTTGAAAAAATTATGTAAAATCATGTTTGTGAATAGATTTTTGTGGTATTTAAAATTAATTTCAGATGAATTGGATTAAACTAATGAAAGAATCTTAAAAATTGTTGTTTGTAATATTTTATATTTAATTAATAAAGATTACATATGCTGAATTAACGAAAAGTTTTGAAAAGAAATTTGTTCACCAAGTGATATTTTTCATTATTTTACGGTAACTATTAACCAGTGAAAAATTCATGAGCTGAACACTAAGTAAAATTACATTAAAATAACCATGATCAATATTGCCTTTTTGCAATATAATATCTTTAAGTTTATGAAAATGTTAATCAGTGTTAATCACATTGATTAATATTTTCAATTATAAAAGTAAGCGTTTTATCCCTCTTCCCAATTAGTGTGTATGTGTGTGTAATGGCTATATCATTCCATATTTGTCCATCAAGTAAATAGTCAAAACATGATGATTTCCCAAGTAGTTAATTTTAAATATCTCTAAAAGATTATTGATGACAACAATAATCTTACACGGTTAAAAGTTATAAGAAACGGCTTGTTTGAATGAAATATGTTGTGACGCATGCAAGGTGAATACATTTACAAGAGATTATATAGAAGAGAAATATTAAATTATATTGACTCTTAATGTTGAAAAAATGATTCGTAATTCTCTTTCAAGTGTATGAAAATTTTCTTTAATTTCATATGTGAATACCAATTAAGTCAATACAGTTTTATAAATAGTATAGTTTATTTAAATTCATTAATTTCATGACTTTTTTAATTTTCTGATTTGAATATTCTTTAATAACTTTAAAATTTTATGCACATTTTGAAAACATTTTTAATTAGTTCACTTCACAAACAATCACAAATCAGTAGAAATTAGTTTTGAAAGTTGTTTCACAATTTTAATTTTATATTCTATGAGTTAACTTTACAAAGGAAATTAACTATGAATTAATTTCTGTGCACAAAAAATTTATCCAGCTAGAAGTATTTTTGAGAGTGCTTTTGAGCAAGAACCAACTCTTTCTTTCATGTGAAAATAACTTCTCCAATGTTAATAATAAAGCGATGAGAGTTTGATATGCAAAACAAAAAGGACATACAATACTGATAGTACAAAATTCAATGCAGATTTGGTAATCAAACTTACAGAATGTCTATCATTATTAGTTTTTTGTAATTTCAATATAATAGAATATGTACAGTAAGATAAATTTAAGAATAGGAATTTAAATTAATTTATTTTTGAAGTATTGTGTAATATATATATTTTTAAATTTCTTTGTGAAGCAAAATTACAATGTTAATAAAATATTTATACTTAAACGTCACTTCTTATTTTACATTAATGAGTATAAATAATTTTAACAAAAAATATATTTTACTTCAATTTTTATAGTTACCGATTTCAATAGCTTCATATTTCATATTGTAAATATTTATTTTAAAGAATGAGATTTTAATATATATTTATGTGAATTGAAATTTTTCTCAAAAGAATTGCATACACAGGAGATTTAGTTAATATATAATAGACACTTAACTCATTTTTTAATTTTTAATTACATTTGAAACACTCAAGATACACTTCTCACACAAAATATTAAACCTAATTACTAATTGTTTGTTATTGCATAGTGAATTATGCTACTGAGGTAGAAATCAACAATCCTTATTAGTTACCATAATTAAATGAATTATATATTACTTTAAAAATTTATAATACTTGTATTCTCAAAAAAATAAAACAATATGACATCATTTACATTCATTTAAAAATGTCTTTTTCATAAGATATAGTTAAGAATAATTGTATATTTATAATTCACACATATTCAACAAATGAGCATTGAATTAAGTAATAATAAATATCAATAAATTCTTAAAAAGTTGCAAATTGATTTACGTCATAAAGATTTTCTTCATTAAACTCCATGGCACGACAGCCCATGTGGGCCAAGGCCTACAGTACCCATAACTGCTTTCATGACCGAGGGCCTTGGGGTGCGAAGCATATGTCCCAGCTAGGTGGTCAGCCTAACGTAAGACCCCCAGTGTTTAGTTCCCAAGCATGCTTGGTACTCAGTTAATCGACCCACTGAAGGGATGAAAGGCTGAGTCAACCTTGCCCAGCCCGAGGATCGAATCTTGGACCTGTGTCATGGGAGCGTGAAACGCTGCCACTAAGCCCCCCGGGTTCTTTCTTCATTAAACTTTATCAATTTATTCTACAATCACAATCTTATAATTCAAAATTTATGACAATATCCATGATCAGATAAGAAAAAAATTGAATAAAATTTCAAATACACATTTTTTAAACTGCATATGAGGTATCACAAAAAACGGCTTAAGACTCCGTGCAACTGTTAACAATATATTTTCTTTGATTTACTAATTAATAAATATTCAGAATATGAAGGAATCTTTCTTCATTATAAGAGGGTTAAAACTTTGCAATATCCACAGATGCCTTGTATATTTCTTAAGAAGTCCACGATTTATATTTTTTCCAGAAAAGGATTAAAGAAATGATTTTAGATATAAGAGAATTATTTCACTTAAGTTAATGAAATGTAAACCATTTTTTTAATATTCTATAATGACTTTCAAGAAATCTTTACATTTTGATTTTAAAAAATCTCTGAGATGTAATATCAAAGAATGTAATAACCGTATTTTGATGTTTGTTTTTGTATTGTATATTTAATAATTTTAAACTGCATTTAACACAGGGAAAATGTGTACCCTTCTCTAATAATGGTTTGCGAACAATTTATGTTTGATGATATTTCATATGCATAGCTTGCACAAGTTACATAAAATTGAAATAAAAAAAATATTTTAACCTCCTCAAGAGAATAAATAAATAAGCTTTGTAAAAAACATGCAAAAATAAAAGAAGCTTTCGGACAAATTTTTAAAATGGAAGTATTTCACTTAATTTTTTCTCACATTTGAAAGTCAAATCTTGATGTTGATTATACGACAATGAATTAATTTTATGCAGTAAAAATACTTTAAGAATTTGATAAAATTTAGAAAAGTTATATTCAACTTATTGGAAAATTTTCCTTCATCCTTTTTGCGTTGAAAAAAAATTCAACAGAAATGTATAGTAATGAATATATTCTGGTGAAATGTGAAAATATTATAAATTAATCTTTAAACAGACAATAAATTTAAGTTTTTCAAGAGTAACAGTATATATATTATGGAAAAAGCTCATAAAGCAAATTGGTTTTGAAATCAAATGCTACTCATTTAACATGGTGACAATTTCGATCAACAATGTTACTCGAAACATTTTCTGTCAGAGCAATATCTGATATAATGAGTTGAATATCAAAACTGTTCCCTTTACGAAAATCTCATTTTTTTAAAAAAATTTTTCATTAATTAAAAATAATTGGTAACTGTGAATCAAACCTATTTTAAAAAATCATAATAGTTTTTCTTTCGTACATTTTAATTTTCCCATTAAATATTTATATTTTCTGATGGTCACACAAGCATTTATACTCATTTATTACTTGATCTTATTACAAAAACAAGTCTGCAATTATATCAAAATTAATTAAAAGTCAGTTTATTCATATTTCATGAACTTTCTAATTTGATATTCTGTAATATTTTAAGTTTATTATTTTCCTATTCACAATGAATAAACTTTGAAATATGGCAGTAAATGTTTCAAATTTCTTGATTATCTAATTAATAACGAAATATCATTTCACGGTCACATATTTTGGTCAAGTAACACTCAATGCAACTTGATACTGTTGAGACGTCATGCTCAAATCTATGTCAATAACCGCTGTAAAAGATTATCCTTTGTTTACAATTTAAAAAAAATTAAAAATGCATTACTAATATGAAGACATGTGTAGAGACTGATGTGATTGTTCAGAAGGGATCAAGAAGAGTCAAAAGAAGGTGTAATATGTGGTTTGCGCAGTCCTCAAAAAATATCCATCGTATTCAAAAGATGTAATTTAGCTAAATATACAAATTCTTCCTCTCAATTACGTGATAGTCATTTGAATATTTTGTATAAAGACAGCATTAACAATCATTCATGTAGTTAAATATACAGCATTGTGTATTTCTTTGAACAAACTACAATCTGCTTATAAATACTTAAAATTTTTGACAACTGTTTCAGAATGATTTGCAACAATTTATAGGTTAGATTCTTATATCCGATGTAAACTTCAATATTTAAATCCTAGAAAAATGAGTTTTCGTGTAGCACACGAAAATCGTAGAGTGAAGAAAACAAACAAGAATTTTTTTTCTGCATTACATATTTGGAGAATTCTGGTTGTGCGTGTGCACATATTGTTTCGAAGAAAGAAATAAAAGTTATGTTCATTTGAAGGTAAAGAAGGAGGAATATATTATTTATTATGTTACAAATGAAGTTCTAATTGTGAAAATATTTCTAGTGAAACAAATATTCAACTTAAAAGTGTGTTTCCTACCAATTTTTATAACATGCACGGCTTTATTAATTGCATTATTTCATTCGTTTTTGTTAAAAGACAAGGCTTTTTATTTTAAACATTCGTTGCTCACGTCTTAATTGAGAAGTGTAAACGAAGAATGGATTATATTGTGTACCTTGATGTAATCTTATGGATTTCATGTATTTTCTGAATTTTGTTTCTATTCGTGTATATGATTCTGATACATTTGAAATACGAACCTAGAATTAAAACCCGTGATTACGTTGAAAGGAAGGTTCAATATTGTCTCTTAATCGTATGTGAATGTTCTGAAATTTCATGTCAATTGTGGTTTAGTCAATAAAGAGCTGTGCCAGTTAATGTGCATTTCAAAATCATTAATTTCTTTACAAATTTATAGTTTTTTAGCATGTAAATTCACCAGTAATTTCCAAATTACGTTAGATATCATCATTTTGAGAATGAGGATGTACTGAATTTCTTTGATCTTATTTTTAGCATAAAATATATTGCCGTCATTCTTAAACGGTTAGGACTTATTATTGTAATATACTTTATTTTTAATTTTACTCCATGAGTTCATTTTCAGTTAATTAATTTATAAATTATTTTATTAACTTATAAATTGGATTAGAATAGCCGAGTTATTTTTCTGTTTCCAAGAATTGTTTTTATTGCTGTAATTTAAAAACCATTAATGCAAATTTTATTAAATAAAACAAATATATTTTGATATAAAAACATGAAAATGGATTTTTAATGCAGACTGAAAGAAATGTAAATTGACTTTGCAACTAAGCACCTATAATTTTCCTTTTTCTTCTCTTTGAATTGTATTGAATAGAATAGAAAAAGAAAATAAATATAATAAATAAAATGAAAATAGAATAGCAACTCTCACAAATTTATTTTTGATTAATTATAAAATTAATTTATTTTTTAAATTCCAAACAAACTGAATTAAAATCATACACTGTTTGTAGTATAATTTTACACATATGTTCTGACACCCAACCGAATAATTTATTTTATCGAAAATTATTTTTATATACCACATTCTTCAATAGAAATTTATTTGCAATTTGAATATATACAAATATAACAACTCATCTTTGCTTGTCACATGTAATATATTTCGTTCCCTGTAAAGAAAAAAAGAAATCGTTATTAGGCAATATGACTGGCGTAAAATTCTACTGTATAACCCTGTAAAACTTTTAAAGAATATTGTATGTAGTAAAACATAAAATTCGACATATTTAATTATAACTTCTTAATATCTGAATTGAATATTATAGTATTGATACAAATATTTAATCAATAAAATTCTTGAACACTTAATTTATAAGTTTATAAAATATTGTATGAGAATTTTTACAGTAAAAGGTAAGCTCATTAACGTATTAAAATATATGTCACTATTTTAATCTCATTACTGTAATTTTTTTTATAATATTTATGCTCAGAAACTAAACAGTGTGAATATAAAATGTTCTACATTTAATTCAATATACGGTGTGAAAGCATAGTAAATAAAAATTCTCTTAAGCTAAGAAAAAATCTATGTTTCAAATATATACTGCTTATTTATCAGTATACATACAGTTTGAATTAAATAAATCTAAAGTGATGTTTGCATTTGAAGGTAAACACGTATCATCAAAAATTAGATCATTCATAATGAAGAATAAAAGTTCGAATTTTACAATTATTTCGAGTGAAATAAATATTAAAGCCAAATTTTGTTTCTTCCAATTTCTAAAATATAGAAAATATTATTAAATGCATCATTTCATTGATATTTTCGTTCGAAAAGCTGAAATCTTTGTAAGCTTTCGTTTATCTCGCTTATTGCACTTGGTAAGCGAAGAGTGGATTAATTTACAAATGTAGAGTTTTGTTAAGAATTACTGAATTAATGATTTTGTTTTCGTACTGTAAGTCTTTTCCATTGAAAGTTAATGTGTTCTATGCTCTAATCTCATTTTTTGTGAGCAATGAATCTATGTTTGAGTTAAATACATATGAATGAACCTATGGAGAAATGAATTCTTTTATTCCGATTAGACAAACTGCTTAGTATTGACTCTAATTTTAAGAGAATGTTCTGTAATTTCAGGTTAAGAGAATGTAGTTGTGTCATGAAGTTAAAAATCATTAATTTCTTTTGAAATTTTTAATTTCGTAGCATATAAATTCTCCCATAAATTCAAATTATGTCACAAATCCTCGTTTTGATAATAGATATGTATTCTGATTTATATTAATAAAATTTAAAGTATATGATAATAATGCATCTATTATAAGAAAATATCACACATTCTATTGCCATGTATTGCAATTTTTAATTTTTTTCATCAGTTAATTTTTTCAAATAATTTATTCATAAATTATTTTAAGAACTGTTAAATTGGATTAGAACAGTCAAGTTGTATTTTTCTGTTATCCAGGAATAATTTTTATTGCTTTAATTTAAAAAAAATTCACCAAATATTACTAAATGACCTAAATATTTCCGTATAAAAACATATAAATGGCTTTTTAATGCTGAAATTTTATCCTTTTCTGCCGTGGATTATTATTTCTTTTACTGAGCATATGTGTATCATGTATTTTTGTGTACTGTAAGCTAGTAGTTGTTGCCATTTTTACATCTCTGATAAAAATGAAATGAATTTTTAAATAATTCATTATTCACTTAATTCATTATTGATAGTTTTAAAACTTTTCACCGCTAATAAATGAATGTGGAGCACACTTAAAAAATGAAAAAGTGAAAATTTTTCCTCACGTAGATTTGAGCTCTTGGATCAGCATTTAATTCAACATAGGAAACTGCAGGATACCCCGTTAAATGTTCGATGAGTTTCTCTTCAGTACCTGTTCTCTTTAAGAAAGGACTTTCTCTTTAGAGTGTAGTGCAATAGATCTATGGTCGTAGTGTTAGGTTCTCTTGGAACCAATTTGAGATGGATCTAAAAGTATTAAGGAATGACTTCTTTAGCAAATGCTGAGAAATTTGAATTATTTTTTTTCCTTTAATGAATAAAGCTTAAATCTGTACCTAATAAATTCGTTATTATCTTCTAAATAATGACAAAAAAGCATTTTTAATTAGAAAATAATGACACGATTATTTTCATGTCTACTGAAAATTTCAAAATATGCATACATGGATTAAAATCTGTTGATTGAAATATTGTCTATTTACAATTTTAATGACTTCACAAATTTCAATATATTGTTAAAATAAATATTTTTCCTTATTTCTGAAATATGAGGGCTTATGATGCTGAAATATTGCCATTTGCATACCCTGCCATTGCCTCCTTCAAAAGATGCACATTGAAAAATGGTTGACATGAAATTCAAAGTCATTCCTCAGGATGTCATTCATACTCTCATTGATATTTGCCTAGACACATTGCTTGGTGTCTCACCATGCACGGTGATCCTATTACCTACTGACAAGTCTCTGTGCTCCCTCTGTATTATGCACATCATTTCGAAATACAGATTACTAATATTTTATTGCTGTCCCTTTCTGCTTGCAAAGTTTCTTCAGTTTCTGACAACTCCTTGATGCTGCAATTTCATTGTTGGGGAGAGCTTATAAATGTTACTTTATGGTAATAATATTCTTTCTTACACATGAGAATTATTAAATTAATTATAATTAATGTATGACGTAAAATTTTATCAATCTACTTCCTCACAAATATGTACTCAAATTACGTTCTCTCAGTTATGTGAAATGCTTCGGCATATAGGTTAAAACAATTTTAACACTCATCGCTCACATATTAAATAAACTAAGTTTGAAGATATTTAAGAGAATTATTGATAAATTAAATGAAATATTCATATTTCGTTTTGTCTTCTTCTTCATAAAGCTTTTCAACTGTATCATTACTAGCGCCCAGAAGTTGTTCAGGTTAAGTTTGTGTCTTAGGATCCACATTAAGAAAACACTGTGACAAATTTTTCATGTTTTGGTGAAAACAACTGTAGATTGAAAAAATTATACTTTCATTGTGATTTATATTTTTGGATGGTGTGTTTGTCGCTCAACGGTCATTTTTTGCACACGAGGGCTAAACAGACCGGGACCTACGGTTTAAAGTGGATTTTGAACAACTACAATCATCCATGCTCAAGGTGGGTTTCGAACCCACGAACTGTTGAACCGAAAGCAAGAGCGCTAAGCATTCGGCTGCCCCAGTTCGGCTTTTATTTTTTGATATTACTATTTACGCACACTGATGGAATGATATAAATCTAACATAAGTTCTCTCTTTTGATGGAACACACTTAAAATCAAAAACTACATTATTCTTTGTTTTATGCAACAAATAAAGATCATAATAGTCTTTGCAAGAGAAATTATATTAAATCAAATTCCATTTTCTACCAATTTATATTAAAAAGATAAATATACAAAACGCAACATTTGCAATTTCTAATATTAAAGAAAATGGTCATGATATGATTTCAAAGCAAATTAAAAAAAACTTTCCATTGAAGCTTAATATTAATGGTATGATCAATAATTCAGTTATTTGACTAAGAAAGTGTGTTTGCTCTATAGTTAAACTTATGTAAATGTCGATTGAATGACTACAAGCATGTTCACTATTTGTAGTTAAAGATTTACATTTTTGAAAGCAAGTTTTGAATCGCGGTGGCAATTTGATAATATGGCGAAACGGACGTTATAGTCTTCAATAAAAAATGATATTAAATTTACATTGGACTTCAAGGAGCAAAGCATGAAAATTAAAACCTAAATTTGATATGAATGAAAATACTTCAATAAGGCATCCACGAACGAACAAATTGGAACACACTAGCTAAGCAAATTTCTAGCTGTTGAATTTCCTGACTTTGATTAAATATTTTTATGTTTTTACATATTTCTTCGTAATGTATAATATATTTAATTTTTGAAGATATAACTGTATGTTTTTAAATCTTATTCATTATGTTACCAGAATATGTGGAATTGTTCTAGAATATTTTAGGAGAAATTTCAACAGTATTTCAAATAAAGTTTCGACAAACATAGAAAATTACTGATATTTCTACATTTTCTGTGAATAAAGATAACATTAATTCACATAGTTAGGGCAATACCTGCAATGAATTAACACAAAAGTTAAATACTTTACCAAAGAAAATGTCAAATTGCACTGTTGAGGAGTAAGACAATACTTTTTCTTAAGTCTATTAATGAATACCAAATACAATGGATTAAATCATTAAACAAACTGTATCAAATTCATCAAGAATAATCAATCAAACTCGACTCTCCATTAATGTGGTCGTTTTGAGTAGCGAAAAAAAATTAAATGACCCTAAGCCAAATTGCTCTTTTCCGTATGTTTGAAATTGAAGGAAGCAAAATGTGGCTGTGAAATAGGTTAGTCATTATAAGGTTAGTTGTTTCAAAAGAGGCATACAGTCAAATAATTTTTCCAGAATGTTTGTTATATCAAAATTTATCATCATCTTTTTATAAATGCATGAATAATTTACAAATGAGTGTTGAGACAATTTTACCAGTAATTATCATCCTATTTAGAAATGATGTGGCCTTAAAGTGAAAAGTAAGTTCATGGAATTCAAAAGTAATTACCATTTTAAATAAAAAAAATCAAACTTACTGATCAAATGAAGCATAGTTAAGGTTTAATTAAGTATAATTAAGATTGGGAAGTGGATATCACATTGTATTCAGTTTTATATATTCAAAAATTCTGTTATCTTTATAAATTTCACAACTATCAATATTATATATTTTCCGATAGTCTTTATTTTTTTTTGTAAAACAGCTCAAAAATATATTTGTTCAACCCTCTGAAAAAGGATCTGTGTTTTTCCTTCCATTGTCCTAAATGATTGAGACATAGATTGAAAGTGATTAACACAATAGATCCCAGAAATTCAATATATCTCCGTTATCTTTATAGATTTCACTAATATCAATATTATATTTCTTCCGATTATCTTGAGATTTTTAAAACAGCAAAAAACATTTATTTGTACCTTTCTCTGGAAGAAGATCAGTGTTTTTCCTTCCATTGTCCTAAATGATTGAGACATAGATTGAAATTGCTTAACCCAATAGATCAGAGGAATTTTGTTCATGTCAGTTTTTTTAAAGGGAAATTAAGTATAAATTAATTTATGTGCCCATAATATGCTCCACAGTAGATGCGTTTTTATTAAACTGTTTCCTTCGTAGAATTTCGCTAAACCGATCAATGCATCAAGTTATATAAATTTCAAACAGAAAAAAGTATTTCGATTATACAGTTTGTTAAAACTCTGGAAAAGCCCTAAGAGAGAAAACAATTCTGTAAACTTTTTCGATCGAGATTAAATTTTTTAAATAGTTTTGCTCTCATTTTATTATAACAAATTAATTTTATGTAGGGAATAAGAATGTAAAACAAGAATTCAAAAGAATTCTACTACCATATTTTGCATTTATTGTTAAACTAACTCTCCGCTCTTGCAAAGGAAATTTGGTGGGTAAAATATAAAGCAATGAAATTTTCCAAAAGCAGTAAATATGTTAATATTTTTATATTTAATAATCTTTTAGATAAAAACGTCAAACTTTTAGAATTTAATCGTATTAAATGTAACAAAAAGTGTTTGTTGAATAAATTTATTTCTTATCTCTTATAAATCACTAAGATTAAATGTAACAAAATCAATAAATGTAACAAAAAGTGTTTATTGAACAAATTAATTTGCCTATCACTTACAAATCACTTTGAAATTACTTTGAATAGATGAATAAATGGTATTATTCAACTGGTAAATAAGTACGATTTTTTTTCATTTTTAGAGCAAATTTTTTAAAAAGTTAGTAAATATGACAACTTATATCAAACGAAACAATAACATACAGGTATTTATTGAAAAATTTTGCAGACTGAAATATTGTCTACGAGACAGCTCCACCTGGTATCGTAATTTTAATAGCTAAATTTGTCAAGAAGACCAATAACTTTAAAAGACAACTGTGTTATATAATCTATTTCTGTTCATTCCAAATCAATAGTCCCTTAGAGGTTGACCTATTCTCCTTAGTAGAGGTTGACCTATTTGTTATATAATATTGTGAAATTGCATTTATATTTTTGCTCTGAAACATTGACTAACAAAATTTTCAACTGTATAGAAGTAGATATCTCGTCTTTCTGTTTCATATTTAAAAAGAAAAATTTATTTCATAATGATATATAATTTTATTATTTATAGAATTCTAACATACAAATCAGTATTTAAATCAATTTACGAAGATAATCTACACATATTGCTAATTTTAGTTGTTTTATCTTATAAAGAAATGATATCGAGTTCTCTTTTATTGTGATAAACTTTTTCAATAGTTTTTTTTTCATTCTTTTCTTTACTCTGCTATCTGTGAATATCTTTAGAGCATATGCTATTTTTATTCAATTTTATATCATAATTTTAAATTCGAGCATGGGGAATAATTTTACTTTCATGAAAGTTGATTCAATATTCATTCTTTACAATGTAATTTTAATGGTTAATTAAAGAAATTTTGAGGTGAAAAAAATTATTCATAGTGATGTTTTGCAATACCTTTGTTTGAAGAATAATTTTTAAATATATAAAGAATATTTTTTCTAAAGAAATTTTAATTCCATTGTAATTCTTCGTACCAATCACCATCGGCATTCAATACCTTTTTCTAAAGTGTCTCCGCTTGTGCAATCCATTTGCGTTAAATCTCGGGGGTTTTGGACACAAGGAAGTCCGTGAGTGCTCAGCGCAAAGCTTCTTTAATGCTTAAGGGTTTTCGACGAAGATGATTAACCAAAGAATGAAAGAGATGGTAATCAGATGCTGCAAGGTGAGGTGAGTAAGGAGAATATCGATATATATATATATATATATATATATATAAGTATGTATGTATGTATTTTAAAGAGATGTATCTATAATATGATATTTTTATATTCTCCTAAGATTTTCGTTAAATTATCACGCTCTTGTTTATTAAATGCACTGGAAACTTATACCAATCTACGTGGAAGTCTTTTTTTTCATATTGTATTCTGCTTATTTAATAGGTTTTTTAACAATAACCAAAGAAGAAATATAACACTAATAATTGTTATCAGGCAGTTTAAATTTTATTAAGTTACACACGGAAAGACTTCAATCTAGTTACAAAATATACATATGGAATTATTTGTTGCTATTTTACTAAGTAAATGCATTTGAATGATAAAAAAACCAAGTTACAATAGTGGAAGTGCTTGGAAAGAAAGATATCAAACAATTAGAAAATCGCCAGCAAACTTTTCCTTTGCTTTTATTTTCATACTTGAAAAGAAACTTTGATGTGATTCAAGCTATGCTGAATTACTTTTAAATGTCAAGAAAAGTTTAAGAATTGAATTGAATTTCAAACAATAAGTTTTCATTTTATGAAAAGATTCTCTTTTTAGACTTTCTCAATGAGGAAAAATTCAGATGATATATTAACTAATGAAAATAGTTTGCAGTCAACGCAAAAAGTATATCAACGTCATCTTTCAATGAAGAATATTTATCAAATGTTATAGGACTTAACCTTTATTACACGGGAAAAGTAATAAAGAATATTTTTCTAATCAAATATATTACATTATTTAGCTTAGACTAAAATTTAACGAGAAAGTAGTGACATCTTTTTCATTTTATTCTCAAACTGAGAAATTTGTAAACATGACAATATATTGAATAAAGCTATGACAGTTAGGATAGGAAGATGATAATCTCTTGTAATGAAATAATTTCTGCCATTGCTATAAGTTGTTATGACGACACCCGTAGACAAATGTTTAATGGTCTGTTGTGAGTTCGTGGACATTTTTAAAATGTTTCATTTTCCATCCTATCCAAAAAATTGCCATCTACAAAACTCTAAAGTATTATCCACTATTTTTATTCTCAAAAGTTTCACATTGAATTTCTGATATCTTTGAACGCATTTTAGCATGACATATCCAATTATGTTTCCTAAGTGTCATCTAAGCATTTATTTTGACTTATCACTTCACCTGTAGATAACGTTTCGAACAAAAATCACGAATCGTCGTTATTTTATATTGACACGAAATTTCTAATTTATTGTAAAATATTATCTATATACGGTTCTGCTAAAAATGCTGACCAACATTTTTTAACTGGATGGAAGTAGGTGTTAGAGTTTCTGTTCAGTATATAAAAAGTTTTTTTTTTTTTCATTGCGATATATAATTTTACTATTTATAGAATTGTAACATACAAAAATGCATTTAAATTAATTTGAGATGATATTCTACATGTATTACTAATATTAATTGTTTTATGACATAAAATCATACCAATTTCTTTTTCCTAACTATCAATATATCAATTGTATTTTAAATTCTTTAATTTTTTTACTCTGCAATTATCTAATAGCTTTTAGAATACGCATTATTTTAATTCATATTTGTTGAACAGTTTTAAATTTTGTGTCGGGGAAATCCTTCCACTTTCATAAAAGTGTTATTCTAATGGTTAATTGAAAACATTTTTAGATGAATAAATTATTTATAGCGATATTGGAATACATTTGTTTTAAGAAATATTTTCTACCTATAAGGAATATTTTTACTAAAGAAATTCTCTAAAACTTTTATTATAACATGTTTTAAGATTCACATGTATGATTAATACTAAAATTTGAGAAGTAATACCTTCAAAATATATTCACTGAAAATTTCATTAGGAAATCAGGAATTTAAATATATTAAATTAGATTTTTATATTGGATGGTGGATTATGAAAGTGCTCAGTATATAAAATGGTGCATTCTTCTTCATGGAAAGTAAGGAATAAAAAACATATCCCGAAATAAAAAAATTTCAAATAAGTTTAAAAAGTTCTATTACAATATACTTTTATTCCTCAATCCATTTCATTTTTAAACCATTTGATCATGATGATCCTCTCATGTATAAGTATAAGGAAATATTGTTATACTAAGTAAAAACCAAGATTCGTTACCATTTCATAAATATCTTACAATTTGTGCAACATTCTAAAAAGAGGTAACTGTGGTAAAATATACTCTTGATGTTAAGTTCTTGATATAAACATACTTTCAAAGTCACTCACTATTAACAATGATAGAAATAAATTCTTTTGTTATTATCATTGTCACTAATTTGATTAGAGCCGTAGATTGAAAATGATACCAAACAAATCAGGTTTTATATTCAATTAAAATGCAGAGAGTATTAATACATGTTTAGAATAATTTCTAGACTTCAAGTCTGCATCATTATTTCCATGATAAAGATCTTTTCATAATATACAGGGTGATCTTTTTTAAAGGGACAGTGTTTGGAGCCCCCTGTAGCGCAATCTAATAGCCGAAATGGCACCAAACTTGGTATTTATACTAATTAAAACATGGAAAAAAGATTTCGTAAGAAAAAAATTAGTTCCAAAAATTGCCGCTTAGACATTTTGTGGCACTGCTGTAGTTTACGATAACAAGAATTAGCATAAGACACGAGTATCAAAGAAAAATGCAAATGTTGTGTGATGACAGCGCCAGTAATAAAGGCTATAAAAGCAAGTAGTGGACAGCTCCAACAAATAATCTCAGCTGCAGTAAGCGAACTCCAGGTACCATGCCTCTCACGTTAGTGGAACGTGCGTTACTCGAAGAAGTGTTTTATATGATTCAATGTAATGCATCCGCACTTCTTCGGGAATTTCGATCCAGAAAAGAAACTACGAAAGGGGCCTTTATTACTGAATGGTCTTAAGAAAATGATTTAGAAGTTCGAGGAAACGGGGTCACTGACAATTCGCGCTCGGAGAAGACGTAAACCAGCATCAGAAGATGTAATAACTGATGTGGCAACTGCAATTGTCGAAGGATCGCAGGGAACCATAGCTGGTACTAGCAGCGCCCGGGGTGTTGCTCGACAATTGGATATGAATTATTCCACGGTATGGAGAGCTTTGCGACGCGTTATTGGATTTTACCCTTACAAAATCAGCCGCTTGCACGAACTGAGACCAAGTGATTGATAAGTGAGTGACTTTCTCTCTATCATTTTTTGCCAGGGTAGAAATTGATGATGCTTTCCCATGGCACATTCTGTGGGGAGATGAGTGCCATTTTTATCTCAATGGGTTCGTAAACACACAAAATAGCCGAATTTGGGCTTCTGAACAGCCCCACACCGTGCACGAAATCCCATTAAATTCCCCAAAAGTCACTGTTTGCTGTGGTTTCACAGCCGAATTCGTAATTGGGCCATACTTTTTTGAGACCATCACTCCGACAGGACCCGAAACATGCACCATAAATGCAGAAAAGTAGCATGAAATGCTGCAAACGTTTGTTATTCCGTTATTTGTATAACGTTTTATATAATTATTAAAAAATTATATAAAACGTTTGTTATTATATAATTTTTTACAGCAAAGAAACCGTCTTCAACAGACAATCTTCATGCAGGATGGTGCTCCGTCACACATTAATTATAAGGTAAAACAGCTGCTGCGCCAAAACTTCACCGATGATAGAGTCATAAGTCGGAGTTTTCCAGTTGCATGGCCACCTCGTTCCCCTACATCACCCCATGTGATTTTTGGCTCTGGGGATATTTAAAATCTCAAGTTTATGTTGGTGGAGTATCAAATTTGTCTATTCTGAAGGACAACATGACAAAGACATTGCGGAATATTCCTCACGATATGTTACGCACGGCTGTGCAGAACGTTGTGCACAGAATACATTGTGTTATATCTGAGAACGGTGCTCACATTGAATGCGGTCTAACTCCTCCCCGGGGAAGTTAGTGTAGTAAATAAACATTAATTATTAAACTGTACAATTGTAGGCGTTACTATTTTTTCTTTTCTCATATTTTATACATTGTAAAGCTCCACAAAATGCCCTAGTGGTGATTTTTGGAACTAATTTTTTTACATAATATTTTTCCCATGTTTTGATTAGTCTAAATACCAAGTTTGGTGAAATTTCCCCTATTAGATTGCGCTACAGGGGGCTCCAAACACTGTCACTTTAAGAAAGATCACCCTGTATATATATCCAGGGGTATTGCCTTCAATTCATTTTTCACGTTTCCATAGTCCATCCATCGCGAGGTGTTTGCGTTTATAAAGAGCTCTGTAACAGACTAAAGACACAATATCTATAGGTGAAACGTCAGGGAACTACGCAGGAATATGCTGAATACGTATATATTCATTACCTATATTAGTCTTCATTTTTTCAAGGAATGCAGTGGTAGGTTTCGAAGTATGACTTGTAGCTTTGTCTTGATGAAGTTACACTCTTTGGAAGTCATTGGGATGACGAAGTGGCATTTCTTCAGTAAATAATGGATGTAAATCCTTCTTCTGATAGTATGATGAGTTAATTTTAACATTTTTTCTACTCTTCTTATTTTTAATTTCTCATTGTAAGAGAAACCTGCGACAATCATAAACCCCTTACTGAAACGTTCTTTACATTGACGGAATCAGGATTGTACATTTTTTCTCCTCGTTTTTTAATAGTAAATAGACCTTTTTGATGCAGTCATTTAGGCAAACCCATGCTTCATTAAGGGTCACAATGTATTTCCATTTATCTCCTGCTAAATAGTTTTCATACAGGATTCTACAAAATGTTTTGCGTTGAGCCACGTGTCTTGTCAAAAGCTGGTCAACATTTTGGTTTTAGCCTTTTTAACTTGTAAATCTTATTTTATTTATTGTTACTTCAGACGTATCGAAAGACTTTGCAATTTATTTCTGTGTTTGCAGATTTTCTTTTGTTACCAGTGATTTCGCTTTAGGAACATTTGAAACAGTTTGTATATTTTTTGGATATTCGTTTGGAGTCTTCTTTCCATGCAGAAATAATAATTGACAGTTTTTACCTGTCCGATTAATCTAACCGATTAATGTTGATTATTTTGCATTTAGAAGTTTTAATACCATGCATTTAAAAATTTTTTTGAATTATGGAATAAAATATTTTTCTCTTCGGAAAGCACAAAAACATATCCTTCAACCACAGCATACTTACATACGACATTTTGAAAGAAGAATAAATTTAAAAGTAGCAGACGATATTTCTTATTTCAAATAATAAGCTGTTGCCAAAAATCTTCATTCTAAAATATAAATTTTTTAAATTCTTTATCGCAATAGTTCTAAAAATGTGTTAATACCCTCTGTACTGCACTACTAAAGACGACTTGGTATTCACTACAATGTCGTCGTGGTGTTAATGTCTTAGAGCTAAAAATCAAAATTATTTTGAACAAATTTTACATTAATTTCCATTCCCCTACAGTACTTGATCAGAACTTGTTGCAATTTATTCCAGAATATGTCACTATAGAAATATGTGATCTCAATTGATTTTATTTACGTTGAATATATGTTTACACATCAAAAGGAGATTTTACTACATACTGAGTTCTGCTCCTACTTTGTAGTCCTACACATAAAATTATTAAAATATACTTAATATTTTTTATAAAAAAATGTTATTTTTAATATTTTTTAACCTACTCTTAAGTCATTGAAGCAGATTTCTGAAAATATTGAGAGCTGGACTTAAAATTTGTTTGCAGTGAATTTTTAAAAATAATATCAAAAATTCGACTTAATATAAACACTTCCTCATTTCTTTTAGGCTAACATATTTTCAAGTGTGTTAGTAGTATAACTCTATTAACGCATACATTTTCTTGCATACATAGAAACATATAGACCATTACATATTTTTAAAACTTACACTAGTTCCCGTGACAGGAAACAAAAGTAACTTAAAGAGCAATTACTTCAATGAATATTTGGAAATAATTTCGTGGAAAAGTTCCGTAAACTTAATAACAAAATAGCATTATTTATAACAACCACAGTGAAAAAACTTAACTTCATTTATAAGCCATTCAGATTATTAATTCTCATCCAATCATAAGATCATCAGATCAGTAAATAAAATAAGCCATTTTTCATTACTTCATAGAAAATTTTCATATGCAGCGGAAAGTAAAGGCTTTAGTTAGAAAATGCATGAAATATCAACGAAGTAATAAGAAAGAGCTCTAAAAAAGTTGCACAGAAAAATATTAAAAAAATAATTTAATTTCTGAATTTATACGCTAAGATATTTTTAAAAATTAGGTACATGAAAACAATAAATAATTGCATTTTTTTTGTAAAATGTATTCAAGATCATGAGAGTTGTGAAAAAAATTTCTTAATCCTATGCTGTTGACGAATTCAATTTAAATGTTTAAAAATGGAACATAATTGGAGTACGAATGATGACAAACGAAACCTATTGTGAAAAATAATATATGAACTAATGATGACTTATGAATATTAACTTATGACCACATATGAATGTGAACTATTGATGACACATGAATATGATCTATTGATGACATATGAATATGAACTATTGAATGACTATATATTCATGAACTAATGATGACACATGAGTATGAATTAATGATGACATATGAATATGAGCTAATGACGACATATGAATATGAACTAATGATGACTTATGAATATGAACTAAAGATAACATATTAATAGGAACAAATAATGACAAATGAAAAGCATATATCTAACAACATATTACATTTTACCTGCTGATGTTAAATGAAAACATTACATCAGTCTCGACTTACCAACACTTTTAAAATTAACTGCATGTACCTTATTAAAAATCAGACTAAGAAAACTGGTAAAAAAACAGAGAAAATTGCATAAAAATATGCGCTTTTAAATATGGTTAATTATATTCTAAACATTTTATTTATCAAATTGAGTTTTCAAAATCATCATTGTTCCGCCATAGTAAAAGTGTGTGATCTTTTTTAATTTGATTGTTTGGCTTTTATATGCATGAATAGCGCCAACATTAGTTTTCTTACAATTTGAATTTGTGAATGCTGAAATTTCCACAACTGAAAATAAATAATTAATTAGATACTAAGAATTAGTTGCCTAGGCTATTGTGTTTTTTGTTTCTAAAAATCTAAACATCCCCTTAAACTCAATCATTAAATTATTTAAATAACTGCAAAATTTTTAAAAAATTTTCAGAATTTATATTTATTTGTTGTTTAGATAGATACATTCTGTTTCAAATTTAAACCATTTATAAATTATAAAATAACTATTTAATTGAAAAAGAGGACACGTCACTGAATATATTATACATTACATGCATTTTTTTCATTACATATTCGAAAAATGTAATTACATTATCTTATTAACTTACAAACTGAAACAGTATGCAAATATCTTTCGTTATTACAGGAGTCACAATGTATATTTATAAAAATTCCATTAACATCGGAACATAAATAATTAATTAGAAACGACATTAAACATCCACCATAAAGCTTTATAAACGAAGGAGGTTTGTTACAAATGAAATAATTATAAATCTATAAATTTCAAAAGCTAAAGAGCTATTATTTGAAAATTATTTTCTTACTGAAACTTAAACAATATGTGATGAAAGGTTTATACTAATATGTACAACAGGATTCTTATGTACTCATTACAAAACATTGAGAAGATACAATTCCATTATATATTGCTTACGAATTGCAGCTGAAAATTAAAATAGTAATCAAATTTCGAAGAAAAATGAAGATTATATTTTAGAATATTTCTAAAACAACTGGTCTTATATTTTTTATAATTTCTTTGCGTAATTGTTTTGTTATTAAAAGAATGTAGTTGAAATTCTAAAGTTTGGTTTGTTTGTGGCTCAATGGTCATTTTTTGGGCTAATTAGATCTGGACCTACGGTTTAAAGTGGATTCCGAACCACTACAAACATCCATACCCAAGGTAGGATTCGAACACACGAACTGTTGAACCGAAGGCAAGAACGCTTAACATTCGGCTGACGAGCTGTCGGCTTAAAATTCTGAAAGAGTGATTGAATAATACAAGCAAAATATAAATAAATTAACGAGTATCATACCCTTTGTCAGATAAACCTATTTTAGATTAATTTTCAAAGAAAATTACTCAGAGTAAATTTTTAAAATATCGCATTTTAAAAAATTATGTTACCAATACCTCAGAAGGCCTTAAAAATCATTTTTTTCACGTTTCCTATTGTTTTATGAAGCTTAATAAATATATATATATATATATAATGGTATATCAATCAACCATGTTAAATTTGGATGTTGAACCACAAAACATGACTCTCTCATTTCCCTTAAATAGAAATGCATGTTATCTAAAGTAGATTTACAGAAATACATAAGAAAACTTTAATATTAATTCAATAATAAAAACATCAGCAGCAAAAGAGTTATGACTGAGGTAAAATTATCTCTATACACATGTTGCCACTTCCCAAACAGATATTCACTTTCATCTTTTATATCTTTATATTATTTCCGGTTACTGGAAGCTGAGACTGATCAAAGTTATTTTTCTCCGGCAAATAAAGTATCTGCATAGATCTATATCTGCTGTATAATTGCAGAAGTTAAATATGCTGCTACACATGACAAAAAAAAATCAACAAGTAACATACTGCAACCGTTGAGCTTGCTGCCGATTGGTTAAGACCTTGGTCTTCGTATCCAAAAAGGGCATTCTTTCAAATCACACATTCCCCATGGGCACTTGCAGAGGTTAGGAATCTACTTTAAAATGCATTTTTCCCTGTATATTTAGCCCGCGTATGCTAAACATGACAGTTGAGAGACGATCAAATCGAATTTACAAGTGGAGAACAAGTGTTCATTTTTTAACATTTCTAAATTTACGCAAATGTTCTTAATCTCACATATAAATCATGGTTAACTCAGAAATGCCATGGTACAAATAATTCTCTTAAATATCAATGATATTACAAAATTGCTTCAATTTATGAAAACAATAATTCACAGTTGCTTCCAAATCATATCATACAATTATATCATTTTGTAAGCAGGAAAAATTCTAAGCACTTCGAAAGGATATTTGAATTTTAAGCACAATTTCATCATTCTTTATTGAATGGAATATATTTTTGATAGTTTATCTTGTATTAATATGGCATTCTTATACGTTTTACATTTAAAAGGAACTAAGTATAGCTTAGTTTATATGCCCCTAAAATATATATTAATACAGAAGTTTTTTTATGCATTTTATGCACTTTTTGAGGATATTTTTGACATTCTGACCTGAAAACAACTCTACAGATGGTATTAAATAAATTATTGATTTTGTCTTTCTGAAACACGATTTCAAAGAAATTCTTAATTCAAAAACAGGATTTGAAGCAATAATTTTTTAAGTCAAGATTAAAATAATTTTAATAACGGAAAATGTGCTCTAAAATATAAAGTATTATGTAAAATAGTATCTGTATTTTAATTCATATGCTGTTGATATCGAATGGATTTTTGTCTCAATGTGTTATAAAAGTTTTGTTATAAATATGTAAATGAAGTTTTGTTTTTTCAAGATTTCTCTTAAGGGTAATCTATGTTGCTTGTTCTGAAATATTTTCAGTTTATATGTTTCATTTTTTGATAACACTCTCTAACATTTTCAAATAAGGAAATAAGTGATCTATCTCGCTTCTCAAAATACGTCATAAGAAACTAACATTACAAGAGTTCTGCATTACTCAATCAAGTATAACGATATACTCAACGAGATAGTTTGAAAAACTCCAGTTCAAATCTACACAGACCGACATTGAAAATGCAACACCAAGGAGGAGTAGTCAGAAGATTATGTAAATTTCACAGTAAACGTGTCTTACGGAATTATACAAATAATGCGAAATAAGCAGCTTTCCGGCGCAAGTAAAATAAGATATATGATGAGAAACCAGCCCTAATCGACAAATTCAGTTCCAACAGACAGAATGATTTATAAGGAACATTGATATCGGATTTAGGAGGTTAGGTGTATCTTTATGGTAAATTACAGCTGATAAACACCTGGACACATTCACAATCACCTGTTGGGGCGAAGATGGTTGGAACAAAGAACAGTGGGAAGTTTTCGCGGTGACGGGGCAGCCAGTATGACGTCAATGTTTCTAACGATGCATCTGACTAGAGGCTGGCAGCCTTGCAAAGCCCGTACTTCCGAAATTCTACATAAATGGCAAAACACCCTGGATGTTCCCATATCAAGTTGAACCATTTGCCATCAATTGGTTGCTAGTGGCCCGCACTCATAGCGTCTGATAAGAAGAGTGTTATTGACACCACAACATAGATGTCAACGTCTGGAAAGTTGTCGGATTGCGCAATGTTGACGTCAGTTTGGCAAAGTATTCATCTTCTCGGATGAGTCACGCTTCTGTTTTTTAAGTGATTATCGCCGCGAATGAGTGTGGCATTGTCAAAGAGACAGGTGCATTTCTGCAGCAAATGCGGAATGACCCACCACGGGAAACATGACATCATGATTTGGGGTGTCATTGCGTACTATTCCAGGTCAGTTCCATTTTGTATTCACAGTGCTATGACAGCTTTAGGTTATGTGGATGATGTCTACGATTGCTGATTCCCTTCAGGGGGTTTTCAATGACATTTATCAGCAAGGTAAAATCCTACCGCACATGGCTTCCAACAGTCAAAATGACCTTCAAGGTGAACATTTACATCGCTGGTCATCTTGCTCGTTAGATCTCTCACCAAATGAACACATTTGAGATATAACTGGTCACCATTTTCATACCCTGCCATTGCCTCATTCAGAAGAGGCACATTCACAAATGGTTGACATGAAATTCAGAATCATTCCTCAGGATGTCTTTCGTACTCTCAATGACTTTGTGCCTAGACGTGATTCTTGGTGTCTCGCCGTGCATGGTGATCTTAAAACCCTACTCACCAGTCTCAGTACTAAGTATATCAGTTCGAATATTAAGTATATCATTATTATCTCTCCGTATTAAGTATATCATTTAGAAATAAAGATCACTTATATTTTATTACTGTCTCTCTCTTCTTGCTAAGATTCTTCACTTTTTGACAACTTCTTCTCTTGAAGCTGTAATTTCAATATCGAGAAAAATTTATAAATGTTTCTTGAAGGCAATAATATTCTTGTTTACACATAATAATTATTAAATTAATTATAATTAATTTAAAGATTTAGCAATCTGCATTCTCACAAATATATACTCAAATTACGTCCTTTCACATATGTAAAATGCTTCGGCATATAAGTTAAATGACGTTTAACACTCATCGTTCTCATATTAAGTAACTTATGTTTGTAGATATTTGCGATAATTATTCATAACTAACTTCAAATATTCATCAATATTTTTGTCTTCTTCTTCATAAAGCGTTTCAATTGTATCGTAGGTTGCATTACTAACGCCCAGAAGTTGTTCAGGTTAAGTTTGTATCTTAGGATCCATTTTAAGAAAACATTGTGACAAATTATTCAAGTTTTGGAAAAAAAAGACTGTAGATCGAAAAAAGAGCAAACTTTTATAGTAATTTATATTTTTGGATATTGCTATTTATGCACACTGATGGAATGATATAAATGTAACAAAAGTTCTCTCTTTAGATGGAACACACTTAAAATCAAAAGCTACATTATTCTTTGTTTTATCCAACAAATGAAGTTCATAATAGTCTTGACGTGAGAAACTATTTTAAATCAAATTACATTTTCTACCAATATATATTAAAAACATAAATATACAAAACGCAACATTTTGCATTGAGGTATGTAAATGAAAATTTAATTCTAGTATTTATTGAACTCTCGTTTCTGACACTATTTCGGTCTCTCAAACGTAGAGTAGTTTCTGAAGAATAGGGAATTATGAAAAAAAGAATGGGGCATGCAAGTGTTTGTGTATGTAAGGAATTTCATGTAGAGAACATTGCATATAGTGCAATGAATCTAATGCTAAAGAAAACGGTCATCATGTGATTTCAAAAAAAATTCGTAAGTGAAAGTCTTCAAAAGAACTAAAATAGCTTTCCATTGAAGCAAAATGTTAATGGTATGCTCAATAATTCAGTTATTTGACTATGAAAGTGTGTTTGCTCTGTGGTTACACTTATGTAAATGTCGATTGAATCGTTTCAGGCATGTTCACTATTTGTAGTTAAAGATTTACATTTTTGAAAGCAAGTTTTGAATCCATCCGTAACAATTTGAGAATAGGGCGAAAACGAACGTTATAGTCTTCCATAGAAAACGATATTAGATTTATATTGGACGTCAAAGAGCAAAGCATGAACATTAAAATCTAAATTTGATATGAATGAAAATACTTCATTAAGGCACCCACGATCGAAGAAATTGGAACACACTAGCTAAGCAAATTTCACGCTTTTGAATTTCCTGACTTTGATTAAATATTTTTATCTTTTTACATAATATTTCATCGTAATATATATTATATTTAAATTTTCTAGATATAACTGTATGTTTTAAATCTTCATAATTATATTACCAGAATATGGGGAATTGCTTTATCTAGAATATTTTGGGAACAACAATATTTCAAATAAAATTTCGACAAACATTGAAACTTACTGATATTTTTACATTTTCCGTGATTAAAGATAACATTAATTCACATCATAAGTGCAATACCTGCAATGAATTTGCACAAAAATGAAATATTTTACGACAGAAAATGTCAAATTGTACAGTTGAGGAGTAAGACAGAACTTTTTCTCAAGTCTATTAGTGAAAACCAAATACAATGGATTAAATCTTTAGACAAATTGTATCAAATTCATCAAGAATAACCAATCAAACTCGACGCTCCATTAATGTTGTCGTTTTGAGAAGCGAAAAAAAAAAAAAAGAAAAAAAATTAAATGACCCTAAGCTAAATTAATCTTTTCCATATTTTTGAAATTGTAGGAAGCAAAATGTAGCTGTGACAGGTGTTAGTCATTATATGGTTAGTTGTTTCAAAATAGGTATACAGTCAAATAATTTTTCCAGAATATTGGTTACATCAAAATTTGTCATCACTTTTTTATGAATGACTGAATAATTTACAAATGAGTGTTGAGACAATTTTACCAGTAATTATAATCATATTTAGAAATGCTGTGACATTAAAATGAAAAGTAAGGTAAGTAATTTCAAAAGTATAGTTACTATTTGAAATAAAAAAATTCAAACATACTAATCAAATAAAATGTATTTAAAGTTTTATTTATATGATAGAAAAATGTAAGGAAATGAACTATCTTTTATAAACTATAATAAATTGTATGCTCATGACAGTATTTTTCTAATCAATAAGTACCAAGCTCATTAAATTTTCTGCCAATTTTTGTGACCAGCAAAACAATCAAACTGCTTATACTTACTTAATTTTGTATCCTTCAGGATGTCGTTTTGTCTATATTCTTGTAAATTGCGCTTTTGCCGAAATGTAAATACATAGCAATTTTCATTTAGAAAAGTCTTTTGACAGTTAATTGTTAAAATTCAAAAAATTTTAGCAAATGTTTTCTTTTCTTTTCATTTAGTTAAATTATTAAATTTCTCTAAACTTTTTATATTATTGCGTTTTGGTGTTCTCGTCAGTTACTTATAAAGCTATTTGGAGAATAGAATCTCTCTTTTGAAGATGCATTTGAAAAGAGAGCTTCAACTTTGACCCTTGAGCTTATGCGAACAGTCCGTATCTTACAGAGTAAATAAAGGTTTACTCAGTAACCAATTCTGCTTCGTTCACTTAAAAATCATTAATTTTTAAGTAAAATATTTAGTTTTATAAAATCAAAAGCAGTAATAACTTTAAAATAATATTATCTTATCCGCTTTTGGAAATTAGAAAAATTATAGTATTTCAATCAGGTTTTTAAATTTGAAGCATAATCTCTTCCCTATTCTTTATTAAATAGGATCTAATTTTTATGCTTATTTGGAATGAATGTTATATTTATACGTTTATTTAACAGAATATTTACTATTACAAAATACAAGTGCGTACAAAATATATCTTAAAATAGGAGTTTTTGCGTATGTGTGTTTCGAATAATTTTTATTATATTATCTGCAAACATTTAAACAGATTTTATTTAATAAAATGATGACTTTCATGTATATGTAAGAATTATATTAAATTGATTTTTTATAAAGGTAATCCAAATACTTCATTTGAATTTCTAGAATATCTCTTTATAATCTGTTTCCGCAGTTTGAAATAAAACGGAAATTATAATCATGGTTAACATTGGCGAGATAGCTTTTTGAAGAACTTGATTCTCTAAGAAATATTTTCTGTTCTATCCTGTTTCCAGCAAAGAAATCAGATTTCTTATTTTTAATATAGTAAAATTCTCATCTATAGACTAACTTTCCACTTACTCTTTGTCCTTCGTATAGAACTTTTACAGAAAAAAACTTCATTTTAGACATGAAAATCTGTTATTATTATTGTAAACATTTTTTCTGAGATAGTGAAGTGGACATCTTACTGCAATCAGTTTTATATAATAAAAAATTCCTTTATCGTTATAAATTTCACAACTATCAATATTATATATTTTTCGGAAAATATTTATTTTTAAACAGCTTAAAAATATATTTGTACAACCCTCTGAAAAAGGGTTAGTGTTTTTCCTTCCATTGTCGTAAATGATTGAGAAGTAAATTGAAACTGATTAACACAATAGACCACAGAAATTTTGTTCTTCTCAATAGATTTTTTAAATAGAAATTAAGTATAAATGAATCTATATGCACATAAAATTTCATGCAATTTCAAAAAAGTCTTAATCACTGATAAAATATTTGAGGCAAAATTCTTTTTTCTGATTTTTCGGTTACAACCATTTTCATAGTTTAATAATTAATATGAGGTCAAATAAAGGAATTTCAACTTAGAATATAAATTCCTATAACCATGGTTTTGAAATATTACATGATTAAAAAAATTATAAAATTTATTATGAAGGAAAAATTCACACACTTCTTACAATACAGGTATGTGTTATTAATTTTTAATTTAATTAAAAATAGCAATATCATCAAAAAATGTTTTCTTTGTATATAATACTATTCATCGACTGTTATTCTTACGCATTTGATATTTAAATAAATGTTTACTCCCAAAGAACTAGAAAATATTATAAACTTTTGCATCAAAGCAATTGGGAGATATTCTGTTTACATATTTCAATATCTGATTCATAATCCTAAGGAAATGATAAGGTTTAAAATTGTCTTGAAATCTTTCTACGACAAAATTAATTTTCACTCATCGTTGCTTGTCACATGTAATATATTTTGTTTCCTGAAATGAATAAAAGAAATCCTTATTAGGCAATATGACAGGCGCAAAATTATACTGTATGATCCTGTAAAATTTTTAAAGATAATTGTATTTAGTAAAAATTAAATTCGACATATTTTATTATAAATTTTTAATATTTGAATTGAATATTATAATATTGATACAAAAATTATTCAATAAAATTCTTGAATACTAAATTCATAAGTTTATAAAATATTGTATGAAAATTTTTACAGTAAAAGGTTATGTCATTAACTTATCAAAATATATCTCACTATTTGAATCTCATTATTGTAAATTATTTTATAATATTTATGCTCAGAAACTAAACAGTGTGAATAGAAAATTTTCTACATTTAATTCAATATACGGTATGAAAGCATAATAAATAAATTAAAAAAATCTCTTAAACTAAGAAATCTATGTTTCAAATACATACTGCTTGAATTAAATAAATCTAAAGTGCTGCTTGAATTTGAAGGTAAACAAGTATCATCAAAAATTAGATCATCCATTATGAAGTGTTTGTAGTGGTTCGGAATCCACTTTAAGCCGTAGGTCCCGGTCAAATTAGCCCTCGCGCGCAAAAAATGACCGTTGAGCGACAAACAAACCAACCAACCATCCATTACGAAGCATAAAAGTTCTTATTTTATAATTATTTCGAGAGAAATAGATATTATAGCCAAATTTAATTTCTTCCAATTTATATAATAAAGAAAATACTATTAAATGCGTCATTTCATTGACATTTTTATTCGAAAAGTAGAAATCTTTGTAAGCTTTCGTTTATCACGCTCATGGCACTTGGTAAACGAAGAGTGGATTAATTTACAAATGTTGAATTTTTTTTAAGAATTAATGACTTTATTTTCGTACTGTTAGTCTTTTCCATTGAAAGTTAATGTGTTCTATGCTCTAATATCATTTTTTTGTGAACAATGAATCTGTGTTTGAGGTAAATACCTATGAATGAACCTATGGAGGCATGAAATCCTGTATTCCGATTAGACAAACTGATTAGTATTGGCGCTAATTTTATGAGAATGTTCTGTAATTTCAGGTTAAGAAAAAGCTACTAGTTGTGTCATGCAGTTAAAAATCATTAATTTCTTTTCAAATTTTTAATTTCGTAACATATAAACTCTCCCATAAATTCAAATTATGTCACATATCCTCGTTTTGATAATAGATATTTATTCTGATTCATATTAATCTTATTTAAAGTATTTCATGATATAATGTCATCATTTATAAGAAAATAACACAACATACCTATTGCTATGTATTGCAATTTTTAATTTTTCCATCCGTTAATTTTTTCTAATAATTTAGTCATAAATTATTTTATGAACTGTTTAATTGGATTATAACAGTCAAGTTGTATTTTTCTGTTATCCAGGAATAATTTTATTGCTTTAATTTAAAAACAATTCACCAAATATTATTAAACGAACTAAATATTTCCATATGAAAACATATAAATGGCTTTTTAATGCTGAAATGTTATCCTTTTCTGCCATGGATTATTATTTCTTTTACTGAGCATGTGTATCATGTATTTTTGTATACTGTAAGCTAGTAGTTGTTGCCATTTTTACATCTCTAATAAAAATGAAATGAATTTTTAACTATTTCATTATTTACTTAATTCATTATTTATAGTTTTAAAAACTTTTCACCGCTAATAAATGAATGTGGATCACACTTAAAAAATGAAAACTTGAAATTTTTTCCTCACATAGATTTGAGCTCTTAGATCAGCATTTAATTCAACATAGGAGGCTGCAGGATACCCCGTTAAATGTCTGATGAATTTCTCTTCTTAAGCCTCTGTTCTCTTTAAGAAAGGACTTTCTCTTTAGAGTGTAGTGCAATAGATCTATGGTCGATAGTGTTAGGTTCTCTTGGAACCACTTTGACGTGGATCTAAAAGTATTACAAAACTAAAACAAAAACAAGGAATGACTTCTTTATCAAGTGCTAAGAAATTTGAATTATTTTTTTCCTGTTAGTGAATAAAGCTTAAATCTCTACCTAATAAATTCGTTATTATTGTCTAAATAATGACAAAAAGGCATTTTTAATTAGAAAATAATGACAAGATTTTTTTCATATCTACTGCAAATTTTAAAATATGCTTTCATAGATTCAAATTGTGTTGATTGAAATAT
>CM075861.1:76425502-76435502 GCA_037975125.1 Latrodectus hesperus
TTTTTAAATAGTAGAGACATTGTTTGCCTACATATCAAAAGTGTACTAAAAATTGCCTGTTTTCCTACCTATTGGATTACCGAGTTTCTATAATTATGGATGTATAATTTAAGGATGTATGTGTATGAGGTATTAGAAATAATATTATATATATATATATATATATATATATATATATATATATATATATATATATATATATATATATATATATATATATATATATATATATATATATATATATATATATATATATATATATATATATATATATATATATATATATATATATATATATATATATATATATATATATAACTACGTGTGTGTGTGTGAACTACATAACAAAGTATAAGAATATACTTCATTGTTAATGACAGAGTTTTCCTAAATAATGTCGAGATCTGTATGTATTTTATTCATATAAAAGATTAAATAAACGTTCATTAAAATTATACTTTACGATAATCTAATCTTATGCAGCTTCAATTTAATTCTTCAATCAACGTTGTTGTCATTTAGGCTTATTCAGATTAAATTTGAATTACTGATTTTAGTTACAGTTTTATTTTATATTTGACGTCATAAAATCAAATACACACACACACACACATACACTCACTCTCTCTCTCTCTCTCACACACACACATATATATATTTAGTTGGATTCTGATCGAATTCATTTTGATTCAGAGTTTTTGACTAGAGTGAGTAAAAGGTCTAATATACCAGATTTCATTAGGCAGATGGCTCTTGTGACACATTTAATAATTAGAAATGCTAACTATTGCACCTTACAGGGCAACCCTATTCTAACGTTTTCGGAAATCTCCACTATTAAAAAGATGGAATTACACGCAATTTGGAAAGATCCGTCTACCCACTCTTGGTACTTTGGAAAAAAACCTCGTTGGTGTCACCAGCTCAGGGTCCCCAGGATAGAGCAGACTGCTCTTTCTCGTTTTTTGAGTGGCCGCATTAGGTCCTTTTCATTTCAACAGGGCCAGAAAGTCTTTCTGGAGTGTCACTGGTGCGAGGTTATCTGGCCTCCCCGAGACATATTCTTGAATGTCTGAATTTTACTGTGAACGAGGTTTTGGAGAATCCTATTTTATTTTTAGACTTTTTAATGATTTTTGGTTTTATAGAGATCCCACAAAGACGAGAAATGGAGTCATTTGCAAGGCAACAAGTTTCTGCTCGAACAGTTCGACGACGTTTGCAGTAGCGTGGATTGTCTGCACGGCGACCATGGCTTCGGCTACCATTGACGCTGCGTCACAGGCAGGAGCACCTTCAATGGTGTGATCAGTGATGAACCTGGACGCGGGAATGGCATCACTTCATTTTTACAGATGAATCTCGGTTCTGTATACAGGACCATGATGCCCGCATCCGTGTTTGGAGGCATCGTGGAAATGGCGCATTGCCAGCTTGCTTTGAATATCGCCATACTGGCCCATCTGCTGGAGTGATGGTATGGGGTGCCATTGGATACTCGTTTCTATCACCTCTTGTTCGCATTACCGGCACTTTGAACAGCAACCGTTGCATTTCCGATGTGTTAAGGCCCGTGGCTCTGCCCTATCTTCGAAGCCTCCTTAATGCTTTGTTTCAACAGGATAATGCTCGACCTCATGTTGCCCGTACTGTTCTGAATTTCCTTGATACAGAAAAGGTTCGACTGTTACCCTGGCCAGCACGTTCTCCTGATTTGTCACCAATTGAGAACGTGTGGTCAATGGTTGCCAAGCGATTGGTACGCCATCACTTACCATCCACTACTGTCGATGAACTGTGGCATAGTGTTGAAGCTGCATGGACTGAGATCCCCGTACATGCCATACAATCTCTGTTTGACTCCATGCCTAGGTGGATAAATGCTGTTATTGCAGCCTTAGGTGGCTGCTCTGGGTACTGATTTCTCAAGATCTATACATTCTAATTTCCTGTAAATCTATTCACTTGTTCTTTCCACTATAATGTATGCGTCCAATAAATATCATTATGTTATTTGCATTCCTTCCTTTTTAGTGTAGCATTTTTAATGGCAAGTAGTGTATGTATATATATATATATATATATATATATATATATATATATATATATATATATATATATATATATATATATATATATATATATATATATATATATATATATATATATAGTAATATTTGACTTGTATACTTATCTGAAAGAAAACAGCACAAAATTTTACAAAATTTTATCTCCAAATTAATGCAGTAGTTTGTACAACCTTTTTCTATTTTTTTAGATCAGAAAAAAATTTAGGTTTAGAAAATAGCTATTCAACTCTTGAAGATGTTATTTTTATAATGCATTTTTCACTTTAAAATTGAATAAACATTATTTTATTAGATAATCAACGGGATCATATGTTATATTTCATAATGTGTTCATTTAACAAAACATTACTTAGCTCCCTAAACATTACTTAATAAAATTGTATTTAACGTGAAAAGTTTAAACTGAATACACGTTTACTACAGTGCACAGTGTACAGAGAAAGAAGGTGCTTTAAATGTAATTAAAATTACCAAACCTATGCATATCCTCCTCAACTGACTGTAGCAACATAAAGGTGTTACAGAGGATGATAGTTTCTTGTTGGCACCAATGCCATTATTTCATTTCTATTTATTTCCTAATGCCTCATGCGCTCCTTTTAACTTACAATTGTATTGAAGTCAACCGGATGTAAAAAATGTAACTTCTGAAGAAAATGTGTTATATTTAACTATAAATGCCTATTAAAAGGCGTTTTCCTATTATTTTAATTGTGAGCTGTTAATATATTCTTGAAGGTGATTTGGCGACATCGAAAGAGGACAAACTTTGAAATCCGTTGACATCAGGATTTTGGCAGTTCGATGTATTGGTGATTTGCTGTATAAAAAATTGAGATGTTGGGTAAATAGTAGGTTGATAGGATACTTAATTTGATGTTACATTTGCCACAACAAAAATATTTTTAAAATAATAGTTCAAATCTTTTAATGCATACATTGAAATATACAAAAAAATATTTTTAAGTACAAAAATATAATTATTCTTTAATAAAATAGCAACCAAAATCAAAAAGGAATTTTCTTACACGCAATATTTGAAGTAGAAATAAATTAATAATCTTTAAATTAAGATTTTATGTAATTATTTTCTTAAATCTTATAAAAAATAAACTGGAAGAAAATACGTATGATAGAAGATTAACAACTTTATATGATTGTAATTCTAAATATGATTCGCGTAAGCTATAATTCTTCTTTTATCGAGGTTAGTTATAATATCGATAATTTTCTACTAAAACATCATAAAATTCATATGTTCAACAGCCCCGTTGTTTTTAAATTCCCTGTATATGCTTAGAAACTTTTAAATATCTATCGAAGTTGGAATAAAACATTCAATGTTATGTTTGTGCTCAAATCAAAATTTTTATTTTACAGCAGCACATCAGTCTTCATATAAGCATTTTGATGTTTTGTAGATCATTTATAAAAAAATCATCTTTTTACATAAAACAAGCGTCAATTATCATCTTCTTCATTGCAAATTAAGCTGAAACTTTGAAGCAAAAAAACCTGTTCTACTAAAAAAAACGGCATATTGCTACAAGAATCCAATGAATGTAGACATTGTAATTGCCTGTCAGAAATACAAGAAAAATTTAAGTATTAGCCCTTATAACTTAAAATTTTATACAATTGTATTAATATTAAGGAATTATCTGAAACTAGAGCTAAGCAAATTTATTTTTCTGCATTAGCATATAAAAAGCTATTGCTTACGATAGCGTGCTTGAATGGTATTTATACTTTATCAAATAGCTTTTAAACTACGAATATGTATATTAAATAAGGATTAGTTATGCTGATGTGAAATACTGGAATCTGGCGTTACTTCAAGTTTGTTTATGGTTAATAACTGACTTATTCATCTCAACAAAAATGTATTCACAGAACACAGAAAATTGATGTAAAAATATGCTAATAGTCTTGGAGTTGAGGCAGAGAAAAAAACGGAGCCAATGGTTTTCTTAGATGAATGTTTTAATGATCATAGAAACTGAAAATTAAATTCAGGATAAGATTCATTTGTTTGTTATGTAGTGATACGACAGTCTCTTTCTTCTATAATATTTTATTAGATGGTTTCTATGGTCTTGTAAAATTATAAGAATCCCATTTATATCCCACTTAATTTAATTTTAAATTTTCTTTGAGATTAAGTAATAAAAGATGACACCAAAGACCAACCGAGTACATGCGATATATGTGCTCGTTAAATCTGTGATTTCAAAAGTCTTGTGGTCAGTCATTGAGCAATTACTTTAGGTGTAATGATCTAGAGAAAATTTCCTCTCCCTCCAGATCAGTGCAAAATTGAGTGAGTAGATCCTCTGGTTGTGCCATCTATCAGAGAATTTTTTGAGCAAAGTCGTACTTTCATCTTTGTGGTGCTCTGGTTAAATGAAAGAAGCACTATTCTGACTTAAATTCGCATAATCGTCAGCCGCATGACACTCAGTGGCTTGTCTGAGTGTCATGCGTAACAGCAACAACGCAAGTGGTATAAGTAAAAATATCCTTGAAATAAAATCACTCTTCAGCAGCATCCCATCTCCTTATTCCTGCCAAATCTCTGATTCTTACTTAATAATATCCAAAGTTCCATCTTTTCAAATGTTGAGCTGCAAGATACTGAAGGAAAAATTAAATTAAGAAATTAAATTTTTTAAAATGATCTTAATTAAAAAATTATGACAAATTATGACTTACTAAGATAAATAAATTTGACATAGTAAAATTATGACCAATATATTTGACATAGTAAAATTATGACAAATATATATAATGTGGTAAAATTATGACAAATCTATTTGACATACTAAAATATACAAATATATTTGTCATCAGAAACCAGTCATAAAATATATTCTAAATTAACGGTAAAGCCTTAAATGGCGATACAAAGTTTTTAAGATCTAGAAAAAGCAATCGTAAAATAAGATTTTTTTAAAAAAATCTGTAATAAAAACTTTTTATACACATCACACATATCATCAAATTCTTAAATGCAACATAGTTTGATCCCACAATAATTGTAATTTGATATATAAAGTATCGTAATGTGAAAAAACACAAATAAACGCTAAATCAACAGTTACATTGGAAGAGATCCCCAAAAAGCAAATAAAAAATTACTATATGATATAAATAGTTAAATGCACAACAAAATTACTATTAGTTATGTTAACTAAAAGAAGCTTTGGTTTTAGCATATTATATTTATGAAGATCGTCAAAATGTTGATATAATTTTAATGGTTTCTTCATGAGTAAATTGGTCGCATAAACCTATCTCTAAGCAAATTTATTTTCTTGGTCTATGCTTAAAATTATAACTCTTTCTGGAATTGAATTTCTCAAATCTACAATATCGTAAAACATAGAATTTATCCCATGGCTGACATTCGGAAAAGGAAATCTGCCGATCAAGAAAGGAACCTGCTTATTTCTTCATGAATTTTTTTTGAACTTAAAAATGAGATGCTAATAATTCTAAAACTGCAATTTTTAGTGGCTGCTTATGTTTAGTGCATTCGAATATCTAACCCAAGTAGATTAATGACGACGCGATTAAAGTAGACTCATGTGTGTTGAATTTCCACTCGTTATTAATGACAAATGGATGACGGGAGATGACCTCTTCACAAAATAAGATTGGTAAATGGCAGAAAAATATTGCTGATCTGTGTGCTGAGAGAATACATTGATTTTTACTTTGATTAACATTGCATTCGACCTATAACTGAGCCACTTTCTGCTACCACATGTTTGTGCCTTTGTTAACATTCCTCAAACATGATTCAGTTTATCATGTTGACTTAACTTACGAACTTGCGTTAAAGTTGATATTAGTGACAGAGTCACACAAAAATTGGATAGTTAACCTAATCACAGGCAGAAATTGGAGAAATACTTTTTCACATGAATAACATTCCTTTAAAAGCAAAACACAGAGTAGTGTTTTATACCATTTTTTACTTTATGATTTTCATGTCAAATATTTTTTGAAGTTACTCCTGAATGTGTATAAAGTTTTATTTATGCAGATGGTGTTATTAGATCCATTCAAGATGTGATTGATTATGGTACAAGTTAAATTTGTCTCTGAACAAGATTAAATAAGGTTATGGTGAATGATCTAAGATGAATAGACTAGCTAAAACATATGTTCCGTTATACGTGTTTCTAATAGAAAAGATCTCAGTAACATATAATTCAATTTCGGTAGTCAGCTAATCACATTTTTGAGTCATATACGTAACTTTTCATGCAATTCTCTTCTAATAATCCCATTAAGCATTATCTTCGGCAGAAGTAAAAGAGCATGCCTGAACAAACATATTGCAATATAAGCAATTGTAGAAATCAAACAAGGATTGATAAATTCCGACATGTTGAAGTTAAGAATATGCATAGGGTCGATGTTAGTATTAACTACGGAAGTCGCATATTTTACTCTGAAAGCAACGGGACAAAAAAGTTTTATTGTCATTTATCACACCGCTTTCTTAATCACTTCTGACTTACCTTGGTGGGTTATGACTCCTATCCAGTAGTGATAAACGGAAAGGCTTCCTTTACAGGGCTGTAAATGTTATCTATAAAAAAATACATAAATTAGTCTAGAGTGAAGGTCTCCATGTGATATAGTGTGAAAAACATTCCCTCAAACCTATTAGAAGAAGCCTTTGATTTTTTTAAGTAAAACATTTGTCTGAACTTTTTTTCAGGTAGTTAATGAATTAAATACATTCACTTCATTAAGTTTCGGCGTATAGCCTTCTGCAAATCATTTTATTTTCTGACAGATCTACGATTCTAATCTAAGAACTTTTATAGTGAAATAACAAAAAATATGTCAGAGACATATACAATTTGCACAAAGCCTTTTAATCTTTATGAAGCCCCAAAATAAAAGTTTAACCTTAATGAGGTCTTTTTAGAGATACACTAATAGTTCTTTCTTTTCCCGAAATATTACCTCTTAAAAATCTATTTTTATACCAGAAATCCTAGTTATCTTATTAATAGTGAAAAAATAAGCATAATTGCTTAAGAGTATCTAATCTTGTCTGGATGTTTTTCCGGTGTCAAAGCATCATCAGAAATCTCAAAATAATCTTCAAAAGTGAAACAATTAAATATATTGCTGGTGATTTGTTTTTCCATTCACTTTGCATTAAATTCAAATCTTTCTCTAGTAAGGAGAAATTAACGAGAGGTGCTTATATTGTGAAATCTGCAGTTAACTGCGGAAAATCTAACTATTACAACGAATTTATTTTATGGATTCCAAGCTACAGGAGAGCCATAATTATAAATATGCTTTCAATCTGCCTTCTGATATCTCGAAAAAGTTGGCATTGTCTTTTTTTAAGATCTCGCTTGAAGGACGTTTGGATTTCTAAAGGTAGAACACTTTTGTTTTTAACAAAAGTTGTTTTAGCCAGACTCAATTTATACAAAACAGAGCAAATACATGAGCTTCTTTGCCTAAGATTTGGCATTGTAATGTTTATCATTTTACGAGTAATTTGAAGTGGCCGTAGATTCTTCTAATTCCATGGCATACTTGAATTCATGAAATGTTTCAAAAGGCTGTAATCTAACATAATGGAAACTCTCATTAAATCTTCTAATCAAACACATCACTGCTGAAAACCTCCCTCGACGAAAATTCGATTCAGAACCCCTATCTTGCTGATAATATTGGAAATATATTATCAACAAGATAAGGGCAGCATCACTTTTTAGCATAAATAGATATTTAATGAAGGCATATGTATAAATTTGAGGACGAATTATTGCAAACAATATTTGGTCGCATACCATTTTTCACAAGTATGATATTCCAAATAATAATACGTAAATATATAATATATATTGTTTATGCAAGTTTTAAATTGATGATTACATTTTTTGTAATCTTGCTAAAAGTTAAAAATTGAATGTAAATTAAAAATAAAGTTTTTATTTGTTTGTTTCAATGATATAAATTAACTTGTTATATATATCTTGATATTAGTGTGTGGACGTGTATTTGCTTATACATGTATAACAATGTAAGTTTTGAGGATTTTGCATTAGACTGACATCCAAACTGGGACATACTTTTTTCTCCTCAGGACCCTGGATAAAGAAAACAGATGTGGGTGATGTATATAAGTTATTTAAAAGTTAAATAAAATTACAATATTTTAAAATTTTTATTACATTATTCATGGTAATTATCGTCTTTTTTCCTTTATATAATAATTTTTGTGAAAATAATATATTTGGAAAGATGAAAAGGTACAGATAATTATACTTAGAGATATTTAATCGTTACTGTTACTAGTTACTGTGTGCTCGTTTTGGATATCTTCCAAGAAAAGATCAATATTCTGAAAGAATTATTTTTGGAAAGTAATATATAACAAATTCTTTCTTTTTCTACCTCTTTATTCTGTAATTTATCTTCACAAAATAACAGGTTATTTTTAAAATTTTCATCCTGCATACATACCTAAATTTATAGAGAAACAAATCAATATTTTAAAGAAAATTTAATTTGTTGCGAAAATTGCATTCAAGTCATTTTTCAGAAGCAGAAACATAATGTTCTCTAGAAGCTTTTAAAAGTAAAATGATTGAACTTTTTCTTTGATATATAATTTAAAAGGTTAACATAAAATTAAAGTATAATATTTGTATTACATCCTGAATCAATCAAATAAAATTATCCTGATTTAGATGAGACTTTAAATATACAAGAGTATATTTTTGAATAGTCACCTATTCCTTACACTGAATAAAGATATACATTCCAAAAGTTTAAAATTAAGCTTTGTTTTACTTAACTGCACCTTATAAAAAATAAAAAAGCATTTTTAAATAATTTAAAATTGTTACCCGCCTTTGAAAAATGTATAAATAAATTCATTATTAAAAAAATTATTTCGAAGTTTCAAAACTTTTATAAGGCAAATTGTTATTTAGTATTTCTTTAGGTTTTTTTATTTTTTTTTTTTTTTTTGAAATAATCAGAATTGATTAATATTTATAGCACTAAATCGATAAATATTCATAATGTATCTGTTTACACGGAATTTATAAAACATTATTAAAATCATCTACACAATACACAATAATTATAATACATCATTTAAATTAAATGAATAAAGGTGATGAAATCCTTTAAATTACTAAATTTGTATTTAATGCAAAAAAAAAATCTTCGCTTTTTAAATATTTAGTGAGACAGAATGTAATCCTGAGAGGGAAAAATAATTTTCTGTAATATAAAGTAGAGATAAAAAAAAAATTCGACAATATATGTTAGAGATAATTTACACTTTTAGGTCGAAGGGGACCCACGTTACAACCAGAAACGTCTACAGGGCCTTGCAGTAAAGTTGATCGCTCGAGTCTTCGGAAGACATGGAACAAAACTGTGGGAGTTCCTACTCAAATCAAAGAAAATTTTAGCTTTAAAGTTAAATTTTTTTTGATTTGCAAGTAATTAAAATAGGCAATATAAAATGAATTGTACCACATATTGTTTACATAATTTACGTTCCCTTGAATTTTGATTATAGTAGAGGGAACAGGACTTACATATAGCATATTTGTATTTTGGTCAATGACTTTCAACGGTCTGATAGATTTTAGATTGCATGATTTTTTAAGAATTATATTTAGAACTTGAAATATAGCTTGAATGAAAATGAGTTAAATTTAGTATATAATTACTATACTTTATAGTTCATAACAACACTGGCCTGCAATATAATATTTACATTTAATAAGATCCCATGATTAATTATTCTACAAAAAGCTTTCCTTGATTTAGAGAAATATATTCACAATAAATAGTTTTAAAATACCACAGGACATTTTCTCAGTTTTTATTAGAAAAAGCTTTACATT